>JAUIMM010000976.1:1165000-1670000 GCA_031769625.1 Taudactylus pleione
CTATATATATATATATATATAATGCATGTAACAGTACTGTACTATATATATATATATATATATATATATAATGCATGTAACAGTACTGTACTATATATATATAATGCATGTAACAGTGCTGTACAATATATATATATAATGCATGTAACAGTACTGTACTATATATATATATATATAATGCATGTAACAGTACTGTACAACATATATATATAATGCATGTAACAGTGCTGTACAACATATATATATATATATAATGCATGTAACAGTACTGTACTATATATATATATAATGCATGTAACAGTGCTGTACTATATATATATATATAATGCATGTAACAGTACTGTACAATATATATATAATGCATGTAACAGTGCTGTACTATATATATATATATAATGCATGTAACAGTACTGTACAATATATATATATATATATATATAATGCATGTAACACTGCTGTACAATATATATATATAATGCATGTAACAGTACTGTACAATATATATATATAATGCATGTAACACTGCTGTACAATATATATATATATAATGCATGTAACAGTGCTGTACAACATATATATATATATATAATGCATGTAACAGTACTGTACTATATATATATATATAATGCATGTAACAGTACTGTACTATATATACATATAATGCATGTAACAGTACTGTACTATATATATATATAATGCATGTAACAGTGCTGTACTATATATATATATAATGCATGTAACAGTACTGTACTATATATATATATATATAATGCATGTAACAGTGCTGTACTATATATATATATATATAATGCATGTAACACTGCTGTACAATATATATATAATGCATGTAACAGTACTGTACTATATATATATAATGCATGTAACAGTGCTGTACAATATATATATAATGCATGTAACACTGCTGTACAATATATATATAATGCATGTAACAGTACTGTACTATATATATATAATGCATGTAACAGTGCTGTACTATATATATATAATGCATGTAACAGTACTGTACTATATATATATATATAATGCATGTAACAGTACTGTACAATATATATATAATGCATGTAACACTGCTGTACAATATATATATATATATAATGCATGTAACACTGCTGTACAACATATATATATAATGCATGTAACACTGCTGTACAATATATATATAATGCATGTAACAGTACTGTACAATATATATATAATGCATGTAACACTGCTGTACAATATATATATAATGCATGTAACAGTACTGTACAATATATATATATAATGCATGTAACACTGCTGTACAATATATATATATAATGCATGTAACAGTACTGTACTATATATATATATAATGCATGTAACAGTACTGTACAATATATATATAATGCATGTAACACTGCTGTACAATATATATATATATAATGCATGTAACACTGCTGTACAATATATATATATAATGCATGTAACACTGCTGTACAATATATATATATAATGCATGTAACACTGCTGTACAATATATATATAATGCATGTAACAGTACTGTACTATATATATATATATATATATATATATATATATATATAATGCATGTAACAGTACTGTACTATATATATATATATATATATATATAATGCATGTAACAGTGCTGTACAATATATATATAATGCATGTAACACTGCTGTACAATATATATATAATGCATGTAACAGTACTGTACTATATATATATATATATAATGCATGTAACAGTACTGTACAATATATATATAATGCATGTAACAGTACTGTACTATATATATATATATAATGCATGTAACAGTGCTGTACAATATATATATAATGCATGTAACAGTACTGTACAATATATATATAATGCATGTAACAGTACTGTACTATATATATATATATATATATATATATATATATATATAATGCATGTAACAGTACTGTACAATATATATATAATGCATGTAACAGTGCTGTACTATATATATATAATGCATGTAACAGTACTGTACAATATATATATAATGCATGTAACAGTGCTGTACTATATATATATATATATATATAATGCATGTAACAGTACTGTACTATATATATATATATATATATATATAATGCATGTAACACTGCTGTACAACATATATATATAATGCATGTAACAGTACTGTACTATATATATATATAATGCATGTAACAGTACTGTACAATATATATATAATGCATGTAACAGTACTGTACAATATATATATATAATGCATGTAACAGTGCTGTACTATATATATATATATATATATATAATGCATGTAACACTGCTGTACTATATATATATATATATATATATATAATGCATGTAACACTGCTGTACAACATATATATATAATGCATGTAACAGTACTGTACTATATATATATATAATGCATGTAACAGTACTGTACAATATATATATAATGCATGTAACAGTACTGTACAATATATATATAATGCATGTAACAGTACTGTACAATATATATATATATATATAATGCATGTAACAGTGCTGTACAATATATATATAATGCATGTAACAGTGCTGTACTATATATATATATAATGCATGTAACACTGCTGTACAATATATATATAATGCATGTGACACTGCTGTACAATATATATATATAATGCATGTAACACTGCTGTACAATATATATATAATGCATGTAACAGTACTGTACTATATATATATATAATGCATGTAACACTGCTGTACAATATATATATAATGCATGTAACAGTACTGTACTATATATATATATAATGCATGTAACACTGCTGTACAATATATATATATAATGCATGTAACACTGCTGTACAATATATATATATAATGCATGTAACACTGCTGTACAATATATATATAATGCATGTAACAGTACTGTACTATATATATATAATGCATGTAACACTGCTGTACAATATATATATAATGCATGTAACAGTACTGTACTATATATATATATATAATGCATGTAACACTGCTGTACTATATATAATGCATGTAACACTGCTGTACAATATATATATAATGCATGTAACACTGCTGTACAATATATATATAATGCATGTAACACTGCTGTACAATATATATATAATGCATGTAACAGTGCTGTACAATATATATATATAATGCATGTAACACTGCTGTACAATATATATATAATGCATGTAACAGTGCTGTACAATATATATATATTGCATGTAACACTGCTGTACAATATATATATAATGCATGTAACACTGCTGTACAATATATATATATTGCATGTAACACTGCTGTACAATATATATATATATTGCATGTAACACTGCTGTACAATATATATATATATAATGCATGTAACAGTACTGTACTATATATATATATATAATGCATGTAACACTGCTGTACAATATATATATAATGCATGTAACACTGCTGTACAATATATATATAATGCATGTAACAGTGCTGTACAATATATATATAATGCATGTAACAGTGCTGTACAATATATATATAATGCATGTAACACTGCTGTACAATATATATATAATGCATGTAACAGTGCTGTACAATATATATATATAATGCATGTAACACTGCTGTACAATATATATATAATGCATGTAACACTGCTGTACAACATATATATAATGCATGTAACAGTGCTGTACAACATATATATAATGCATGTAACAGTACTGTACTATATATATATATAATGCATGTAACAGTACTGTACTATATATATATATATATATAATGCATGTAACAGTACTGTACTATATATATATATATAATGCATGTAACACTGCTGTACAATATATATATAATGCATGTAACACTGCTGTACAATATATATATAATGCATGTAACACTGCTGTACAATATATATATTGCATGTAACAGTGCTGTACAATATATATATAATGCATGTAACAGTGCTGTACAACATATATATATAATGCATGTAACAGTGCTGTACAATATATATATAATGCATGTAACAGTGCTGTACAATATATATATATAATGCATGTAACACTGCTGTACAATATATATATATAATGCATGTAACACTGCTGTACAACATATATATAATGCATGTAACAGTGCTGTACAATATATATATAATGCATGTAACACTGCTGTACAATATATATATAATGCATGTAACACTGCTGTACAATATATATATAATGCATGTAACACTGCTGTACAATATATATATTGCATGTAACACTGCTGTACAATATATATATAATGCATGTAACACTGCTGTACAATATATATATAATGCATGTAACACTGCTGTACAATATATATATTGCATGTAACAGTGCTGTACAATATATATATAATGCATGTAACACTGCTGTACAACATATATATATAATGCATGTAACACTGCTGTACAATATATATATTGCATGTAACAGTACTGTACTATATATATATATATAATGCATGTAACACTGCTGTACAATATATATATAATGCATGTAACACTGCTGTACAATATATATATTGCATGTAACAGTACTGTACTATATATATATATAATGCATGTAACACTGCTGTACAATATATATATAATGCATGTAACACTGCTGTACAATATATATATAATGCATGTAACACTGCTGTACAATATATATATAATGCATGTAACACTGCTGTACAATATATATATAATGCATGTAACAGTGCTGTACAATATATATATAATGCATGTAACACTGCTGTACAATATATATATAATGCATGTAACACTGCTGTACAATATATATATTGCATGTAACAGTGCTGTAAAATATATATATAATGCATGTAACAGTGCTGTACAACATATATATATAATGCATGTAACAGTGCTGTACAACATATATATAATGCATGTAACACTGCTGTACAATATATATATAATGCATGTAACACTGCTGTACAATATATATATAATGCATGTAACACTGCTGTACAATATATATATAATGCATGTAACACTGCTGTACAACATATATATAATGCATGTAACAGTGCTGTACAATATATATATATAATGCATGTAACAGTGCTGTACAATATATATATAATGCATGTAGCAGTGCTGTACAACATATATATAATGCATGTAACACTGCTGTACAATATATATATAATGCATGTAACAGTGCTGTACAATATATATATAATGCATGTAACACTGCTGTACAATATATATATATATAATGCATGTAACACTGCTGTACAATATATATATATAATGCATGTAACACTGCTGTACAATATATATATATAATGCATGTAACACTGCTGTACAATATATATATAATGCATGTAACAGTACTGTACAATATATATATATATAATGCATGTAACAGTGCTGTACAATATATATATAATGCATGTAACACTGCTGTACAATATATATATAATGCATGTAACACTGCTGTACAATATATATATATTGCATGTAACACTGCTGTACAATATATATATAATGCATGTAACACTGCTGTACAATATATATATATATATAATGCATGTAACACTGCTGTACAATATATATATATAATGCATGTAACACTGCTGTACAATATATATATAATGCATGTAACACTGCTGTACAATATATATATAATGCATGTAACACTGCTGTACTATATATATATAATGCATGTAACACTGCTGTACAATATATATATAATGCATGTAACACTGCTGTACAATATATATATATTGCATGTAACACTGCTGTACAATATATATATAATGCATGTACCAGTGCTGTACAACATATATATATAATGCATGTAACACTGCTGTACAATATATATATAATGCATGTAACACTGCTGTACAATATATATATAATGCATGTAACACTGCTGTACAATATATATATATTGCATGTAACACTGCTGTGCAATATATATATATATATATATATATATATATATATATTATCGCATGTAACACTACTGTACAATATATATATATAATGCATGTAACACTGCTGTACAATATATATATAATGCATGTAACAGTGCTGTACAATATATATATAATGCATGTAACACTGCTGTACAATATATATATAATGCATGTAACACTGCTGTACAATATATATAATGCATGTAACAGTGCTGTACAATATATATATAATGCATGTAACACTGCTGTACAACATGTATATAATGCATGTAACAGTACTGTACAATATATATATATTATATATATAATGCATGTAACAGTGCTGTACAATATATATATAATGCATGTAACACTGCTGTACAATATATATATAATGCATGTAACAGTGCTGTACTATATATATATAATGCATGTAACACTGCTGTACAATATATATATAATGCATGTAACACTGCTGTACAATATATATATAATGCATGTAACACTGCTGTGCAATATATATATATATATATATATATATATATATATATATTATCGCATGTAACACTACTGTACAATATATATATATAATGCATGTAACACTGCTGTACAATATATATATAATGCATGTAACAGTGCTGTACAATATATATATAATGCATGTAACAGTGCTGTACAATATATATATATATATTGCATGTAACACTGCTGTACAATATATATATAATGCATGTAACACTGCTGTACAATATGTGTGTGTGTGTGTATATTATAGCATGTAACACTGCTGCCAGGTCTCACACACAGGCAGCAGGATCCTGGTATACAGAAATCCGGGGTTGCCTGAGGACAGCAGAGCAGCAAATCATGGGGGCAGAAATGGAAAAAGAGGATAAGCCCCCCTCCCCTGTACACCTCCCCTTCCCCTGTGCACCCCCCCTCCCCCTTACTTGCTGGTGACTGATAGAAACGGCTGCACTCATACTCAGCGACGAGTCCTGACTACTGGGCAATAATGGCATATGCCCCCCACACTGTATAAATATTTACCCAGCCCTGGCCCAGATATCCAGATCTCCTGCAGCCTGTGCCTGCTGCTCCCAGAGTCTGCAGCCGGGAGAGGAGAGGGGTGATAGCTGGGGATGGGGGATGGGAGGCTTTGGTCCTGCTGTCAGCATGATGTCTAATCACTGCGTTGTTAACTCATTTGGAGGATTGTGAGGATCTCAGCTGCCCCCTTCCCTGTGTAGTGTTAGTGAGCTGGCAGCTGGCTGGTAACTGGTTAACCCAACATCCGCCAGCAGCAGCGCCTGGCCAGTGTGATACATAATACATGGTACTGGGACTGACTGCTGGTGCACGAGACCTGCCCATGCCAAAAATAGGTGACCTCGTAATGTACATCGCCCCACTGCCACGTTTCATGTACCCCCCAGCAATGTACATCGCCCCACTTCCACGTTTCATGTACTCCCCAGGAATGTACATTGCCCCACTTCCACGTTTCATGTACCCCCAGGAATGTACATTGCCCCACTTCCACGTTTCATGTACTCCCCAGGAATGTACATCGCCCCACTTACACGTTTCATGTACTCCCCAGGAATGTACATCGCCCCACTTCCACGTTTCATGTACCCCCCAGGAATGTACATCGCCCCACTTCCACGTTTCATGTACCCCCAGGAATGTACATCGCCCCACTTCCACGTTTCATGTACCCCCAGGAATGTACATTGCCCCACTTCCACGTTTCATGTACTCCCCAGGAATGTACATTGCCCCACTTCAACGTTTCATGTACTCCCCAGGAATGTACATTGCCCCACTTCCACGTTTCATGTACTCCCCAGGAATGTACATTGCCCCACTTCCACGTTTCATGAACCCCCCCAGGAATGTACAACACCCCACTTCCACGTTTCATGTACCCCCCCAGGAATGTACATCGCCCCACTTCCACGTTTCATGTACCCCCCCAGGAATGTACATTGCCCCACTTCCACGTTTCATGTACCCCCCCAGGAATGTACATGGCCTCTGTCGCAGTCAGATAATTGGATGTGATCATTTGCAATTATTATGTGACGATCTAGTCCTCTGTTGTCTGATAAAGGGTAAATCGGACGCTACTTTGCTTTGGCGCAATCCAATGCGCACAACTGCAAACCCACCACACACATACACTGATTCACATAATACACACCCATAGACTTATGTATACTTACACATAGACGCTCGTATGTGTATCCACATGCATACACATAGACGCCCACATGCATCCTCACATACATACATACGAACACTTCCTACACCAATGCACATATGCAAACGCATATGTATATAATGGTTCCTATGTACAATAAGTTAATAAAGAGTTATTAAAGGTCTTTTTAATTGGTAATTATGAAGAAATGTGTACGTAAATAAGATCTAAGGTTTAGAACATAGTAGACATGTCATGTTTGGTATTATATTAAATCCCTGTTCATTTGCAGATTTCCGGTTCTATAGGCAAGGAGATCACATCGTGTACACAAGTTATGACCTATAGAGAGTTATTGGTTAGCATGTTAACATTTTGTATGTAGTGTCTGTAGCCAGTTTAACCAGTTCTTCGGTGGGAAACTACACAAAGCAACTGTTGGAGAACTAGGACATACCCCTGATGACACCATATGAACTAACCAATGACCAGGAGCAAGGACCAATGGAATCATGCCAGCTTGTCTCTATTGTTCTATCTGTGACCTGTAAGGTATATAGGCTACTGCTCAGGACACCATAAGGGAGTCATTTTCCCTTCTTAGATGACCACAGGCTTCAGGATTGATGACTGAGAACTGGAACCAGAGCGCTAGCGTATGTATCGGCTGTACCTTGTATTTTACTTGCGTTTTGCACTAATTGTTTAGAGTGTTTTTGCATAATACAACTTTTTGTGCTTTGGAGCCACAATTGGATTAGAAAGCAATTCTTTCTTAAGCGACTAGTAGCGCTAAATAGCGACATTTAGGTATAGCGATTAAGGGGTATCCATACCTCAGTTCCACTTTTCATATACTCCCAAGGTAGGTACATAGCCCCATTTCCACGTTTCATGTACCACAGGACTGTACATTGCCCCATCTCCATGTTTCATATAAGCCCAAGAATTTAAATTGCCCCAGATCCATGTTTCATATACTCCCAGCAAAGTACATTACCCGACATCCACTTTTCATTTACCTCCAGGAATTTATATCGCCCCACTTCCACAATTCATGTACCCCCCACCCAGGAATATACATTACCCCATCTCCACATTTCATGTACTCCATAGGAATGTACATCACCCCACTTCCAGGTTTCAAGGTTCTGTTCTTGGACCTCTCCTATTCTCCCTGTATACGTCCTCTCTAGGTGAACTCATCAGCTCTTTTGACCTCAATTATCATCTCTATGCTGATGATGCTCAGATCTCCATTTCCTCCCCTGATCTCTCCCTCTCTCCTCACTCGTATCTCCAACTGTCTCTCTGCTGTCTCTTCCTGGATGTCCCAGCGATTTCTTAAACTTAATATGTCTAAGACTGAGTCTTCCCACCCTCCCACATAACCTCACGTCTCACTATTTCTTTATTAATAGATGGCACAACTATCTGCTCTAGTTCCAAGGTGCGCTGTCTTAGAGTCATCCTGGACTCATCCCTCTCCTTCAAAACCACATGTCCAGAACCTCAGTCCTGTCATTTCCATCTCAGTAATATTTCAGGATCAGACCCTTTCTCACCCAGGATGTTACGAAGAGCCTAATGCACTCACTGGTCATCTCCAGATTGGACTCCTGTAACCTCCTCCTATCTGGCCTCCCCAACTCCCATCTCTCTCCTCTCCAGTCTGTGCTCAATGCTGCCGCTCGACTCATCTTTCTCTCCAAACGCTCTGCATCTGCCTCCCCTCTCCTACAAGCCCTCCACAGGCTCCCCTTCCCTTTTCAGAACCCAATTCAAGGTTTTCACACTCGCTTACAAAGCCCTCACCCATTCCTCTCCCATTTACATGTCTGACCTCATCTCCCTTCACTCTCCTGTCCGCCCTCTTCATTCAACAAATACACACCTCCTCTTATGCCAACTGATTACTTCCTCCCGCCTCCAAGATTTTGCCCGTGCTGCTCCCCACCTATAGAACTCTCTCCCTCTCCCCATCAGACTCTGCACCTCTCTACAATCCTTTAAATGGGCTCTCAAGACCCACTACTTCATCACTGCCTTCCAGCTCTCATCCTACATGCTCCTTCCTCCCTGCCTACCCCATCTGTATCATGCCTGTATGCCTGCCCCTCCCCTTGAGAATGGAAGCTCTTGCGAGCAGGGCCCTCTACCCTCTTGAACTTCTCCTCACTTTATTTTCATCTACTTCTTACTCACCACTAGGACCTAACACTGAAAGGTGCTTATGCTCTGTTGCATATCTGGGTGTTGTGGCCACTAATGTAGCAATGTATATTATCCATGTCCTTGTCCTGCATAGTATTGTACTGTAAGTCACTTTTTTGGTTATGTACTTTGTAAGGCGCTGCGGAACACTTGTGGCACCATATTAATAATAATAATAATAATAATGTATCCCCCCGCCAAGGAATGTACATCGCCCCACTTCCACATTTCATGTACCCCCCCAGGAATGTACATTGCCCATCTTCCATATTCCCTCAGAAAAGCACCACCCCTCTTCCACATTCCAGGTACCCCCAGGATTGTGTATTACCCCTCTCCACTGTTTCATATACCACCAGGAATGTACATTGCCCCACCTCCACGTTTCATGTACCCCCCCAGGAATGTACATTGCCCATCTTCCATATTCCCTCAGAAAAGCACCACCCCTCTTCCACATTCCAGGTACCCCCAGGATTGTGTATTACCCCACTTCACTGTTTCATATACCCCCAGGAATGTACATTGCCCCACCTCCACGTTTCATGTACTCCATAATGTCAGTGTCCTGTGTACGTTCTAGGCCTGTATAAGGCAGATTACTGATGTGCAGCGCACGCTGTCCTGTGTACCTGTGCTAATATCCTGCATTATAATGTAAGTGTCCTGTGTACCTGTGCTAATATCCTGCATTATAATGTCAGTGTCCTGTGCTAATATCCGGCATTATAATGTCAGTGTCCCGTGTACCTGTGCTAATATCCTGCATTATAATGTCAGTGTCCCGTGTACCTGTGCTAATATCCTGCATTATAATGTCAGTGTCCCGTGTACCTGTGCTAATATCCTGCATTATAATGTCAGTGTCCTGTGTACCTGTGCTAATATCCTGCATTATAATGTCAGTGTCCCGTGTACCTGTGCTAATATCCTGCATTATAATGTCAGTGTCCCGTGTACCTGTGCTAATATCCTGCATTATAATGTCAGTGTCCTGTGTACCTGTGCTAATATCCTGCATTATAATGTAAGTGTCCCGTGTACCTGTGCTAATATCCTGCATTATAATGTCAGTGTCCCGTGTACCTGTGCTAATATCCTGCATTATAATGTCAGTGTCCCGTGTACCTGTGCTAATATCCTGCATTATAATGTCAGTGTCCCGTGTACCTGTGCTAATATCCTGCATTATAATGTCAGTGTCCCGTGTACCTGTGCTAATATCCTGCATTATAATGTCAGTGTCCTGTGCTAATATCCTGCATTATAATGTAAGTGTCCTGTGTACCTGTGCTAATATCCTGCATTATAATGTAAGTGTCCCGTGTACCTGTGCTAATATCCTGCATTATAATGTAAGTGTCCCGTGTACCTGTGCTAATATCCTGCATTATAATGTAAGTGTCCCGTGTACCTGTGCTAATATCCTGCATTATAATGTCAGTGTCCCGTGTACCTGTGCTAATATCCTGCATTATAATGTCAGTGTCCCGTGTACCTGTGCTAATATCCTGCATTATAATGTCAGTGTCCCGTGTACCTGTGCTAATATCCTGCATTATAATGTCAGTGTCCTGTGTACCTGTGCTAATATCCTGCATTATAATGTCAGTGTCCTGTATACCTGTGCTAATATCCTGCATTATAATGTAAGTGTCCTGTGTACCTGTGCTAATATCCTGCATTATAATGTCAGTGTCCTGTGTACCTGTGCTAATATCCTGCATTATAATGTAAGTGTCCCGTGTACCTGTGCTAATATCCTGCATTATAATGTCAGTGTCCTGTGCTAATATCCGGCATTATAATGTAAGTGTCCTGTGTACCTGTGCTAATATCCTGCATTATAATGTCGGTGTCCCGTGTACCTGTGCTAATATCCTGCATTATAATGTCAGTGTCCCGTGTACCTGTGCTAATATCCTGCATTATAATGTCAGTGTCCTGTGTACCTGTGCTAATATCCTGCATTATAATGTCAGTGTCCTGTGTACCTGTGCTAATATCCTGCATTATAATGTAAGTGTCCTGTGTACCTGTGATAATATCCTGCATTATAATGTCAGTGTCCCGTGTACCTGTGCTAATATCCTGCATTATAATGTAAGTGTCCTGTGTACCTGTGCTAATATCCTGCATTATAATGTCAGTGTCCCGTGTACGTACAGGTACTGATGTGCAGCGCAGGCTATCCTGTGTACCTGTGCTGTGGCCATCGCTGGCTGTGCCGTGTATACAGGATTACACTATTGATACGTCTGCAGGGATCAGAGCTGGCAGTGTCCCAGCAGGAGGCACAATATATTACATTACATATTGGCATCTCTGTGGGAGCAGCTCTTTGTGTGATGTGAGACACAGCTGGGGAAATCCTGACATCCTGGTTACCATCAGTCACCCCGCAGAGATCCCCACACAAAGCCCAGATCACAGGCTCCTCTGCGGCTGTCACTTCTCATCTTCTCATCAGTGACAACATCACAAAGTCAGCAAATGTTTGACCCCGGACAGAGTGTTTGTGACAGCTCCGGCCCCAGCAACGTAACCAAACATGACATTCCTGGACGCGATTAAAGAAAGTCTCTATCCGAGCCCCCCGAGACGCCCAAATAACGCCAGCCTGTTTCCTATAGACACAAAAAGTACACACATGCAAACACACACATATATACACACACACATATTATATATATATATATATATATTATATATACATAAATACATACACACATATACACACACAAAACTTCATCAATACTATGACTAAGGGGACACACACACACACACACACACACACACACACACACACACACGTACGTACGTACGTGATATTAGGTGTACACGATATCTATCAGAGACGTCATCCTGCCACCTCCCTGCACTCCCTCCCTTTCTGATGAGAACGTCAGATTTTCCTGTATGTTTCACTTTTATGGTCTAGTGTGTGTCTGCCCCATAAGTGTGGTGCGCTTGTTAGTCTACAATCTTCCATAATGGTAATTAGCCCTAAGACGTGGGTTGTGCTGTAAGCGTCGTGTTACATAGCGCAGGAGCCAGTGCCTGGGGTGCTTACGTTACCCCCTCTCCTGATGTGGGTGGAAAACGGCGTGCAGAATGCAGGACGTGGCTACATCGACGTTACCGTACTCCGCACCGGCCGCACCACAGATCTAACATGGATTCTAGTGCATTTACTCATCAGTCCCTTATTAATGGCAACCTCGGTGCCCCTTATGCACAAACAAAAAAAACTAAGGCCCTGATTCAGAGCCGAACGCAAGTCGCTGCTCGTTCGCTCCGGGCGATGTTTGCCCAACTGCGCATGCGTACGGATCGTAATACGCATGCGCGAGCCACTCAGTGCGGCCGAAATTCATGTGCTCGCAAAATAGCGAATGCCTGATAATTTGAGTGACAGAATGAGGCGTATGTGGGTGGTAACAGGGGAAGGTGCTTGAAAACGGGGAGTGGAGATCCGATCGCAGGCGTGCTTAAAGGTCAAAACGGGCGTTTTATGGGTGTGTATAATTAAAACAGCAGCGTCATTGACCACGTCACTGGGTTATTTTATAGTCAGAACTGCTCGCAAAATTGTGGTAGCAAACACCAGCCCCAAGAATAGCGAGCAGTTCATACGCTGGTCGATGTACTCGATTAATCTAATAAATAGCGGACATGACGTAGGATGCGAGCGGCCAGGGGGCGTAGTTTTTCAAAAAACGAACGCAAGTTTTGTTCGCTCGTTCAGACATAGAGGCGTGAACAGACCGCAAACAGCGAACGGTTCATTTGAATAGCCACCCCTTGTTTTAGAACGAACGACCGCAAATAGCGAGTGGCTCTGAATGAGGGCCTAAGATTCTCCTGATATATGAATGAATGCTGCTGTTTCCATTCATTAGGAATTGTCCTATATTTATAATCGTACACTCTCAGGACACATGTAATACAGACAGTCCCAGTGTCCCCTCACTCTCAGGACACATGTAATAGAGACAGTCCCGGTGTCCCCTCACTCTCAGGACACATGTAATACAGACAGTCTTGGTGTCCCCTCACTCTCAGGACACATGTAATACAGACAGTCCCGGTGTCCCCTCACTCAGGACACGTGTAATACAGACAGTCCCGGTGTCCCCTCACTCTCAGGACACATGTATTACAGACAGTCCCGGTGTCCCCTCACTCTCAGGACACATGTAATAGAGACAGTCCCGGTGTCCCCTCACTCTCAGGACACATGTAATACAGACAGTCCTGGTGTCCCCTCACTCTCAGGACACATGTAATACAGACAGTCCTGGTGTCCCCTCACTCTCAGGACACATGTAATACAGACAGTCCCGGTGTCCCCTCACTCAGGACACGTGTAATACAGACAGTCCCGGTGTCCCTTCACTCTCAGGACACATGTAATACAGACAGTCCCAGTGTCCCCTCACTCTCAGGACACATGTAATACAGACAGTCCCAGTGTCCCCTCACTCTCAGGACACATGTAATAGAGACAGTCCCGGTGTCCCCTCACTCTCAGGACACATGTAATACAGACAGTCCCGGTGTCCCCTCACTCAGGACACGTGTAATACAGACAGTCCCGGTGTCCCCTCACTCTCAGGACACATGCAATACAGACAGTCCCGGTGTCCCCTCACTCTCAGGACACATGTAATACAGACCAGTCCCAGTGTCCCCTCACTCTCAGGACACGTGTAATACAGACAGTCCCGGTGTCCCCTCACTCTCAGGACACGTGTAATACAGACAGTCCCGGTGTCCCCTCACTCTCAGGACACATGTAATACAGACAGTCCCGGTGTCCCCTCACTCTCAGGACACATGTAATACAGACAGTCCCGATGTCCCCTCACTCTCAGGACACGTGTAATACAGACAGTCCCGGTGTCACCACACTCTCAGGACACATGTAATACAGATAGTCCCGGTGTCCCCTCACTCTCAGGACACATGTAATACAGACAGTCCCGGTGTCCCCTCACTCTCAGGACACATGTAATACAGACAGTCCCTGTGTCCCCTCACTCTCAGGACACATGTAATACAGACAGTCCCTGTGTCCCCTCACTCTCAGGACACATGTAATACAGACAGTCCCTGTGTCCCCTCACTCTCAGGACACGTGTAATACAGACAGTCCCTGTGTCCCCTCACTCTCAGGACACGTGTAATACAGACAGTCCCGGTGTCCCCTCACTCTCAGGACATGTGTAATACAGACAGTCCCAGTGTCCTCTCACTCTCAGGACACATGTAATACAGACAGTCCCTGTGTCCCCTCACTCTCAGGACACATGTAATACAGACAGTCCCGGTGTCCCCTCACTCTCAGGACACATGTAGTACAGACAGTCCCGGTGTCCCCTCACTCTCAGGACACATGTAGTACAGACAGTCCCGGTGTCCCCTCACTCTCAGGACACATGTAATACAGACTGTCCCGGTGTCCCCTCACTCTCAGGACACATGTAGGGCCTGATTCATTGTTGTTCTGTTTTACACACAGCAGCTGCGTCTCTGGATATATATATATATATAATTCTGCGTCTATGGAGATATATAGATATATATATGAGGATAATGCTGCAAGAGATGTCTAAAGGAAAAAGACCCCTCCGGCCAGCATTAGCACCCGAAGATGCAGAATCCGATCAACATAGCAGCCAATGGTGGTGAATGATGTTTGCAGCATCGCTTGTCTGAGTGAGTCTAAGTGTTCAGAATGACCCCCTCCTCCTTGCTGGCGAGGTCAGGAAAACTGTGCCGACAGTCAGGGCAGCTGGTGGGTGTTCAGCGCCCCCAGAAATAAATATACATTTCAGCCCTCCCTCCCTTTTCTTATAAAGTGACAGCACACACAGAAGGCGCAGCAAAAAAGGGCGTGGTCTCACAAGGAAGGGGCGCGGTCTCACAATAGTACCCGCAACTAAAGTTACGTCACACAGTAGCACAATCTTATTCACATTACACCGCACGTAGGGTCTGATTCAACATGGATCGCTATTCTGATCGTGGGTCTGCTGCGAAAATATACTAATGAATGCAATCGCACAGCCAGTATAGACACCCACTACTGCTATCTCACATCTGTAATACCTCACAGTCCTGTGTATACATCTGTAACATCAGCCACAGCACAGCCAGCATAAAGACACCCACTACTGCTATCTCATATCTGTAATACCTCAGTCCTGTGTATACATCTGTAACATCAGCCACAGCTCAGCCATCATAGAGACACCCACTACTGCTATCTCATATCTGTAATACCTCACAGTCCTGTGTATTCATCTGTAACATCAGCCACAGCTCAGCCAGCATAGACACCCACTACTGCCATCTCACATCTGTAATACCTCACAGTCCTGTGTATACATCTGTAACATCAGCCACAGCACAGCCAGCATAGAGACACCCACTACTGCTCTCACATCTGTAATACCTCACAGTCCTGTGTATACATCTGTAACATCAGCCACAGCACAGCCAGCATAGAGACACCCACTACTGCTATATCACATCTGTAATACCTCACAGTCCTGTGTATACATCTGTAACATCAGCCACAGCACAGCCAGCATAGACGCCCACTACTACTATCTCACATCTGTAATACCTCACAGTCCTGTGTATACATCTGTAACATCAGCCACAGCTCAGCCAGCATAGAGACACCCACTACTGCTATCTGTCATCTGTAATATCTCACAGTCCTGTGTATACATCTGTAACATCAGCCACAGCACAGCCAGCATAGACGCCCACTACTGCTATCTCACATCTGTAATATCTCACAGTCCTGTGTATACATCTGTAACATCAGCCACAGCACAGCCAGCATAGAGACACCCACTACTGCTATCTCACATCTGTAATACCTCACAGTCCTGTGTATACATCTGTAACATCAGCCACAGCACAGCCATCATAGAGACGCCCACTACTGCTATCTCACATCTGTAATACCTCACAGTCCTGTGTATACATCTGTAACATCAGCCACAGCACAGCCAGCATAGAGACACCCACTACTGCTATCTCACATCTGTAATACCTCACAGTCCTGTGTATACATCTGTAACATCAGCCACAGCACAGCCAGCATAGAGACACCCACTACTGCTATCTCACATCTGTAATACCTCACAGTCCTGTGTATACATCTGTAACATCAGCCACAGCACAGCCAGCATAGAGACACCCACTACTGCTATCTCACATCTGTAATACCTCACAGTCTTGTGTATACATCTGTAACATCAGCCACAGCTCAGCCAGCATAGAGACACCCACTACTGCTATCTCACATCTGTAATACCTCACAGTCCTGTGTATACATCTGTAACATCAGCCACAGCACAGCCAGCATAGACACCCACTACTGCTATCTCACATCTGTAATATCTCACAGTCCTGTGTATACATCTGTAACATCAGCCACAGCACAGCCAGCATAGAGACACCCACTACTGCTATCTCACATCTGTAATACCTCACAGTCCTATGTATACATCTGTAACATCAGCCACAGCACAGCCAGCATAGAGACACCCACTACTGCTATCTCACATCTGTAATACCTCACAGTCCTGTGTATACATCTGTAACATCAGCCACAGCACAGCCAGCATAGAGACACCCACTACTGCTATCTCACATCTGTAATACCTCACAGTCCTGTGTATACATCTGTAACATCAGCCACAGCTCAGCCAGCATAGAGACACCACTACTGCTATCTCACATCTGTAATACCTCACAGTCCTGTGTATACATCTGTAACATCAGCCACAGCACAGCCAGCATAGTGACACCCACTACTGCTATCTCACATCTGTACTACCTCACAGTCCTGTGTATACATCTGTAACATCAGCCATAGCTCAGCCAGCATAGAGACACCCACTACTGCTATCTCACATCTGTAATACCAACCAGGTCCTGTGTATACATCTGTAACATCAGCCACAGCACAGCCAGCATAGACATCCACTACTGCTATCTCACATCTGTAATACCTCACAGTCCTGTGTATACATCTGTAACATCAGCCACAGCTCAGCCAGCATACAGACACCCACTACTGCTATCTCACATCTGTAATACCTCACAGTCCTGTGTATACATCTGTAACATCAGCCACAGCACAGCCAGCATACAGACACCCACTACTACTATCTCACATCTGTAATACCTCACAGTCCTGTGTATACATCTGTAACATCAGCCATGGCACAGCCAGCATAGACACCCACTACTGCTATCTCACATCTGTAATACCTCACAGTCCTGTGTATACATCAGTAACATCAGCCACAGCACAGCCAGCATAGAGACACCCACTACTGCTATCTCACATCTGTAATACCTCACAGTCCTGTGTATACATCTGTAACATCAGCCACTGCACAGCCAGCATAGACACCCACTACTACTATCTCACATCTGTAATACCTCACAGTCCAGTGTATACATCTGTAACATCAGCCACAGCACAGCCAGCATAGAGACACCCACTACTGCTATCTCACATCTGTAATACCTCACAGTCCTGCGTATTCATCAGTAACATCAGCCACAGTACAGCCAGTATAGAGACACCCACTACTGCTATCTCACATCTGTAATACCTCACAGTCCTGTGTATACATCTGTAACATCAGCCACAACACAGCCATCATAGAGACGCCCACTACTGCTATCTCTCATCTGTAATACCTCACAGTCCTGTGTATACATCTGTAACATCAGCCACTGCACAGCCAGCATAGACACCCACTACTACTATCTCACATCTGTAATACCTCACAGTCCTGTGTATACATCTGTAACATCAGCCACAGCACAGCCAGCATAGAGACACCCACTACTGCTATCTCACATCTGTAATACCTCACAGTCCTGCGTATTCATCAGTAACATCAGCCACAGTACAGCCAGCATAGAGACACCCACTACTGCTATCTCACATCTGTAATACCTCAGTCCTGTGTATACATCAGTAACATCAGCCACAGCACAGCCAGCATAGAGACACCCACTACTGCTATCTCACATCTGTAATACCTCACAGTCCTGTGTATACATCTGTAACATCAGCCACAGCACAGCCAGCATAGAGAGACCTCCATTACTGCTATCTCACATCTGTAATAGCTCAGTCCTGTGTATACATCAGTAATATTTGCCACAGCTCAGCCAGCATAGAGACACTCACTACTGCTATATCACATCTGTAATACCTCACAGTCCTGTGTATACATCTGTAACATCAGCCACAGCTCAGACAACATAGAGACACCCACTACTGCTATCTCACATCTGTAATACCTCAGTCCTGTGTATACATCTGTAACATCAGCCACAGCTCAGCCATCATAGAGACACCCACTACTGCTATCTCATATCTGTAATACCTCACAGTCCTGTGTATACATCTGTAACATCAGCCACAGCTCAGCCAGCATAGACACCCACTACTGCCATCTCACATCTGTAATACCTCACAGTCCTGTGTATACATCTGTAACATCAGCCACAGCACAGCCAGCATAGAGACACCCACTACTGCTCTCACATCTGTAATACCTCACAGTCCTGTGTATACATCTGTAACATCAGCCACAGCACAGCCAGCATAGAGACACCCACTACTGCTATATCACATCTGTAATACCTCACAGTCCTGTGTATACATCTGTAACATCAGCCACAGCACAGCCAGCATAGACGCCCACTACTACTATCTCACATCTGTAATACCTCACAGTCCTGTGTATACATCTGTAACATCAGCCACAGCTCAGCCAGCATAGAGACACCCACTACTGCTATCTGTCATCTGTAATATCTCACAGTCCTGTGTATACATCTGTAACATCAGCCACAGCACAGCCAGCATAGACGCCCACTACTGCTATCTCACATCTGTAATATCTCACAGTCCTGTGTATACATCTGTAACATCAGCCACAGCACAGCCAGCATAGAGACACCCACTACTGCTATCTCACATCTGTAATACCTCACAGTCCTGTGTATACATCTGTAACATCAGCCACAGCACAGCCATCATAGAGACGCCCACTACTGCTATCTCACATCTGTAATACCTCACAGTCCTGTGTATACATCTGTAACATCAGCCACAGCACAGCCAGCATAGAGACACCCACTACTGCTATCTCACATCTGTAATACCTCACAGTCCTGTGTATACATCTGTAACATCAGCCACAGCACAGCCAGCATAGAGACACCCACTACTGCTATCTCACATCTGTAATACCTCACAGTCCTGTGTATACATCTGTAACATCAGCCACAGCACAGCCAGCATAGAGACACCCACTACTGCTATCTCACATCTGTAATACCTCACAGTCTTGTGTATACATCTGTAACATCAGCCACAGCTCAGCCAGCATAGAGACACCCACTACTGCTATCTCACATCTGTAATACCTCACAGTCCTGTGTATACATCTGTAACATCAGCCACAGCACAGCCAGCATAGACACCCACTACTGCTATCTCACATCTGTAATATCTCACAGTCCTGTGTATACATCTGTAACATCAGCCACAGCACAGCCAGCATAGAGACACCCACTACTGCTATCTCACATCTGTAATACCTCACAGTCCTATGTATACATCTGTAACATCAGCCACAGCACAGCCAGCATAGAGACACCCACTACTGCTATCTCACATCTGTAATACCTCACAGTCCTGTGTATACATCTGTAACATCAGCCACAGCACAGCCAGCATAGAGACACCCACTACTGCTATCTCACATCTGTAATACCTCACAGTCCTGTGTATACATCTGTAACATCAGCCACAGCTCAGCCAGCATAGAGACACCACTACTGCTATCTCACATCTGTAATACCTCACAGTCCTGTGTATACATCTATAACATCAGCCACAGCACAGCCAGCATAGTGACACCCACTACTGCTATCTCACATCTGTACTACCTCACAGTCCTGTGTATACATCTGTAACATCAGCCATAGCTCAGCCAGCATAGAGACACCCACTACTGCTATCTCACATCTGTAATACCAACCAGGTCCTGTGTATACATCTGTAACATCAGCCACAGCACAGCCAGCATAGACATCCACTACTGCTATCTCACATCTGTAATACCTCACAGTCCTGTGTATACATCTGTAACATCAGCCACAGCTCAGCCAGCATACAGACACCCACTACTGCTATCTCACATCTGTAATACCTCACAGTCCTGTGTATACATCTGTAACATCAGCCACAGCACAGCCAGCATACAGACACCCACTACTGCTATCTCACATCTGTAATACCTCACAGTCCTGTGTATACATCTGTAACATCAGCCATGGCACAGCCAGCATAGACACCCACTACTGCTATCTCACATCTGTAATACCTCACAGTCCTGTGTATACATCAGTAACATCAGCCACAGCACAGCCAGCATAGAGACACCCACTACTGCTATCTCACATCTGTAATACCTCACAGTCCTGTGTATACATCTGTAACATCAGCCACTGCACAGCCAGCATAGACACCCACTACTACTATCTCACATCTGTAATACCTCACAGTCCAGTGTATACATCTGTAACATCAGCCACAGCACAGCCAGCATAGAGACACCCACTACTGCTATCTCACATCTGTAATACCTCACAGTCCTGCGTATTCATCAGTAACATCAGCCACAGTACAGCCAGTATAGAGACACCCACTACTGCTATCTCACATCTGTAATACCTCACAGTCCTGTGTATACATCTGTAACATCAGCCACAACACAGCCATCATAGAGACGCCCACTACTGCTATCTCTCATCTGTAATACCTCACAGTCCTGTGTATACATCTGTAACATCAGCCACTGCACAGCCAGCATAGACACCCACTACTACTATCTCACATCTGTAATACCTCACAGTCCTGTGTATACATCTGTAACATCAGCCACAGCACAGCCAGCATAGAGACACCCACTACTGCTATCTCACATCTGTAATACCTCACAGTCCTGCGTATTCATCAGTAACATCAGCCACAGTACAGCCAGCATAGAGACACCCACTACTGCTATCTCACATCTGTAATACCTCAGTCCTGTGTATACATCAGTAACATCAGCCACAGCACAGCCAGCATAGAGACACCCACTACTGCTATCTCACATCTGTAATACCTCACAGTCCTGTGTATACATCTGTAACATCAGCCACAGCACAGCCAGCATAGAGACACCCACTGCTATCTCACATCTGTAATACCTCACAGTCCTGTGTATACATCTGTAACATCAGCCACAGCCCAGCCAGCATAGAGAGACCTCCATTACTGCTATCTCACATCTGTAATACCTCAGTCCTGTGTATACATCAGTAATATTTGCCACAGCTCAGCCAGCATAGAGACACCCACTACTGCTATATCACATCTGTAATACCTCACAGTCCTGTGTATACATCTGTAACATCAGCCACAGCTCAGACAACATAGAGACACCCACTACTGCTATCTCACATCTGTAATACCTCACAGTCCTGTGTATACATCTGTAACATCAGCCACAGCACAGCCAGCATAGAGATGCCACTACTGCTATCTCACATCTGTAATACCTCACAGTCCTGTGTATACATCTGTAACATCAGCCACAGCACAGCCAGCATAGACACCCACTACTACTATCTCACATCTGTAATACCTCACAGTCCTGTGTATACATCTGTAACATCAGCCACAGCTCAGCCAGCATAGACACCAACTACTGCTATATCACATCTGTAATACCTCACAGTCCTGTGTATACATCTGTAACATCAGCCACAGCACAGCCAGCATAGAGACACCCACTACTGCTATCTCACATCTGTAATACCTCACAGTCCTGTGTATACATCAGTAACATCAGCCACAACTCAGCCAGCATAGAGACACCCACTACTATCTCACATCTGTAATACATCACAGTCCTGTGTATACATCTGTAACATCAGCCACAGCACAGCCAGCATAGAGACACCCACTACTGCTATCTCACCTCTGTAATACCTCACAGTCCTGTGTATACATCAGTAACATCAGCCACAGCACATCCAGCATAGAGACACCCACTACTGCTATCTCACATCTGTAATACCTCACAGTCCTGTGTATACATCAGTAACATCAGCCACAGCACAGCCAGCATAGAGACACCCACTACTGCTATCTCACATCTGTAATACCTCACAGTCCTGTGTATACAATACATCTGTAACATCAGCCACAGCAAAGCCAGCATAGAGACACCCACTACTGCTATCTCACATCTGTAATACCTCACAGTCCTGTGTATACATCTGTAACATCAGCCACAGCTCAGACAACATAGAGACACCCACTACTGCTATCTCACATCTGTAATACCTCACAGTCCTGTGTATACATCTGTAACATCAGCCACAGCACAGCCAGCATAGAGACGCCACTACTGCTATCTCACATCTGTAATACCTCACAGTCCTGTGTATACATCTGTAACATCAGCCACAGCACAGCCAGCATAGACACCCACTACTACTATCTCACATCTGTAATACCTCACAGTCCTGTGTATACATCTGTAACATCAGCCACAGCTCAGCCAGCATAGACACCAACTACTGCTATATCACATCTGTAATACCTCACAGTCCTGTGTATACATCTGTAACATCAGCCACAGCACAGCCAGCATAGAGACACCCACTACTGCTATCTCACATCTGTAATACATCACAGTCCTGTGTATACATCTGTAACATCAGCCACAGCACAGCCAGCATAGAGACACCCACTACTGCTATCTCACATCTGTAATACCTCAGTCCTGTGTATACATCAGTAACATCAGCCACAGCACAGCCAGCATAGAGACACCCACTACTGCTATCTCACATCTGTAATACCTCACAGTCCTGTGTATACATCAGTAACATCAGCCACAGCACAGCCAGCATAGAGACACCCACTACTGCTATCTCACATCTGTAATACCTCACAGTCCTGTGTATACATCTGTAACATCAGCCACAGCAAAGCCAGCATAGACACCCACTACTGCTCTCACATCTGTAATACCTCACAGTCCTGTGTATACATCTGTAACATCAGCCACAGCAAAGCCAGCATAGAGACACCCACTATTGCTATCTCACATCTGTAATACCACAGTCCTGTGTATACATCTGTAACATCAGCCACAGCAAAGCCAGCATAGACACCCACTACTGCTCTCACATCTGTAATACCACAGTCCTGTGTATACATCTGTAACATCAGCCACAGCAAAGCCAGCATAGACACCCACTACTGCTCACATCTGTAATACCTCACAGTCCTGTGTATACATCTGTAACATCAGCCACAGCAAAGCCAGCATAGAGACACCCACTATTGCTATCTCACATCTGTAATACCACAGTCCTGTGTATACATCTGTAACATCAGCCACAGCAAAGCCAGCATAGACACCCACTACTGCTCTCACATCTGTAATACCACAGTCCTGTGTATACATCTGTAACATCAGCCACAGCAAAGCCAGCATA
Source organism: Taudactylus pleione (assembly GCA_031769625.1). NCBI lineage: Eukaryota > Metazoa > Chordata > Amphibia > Anura > Myobatrachidae > Taudactylus > Taudactylus pleione. The sequence continues at coordinate 1,189,977 of JAUIMM010000976.1, forward strand.
GACACCCACTACTGCTCTCACATCTGTAATACCTCACAGTCCTGTGTATACATCTGTAACATCAGCCACAGCAAAGCCAGCATAGAGACACCCACTACTACTATCTCACATCTGTAATACCTCACAGTCCTGTGTATACATCTGTAACATCAGCCACAGTACAGCCAGCATAGAGACACCCACTACTACTATCTCACATCTGTAATACCTCACAGTCCTGTGTATACATCTGTAACATCAGCCACAGTACAGCCAGCATAGAGACGCCCACTACTGCTATCTCACATCTGTAATACCTCACAGTCCTGTGTATACATCTGTAACATCAGCCACAGCACAGCCAGCATAGAGACTCCCACTACTGCTATCTCACATCTGTAATACCTCACAGTCCTGTGTATACATCTGTAATATCAGCCACAGCAAAGCCAGCATAGAGACACCCACTACTGCTATCTCACATCTGTAATAACTCACAGTCCTGTGTATACATCTGTAACATCAGCCACAGTACAGCCAGCATAGAGACGCCCACTACTGCTATCTCACATCTGTAATACCTCACAGTCCTGTGTATACATCTGTAACATCAGCCACAGTACAGCCAGCATAGAGACGCCCACTACTGCTATCTCACATCTGTAATACCTCACAGTCCTGTGTATACATCTGTAATATCAGCCACAGCAAAGCCAGCATAGAGACACCCACTACTGCTATCTCACATCTGTAATACCTCACAGTCCTGTGTATACATCTGTAACATCAGCCACAGTACAGCCAGCATAGAGACACCAACTACTGCTATATCACATCTGTAATACCTCACAGTCCTGTGTATACATCTGTAACATCAGCCACAGCACAGCCAGCATAGAGACACCCACTACTGCTATCTCACATCTGTAATACCTCACAGTCCTGTGTATACATCAGTAACATCAGCCACAGCTCAGCCAGCATAGAGACACCCACTACTATCTCACATCTGTAATACATCACAGTCCTGTGTATACATCTGTAACATCAGCCACAGCACAGCCAGCATAGAGACACCCACTACTGCTATCTCACATCTGTAATACCTCAGTCCTGTGTATACATCAGTAACATCAGCCACAGCACAGCCAGCATAGAGACACCCACTACTGCTATCTCACATCTGTAATACCTCACAGTCCTGTGTATACATCAGTAACATCAGCCACAGCACAGCCAGCATAGAGACACCCACTACTGCTATCTCACATCTGTAATACCTCACAGTCCTGTGTATACATCTGTAACATCAGCCACAGCAAAGCCAGCATAGACACCCACTACTGCTCTCACATCTGTAATACCTCACAGTCCTGTGTATACATCTGTAACATCAGCCACAGCAAAGCCAGCATAGAGACACCCACTATTGCTATCTCACATCTGTAATACCACAGTCCTGTGTATACATCTGTAACATCAGCCACAGCAAAGCCAGCATAGACACCCACTACTGCTCTCACATCTGTAATACCACAGTCCTGTGTATACATCTGTAACATCAGCCACAGCAAAGCCAGCATAGACACCCACTACTGCTCTCACATCTGTAATACCTCACAGTCCTGTGTATACATCTGTAACATCAGCCACAGCAAAGCCAGCATAGAGACACCCACTATTGCTATCTCACATCTGTAATACCACAGTCCTGTGTATACATCTGTAACATCAGCCACAGCAAAGCCAGCATAGACACCCACTACTGCTCTCACATCTGTAATACCACAGTCCTGTGTATACATCTGTAACATCAGCCACAGCAAAGCCAGCATAGACACCCACTACTGCTCTCACATCTGTAATACCTCACAGTCCTGTGTATACATCTGTAACATCAGCCACAGCAAAGCCAGCATAGAGACACCCACTACTACTATCTCACATCTGTAATACCTCACAGTCCTGTGTATACATCTGTAACATCAGCCACAGTACAGCCAGCATAGAGACACCCACTACTACTATCTCACATCTGTAATACCTCACAGTCCTGTGTATACATCTGTAACATCAGCCACAGTACAGCCAGCATAGAGACGCCCACTACTGCTATCTCACATCTGTAATACCTCACAGTCCTGTGTATACATCTGTAACATCAGCCACAGCACAGCCAGCATAGAGACTCCCACTACTGCTATCTCACATCTGTAATACCTCACAGTCCTGTGTATACATCTGTAATATCAGCCACAGCAAAGCCAGCATAGAGACACCCACTACTGCTATCTCACATCTGTAATACCTCACAGTCCTGTGTATACATCTGTAACATCAGCCACAGTACAGCCAGCATAGAGACGCCCACTACTGCTATCTCACATCTGTAATACCTCACAGTCCTGTGTATACATCTGTAACATCAGCCACAGTACAGCCAGCATAGAGACGCCCACTACTGCTATCTCACATCTGTAATACCTCACAGTCCTGTGTATACATCTGTAACATCAGCCACAGCAAAGCCAGCATAGAGACACCCACTATTGCTATCTCACATCTGTAATACCACAGTCCTGTGTATACATCTGTAACATCAGCCACAGCAAAGCCAGCATAGACACCCACTACTGCTCTCACATCTGTAATACCACAGTCCTGTGTATACATCTGTAACATCAGCCACAGCAAAGCCAGCATAGACACCCACTACTGCTCTCACATCTGTAATACCTCACAGTCCTGTGTATACATCTGTAACATCAGCCACAGCAAAGCCAGCATAGAGACACCCACTATTGCTATCTCACATCTGTAATACCACAGTCCTGTGTATACATCTAACATCAGCCACAGCAAAGCCAGCATAGACACCCACTACTGCTCTCACATCTGTAATACCACAGTCCTGTGTATACATCTGTAACATCAGCCACAGCAAAGCCAGCATAGACACCCACTACTGCTCTCACATCTGTAATACCTCACAGTCCTGTGTATACATCTGTAACATCAGCCACAGCAAAGCCAGCATAGAGACACCCACTACTACTATCTCACATCTGTAATACCTCACAGTCCTGTGTATACATCTGTAACATCAGCCACAGTACAGCCAGCATAGAGACTCCCACTACTGCTATCTCACATCTGTAATACCTCACAGTCCTGTGTATACATCTGTAATATCAGCCACAGCAAAGCCAGCATAGAGACACCCACTACTGCTATCTCACATCTGTAATACCTCACAGTCCTGTGTATACATCTGTAACATCAGCCACAGTACAGCCAGCATAGAGACGCCCACTACTGCTATCTCACATCTGTAATACCTCACAGTCCTGTGTATACATCTGTAACATCAGCCACAGTACAGCCAGCATAGAGACACCCACTACTGCTATCTCACATCTGTAATACCTCACAGTCCTGTGTATACATCTGTAATATCAGCCACAGCAAAGCCAGCATAGAGACACCCACTACTGCTATCTCACATCTGTAATACCTCACAGTCCTGTGTATACATCTGTAATATCAGCCACAGCAAAGCCAGCATAGAGACACTACTACTGCTATCTCACATCTGTAATACCTCACAGTCCTGTGTATACATCTGTAATATCAGCCACAGCAAAGCCAGCATAGAGACACCCACTACTGCTATCTCACATCTGTAATACCTCACAGTCCTGTGTATACATCTGTAACATCAGCCACAGCAAAGCCAGCATAGAGACACTACTACTGCTATCTCACATCTGTGAAACCGAAAGATTGCATAAGAAAAGAGGTGTGTTAAACCTCTAGGATGGGGGCCGGCATGTATGCAAATTACTGTTTAGAGTTAGCCTATCGTTAGCAGGGGCGGGTTTTCAATAGAGACATTATATAAGGGGCTAGAAGTGAGGGCCAAAGCCTCTTGGTTCCAGATTGTTGTTCCAGATTGTGGTCAGTGTCAGAGTTGGTCAGTGATAGTCTGTACCTTACATTGGTCTGTTAATTCTTTTCTTTTTTATTTTCATCACTAGATTCTCTTCCCTTCTTATCCCTGCCCCTATTTTCTACATTTAACACTTTGCTTTCCCTCACTTTCCTGGCTCTAGATAAATAAATTGCAGCACATTATTGTTTCTTTACCTGGCCCTGTCCACCCTCGCTTTTGTCATTAGCCATGCCCCGTCCCCGCCGCTCTGCGCCCCCCCCTGCCCGCTTCCTCCAGACTGACCTGAATACTGGCTCATGCCAGCGGCGTGGGGCGGCCCCTGCTGCGGACGCGGCGGGTGCTTCTTCAGGCGCCGCTACGGAGCGGGGCCTGCGCAGGCGTGGAGGAGCAGCCTCCGTCGCGGATGCGGCGGATCCTGTCTCCGGCGCCAATCATGCTGGGCGTCGCGGGGTGGCCCCTGCCGTGTGTGCGGCGGGTGGTGCCTCCGGCGACGCTGCTATGCAGGCGCGGGGTTCAGGCCGGCGCTCGGCTCTGCTGACTCCGGGCGCGGCCGGAGCTCCCGCGATCACTGCGGCTGGTAGCGGGCGGGAGCGCGCCGCGACACCTACACGCGGGTGCGCTCTCCCATCCGGCGGCCAGGTCACAGCCTCCGCTAAAAGGCGGAGGTCCCGGCGGGGCCATAGAGCCCCATCTAGGAGCAGCCAAGGCCATGCTAGTGTCCCCATGGTCCTTCCCGTTCCCCGCTCACGGCGGGGCGCCCGCCATGTTAGTGAGCGGGGGGCGGGGCTTAGCCATTACAGCCATTCCACATCCAGTCTGTCCCCTGCTCATGTTCCCAGGGCTGGGGCTCAGAATTCTAGTACCAGTAATAGGGTGCAATCCCCTGCATCTGTGAGTGTTGCCACCCCTCCCCCTTTTGCTGCGCAGCCAGACCCTCAGCCATCGCATCTGCTTTGTCAACCCTGGCGGCTGTGCTTGCCCCATTTTTGGCAGCTCCGCCGGCAGGCTCGTTGCCTACTCAAACCGTCGCGCCTGCTAACGTCAATCCTGTAGGGGCGCAGGGGGGGTCAGAGGTAGAGCAGCTGGCGCAAGCATTGAGAGCCATTGCCCCTAGCTTGGCCCAGCATAGTGTGGGCACTAGTGCGCCCTCAGTTCCGTTCACTCAAGACTCGAGGCGTGGCAATATGGATGCTAGGTTGCCTGCCGCAGAGGTGGCGGCCGGTGTTTTTCCTTCTTTTTCAGATGACGTGGTCGAAGAAGGAGAGCTGGTTGACGAGGATGTCGGGGAGGGGCCGTCTGGATTTTCCTCTGATACCATGACATCGGAGGGTTCAGGTGGGTCTTTCTCAGACTCTAGTTCCTTGACGTCTTCTTTTGCTTCCTCTATATCTAACGCGGACAGCGCGGGCAGAGCGCGCAAGAGAGCAGCTAAATATGCAAAATTGGAGGCAAAGCGTCGCTCAAGGCGTAAGCATAGCACCCATAAGCGCAAGCCAATAGAGAAGGGTTTAGAAGGTTCTGCAGGGGTACATTGTGACAACACCGCTGTATTGCGAGGTTTAAGAACGACTTGCCGCAGTAAGATCCGCAAAGGTGACTATGTGGATATTTTTGCACTTACGGAAAAAGCTAAGAAGGCGTTTAAGGCGGCTAGGGCAAAGGGTGGTATAGGTTTGGAAGCTTTCAAATCTTACAATAATTGGTTGGCCGGTTTTTGCATTTTTTCGGCTTGTTATTTGGAGACGCGCCCAGAGGAGCACCTGAACGTCATTAGGTACCTCCATTTAGTTCATAGCATGCAGTTGTCCTCCAGGGGCATGGCTTGGCGAGCGTACGACAAAGAATTCCGTCGCAAGCAGGACGGCAGACGGGTGATGGATCTAGGCTGGAAGGATGTAGAGGTTTGGCTCGAGGTCACGCAGCCTTTGCGTCCTGCGTTTGAAGCGTTCAATGTGAATAAATCAGCTAGTTCAGGTCGTCAGGGCCAGCAGCAGGCGACCAGTGGAAAATGTTTCGCTTTTAATAATTCCACTTGTACGCAGGGTCGAAAATGTCGTTTTCGTCACCTCTGCTTGCGATGTAGTGGCAGCCACCCAGTTGCCAAGTGCTTCAAGGCGGGTGCTCAGCAACAGCCTGCTCAGCCGCCAAAAGGTGCTGGTTCTAAGTAAAGCTTCATCCCCCGTCTGCGTCGCCGCAATGGCAAAATGGTTGCGTTGGTACCCTGTTCTCCGGGACGCGGAATTTTTGATAAAAGGTTTCAGCTTTGGTTTCCAGTTACCTATTTGCAGAGAGGTTGACACAGGTTCGCCTAGGAATTTGAAATCTGCGTTCGAGTTGCCTCACATTCTTAGGGAGAAAGTGGCTAGCGAGGTTACCTTAGGACGCATGGCAGGGCCTTTTGCAGAACCTCCCATAAGGGATCTTGTGATTTCCCCGGTGGGAGTGGTCCCCAAGAGGATTCCAGGAAAGTACAGGCTTATTCAACATCTGTCTTATCCGCCAGGCTCATCAGTAAATGATGCCATACCAGTTGAGGTTTCCTCGGTGGTGTACCAGTTGTTTGACGATGCTTGGAACTAGGGGTGTGCACCGGCCACTTTTCGTGTTTTGGTTTTGGATCTGGATCTTTCTTCGTGTTTTGGATCTGGATTGGTTTTGCCAAAACCACCCTTCCGTGTTTTGGGTTCTGGGTTTTGTGTTTTGGATCTGTATTTTTTTTAAAAAAAGCATAAAAACAGCTAAAATCACAGAATTTGTAGGTTTCTCTGCTCCTATGCTATTATTAACCTCAATAACCTTAATTTCCACTCATTTCCAGTCTATTCTGAACACCTCACAATAGTGTTTTTATGTCCAAAACGTTGCACCGAGGTAGCTGGATGACTATGCTAAGCGACACGAGTGGGCGGCACAAACACGTGACCCATCTAGGCGTGAAACTGCAGTGGCAGACAGGATGGCAGTTTGAAAAACTAGGCCCCAAACTGTACATAATGCAAAGAAAAAAAAGAGGTGCAAGATGGAATTGTCCTTGGGCCCTCCCACCCACCCTTATGTTGTATAAACAGGACATGCACACTTTAACAAACCAATCATTTCAGCGCCAGGGTCTGCCACACAACTGTGGCTGAAATGATTGGTTCGTTTGGGCCCCCACAAAACAAGCTGGCAATTAATGTGTCCCTGCACAAACTGGCTCTATGGAGGCAAGATGTCATCCTCATCCACCGATTCCTCACCCTCTTCAGTGTGTACATCCTCATCCTCACAAAGTATTAACTCGTCCCCACTTGAATCCACCACCACAGGTCCCTCTGTACCTTCTGGAGGCTGGTCTCCCTGGAAGAGCTGATAATTCATTTTGATGAACATCATCTTCTCCACATTCTGTGGAAGCAACCTCCTACGCCTTTCGCTGACAAGGTTCCCGGCTGCACTAAACACTCTTTCGGAGTACACACTGGAGGGGGGGCAACTCAGGTAAAATAGAGCCAGTTTGTACAGGGGCCTCCAAATTGCCTCTTTTTCCTGCCAGTACAGGTATGGACTGTCTGCCATGCCTACTTGGATGCTGTCACCGATGTAATCCTCCACCATTCTGTCAATGGTGACAGTATCATATGCAGTGACAGTAGACATGTCAGAAATTGTTGCCAGGTCCTTCAGTCCGGACCAGATGTCCAAACTTGGTCCTGCCTGCCCTGCATCACCGCCAGCGGGTTGCTTAGGATACCTAAGTTTTTTCCTGGCAGCCCCAGTTGCAGGAGAAAATGAAGAAGGAGCCGTTGACGTGTCACGTTCCGCTTCAGCTGACAGTGTGTTCACCAGCAGGTCTTTGCACCTCTGCAGGCTTGTGTCGGCCGGAAAGAGAGACACCACATAGGCTTTAAACCTAGGATCGAGCACGGTGGCCAAAACGTAGTGGTCTGATTTCAACAGATTGACCACCCTGGAATCCTGGCAAAGCGAATGAAGGGCTTCATCCACAAGTCCCACATGCCGAGCGGAATCGCTCCGTCTTAGCTCCTCCTTCACTTTCTCCAGCTGCTTCTGCAAAAGCCTGATGAGGGGAATGACCTGACTCAAGCTGGCAGTGTCTGAACTGACTTCACGTGTGGCAAGTTCGAAGGGCTGGAGAACCTTGCACAACACGGAAATCATTCTCCACTGCGCTTGAGTCAGGTGCATACCCCCTCCTTTGCCTATGTCATAGGTTTCACATCTGTGAAACCGAAAGATTGCATAAGAAAAGAGGTGTGTTAAACCTCTAGGATGGGGGCCGGCATGTATGCAAATTACTGTTTAGAGTTAGCCTATCGTTAGCAGGGGCGGGTTTTCAATAGAGACATTATATAAGGGGCTAGAAGTGAGGGCCAAAGCCTCTTGGTTCCAGATTGTTGTTCCAGATTGTGGTCAGTGTCAGAGTTGGTCAGTGATAGTCTGTACCTTACATTGGTCTGTTAATTCTTTTCTTTTTTATTTTCATCACTAGATTCTCTTCCCTTCTTATCCCTGCCCCTATTTTCTACATTTAACACTTTGCTTTCCCTCACTTTCCTGGCTCTAGATAAATAAATTGCAGCACATTATTGTTTCTTTACCTGGCCCTGTCCACCCTCGCTTTTGTCATTAGCCATGCCCCGTCCAACGCCGCTCTGCGCCCCCCACCTGCCCGCTTCCTCCAGACTGACCTGAATACTGGCTCACGCCAGCGGCGTGGGGCGGCCCCTGCTGCGGACGCGGCGGGTGCTTCTTCAGGCACCGCTACGGTGCGGGGCCTGCGCAGGCATGGAGGAGCAGCCTCCGTCGCGGATGCGGCGGATCCTGTCTCCGGCGCCAATCATGCTGGGCGTCGCGGGGTGGCCCCTGCCGTGTGTGCGGCGGGGTGGTGCCTCCGGCGACGCTGCTATGCAGGCGCGGGGTTCAGGCCGGCGCTCGGCTCTGCTGACTCCGGGCGCGGCCGGAGCTCCCGCGATCACTGCGGCTGGTAGCGGGCGGGAGCGCGCCGCGACACCTACACGCGGGTGCGCTCTCCCATCCGGCGGCCAGGTCACAGCCTCCGCTAAAAGGCGGAGGTCCCGGCGGGGCCATAGAGCCCCATCTAGGAGCAGCCAAGGCCATGCTAGTGTCCCCATGGTCCTTCCCGTTCCCCGCTCACGGCGGGGCGCCCGCCATGTTAGTGAGCGGGGGGCGGGGCTTAGCCATTACAGCCATTCCACATCCAGTCTGTCCCCTGCTCATGTTCCCAGGGCTGGGGCTCAGAATTCTAGTACCAGTAATAGGGTGCAATCCCCTGCATCTGTGAGTGTTGCCACCCCTCCCCCTTTTGCTGCGCAGCCAGACCCTCAGCCATCGCATCTGCTTTGTCAACCCTGGCGGCTGTGCTTGCCCCATTTTTGGCAGCTCCGCCGGCAGGCTCGTTGCCTACTCAAACCGTCGCGCCTGCTAACGTCAATCCTGTAGGGGCGCAGGGGGGGTCAGAGGTAGAGCAGCTGGCGCAAGCATTGAGAGCCATTGCCCCTAGCTTGGCCCAGCATAGTGTGGGCACTAGTGCGCCCTCAGTTCCGTTCACTCAAGACTCGAGGCGTGGCAATATGGATGCTAGGTTGCCTGCCGCAGAGGTGGCGGCCGGTGTTTTTCCTTCTTTTTCAGATGACGTGGTCGAAGAAGGAGAGCTGGTTGATGAGGATGTCGGGGAGGGGCCGTCTGGATTTTCCTCTGATACCATGACATCGGAGGGTTCAGGTGGGTCTTTCTCAGACTCTAGTTCCTTGACGTCTTCTTTTGCTTCCTCTATATCTAACGCGGACAGCGCGGGCAGAGCGCGCAAGAGAGCAGCTAAATATGCAAAATTGGAGGCAAAGCGTCGCTCAAGGCGTAAGCATAGCACCCATAAGCGCAAGCCAATAGAGAAGGGTTTAGAAGGTTCTGCAGGGGTACATAGTGACAACACCGCTGTATTGCGAGGTTTAAGAACGACTTGCCGCAGTAAGATCCGCAAAGGTGACTATGTGGATATTTTTGCACTTACGGAAAAAGCTAAGAAGGCGTTTAAGGCGGCTAGGGCAAAGGGTGGTATAGGTTTGGAAGCTTTCAAATCTTACAATAATTGGTTGGCCGGTTTTTGCATTTTTTCGGCTTGTTATTTGGAGACGCGCCCAGAGGAGCACCTGAACGTCATTAGGTACCTCCATTTAGTTCATAGCATGCAGTTGTCCTCCAGGGGCATGGCTTGGCGAGCGTACGACGAAGAATTCCGTCGCAAGCAGGACGGCAGACGGGTGATGGATCTAGGCTGGAAGGATGTAGAGGTTTGGCTCGAGGTCACGCAGCCTTTGCGTCCTGCGTTTGAAGCGTTCAATGTGAATAAATCAGCTAGTTCAGGTCGTCAGGGCCAGCAGCAGGCGACCAGTGGAAAATGTTTCGCTTTTAATAATTCCACTTGTACGCAGGGTCGAAAATGTCGTTTTCGTCACCTCTGCTTGCGATGTAGTGGCAGCCACCCAGTTGCCAAGTGCTTCAAGGCGGGTGCTCAGCAACAGCCTGCTCAGCCGCCAAAAGGTGCTGGTTCTAAGTAAAGCTTCATCCCCCGTCTGCGTCACCGCAATGGCAAAATGGTTGCGTTGGTACCCTGTTCTCCGGGACGCGGAATTTTTGATAAAAGGTTTCAGCTTTGGTTTCCAGTTACCTATTTGCAGAGAGGTTGACACAGGTTCGCCTAGGAATTTGAAATCTGCGTTCGAGTTGCCTCACATTCTTAGGGAGAAAGTGGCTAGCGAGGTTACCTTAGGACGCATGGCAGGGCCTTTTGCAGAACCTCCCATAAGGGATCTTGTGATTTCCCCGGTGGGAGTGGTCCCCAAGAGGATTCCAGGAAAGTACAGGCTTATTCAACATCTGTCTTATCCGCCAGGCTCATCAGTAAATGATGCCATACCAGTTGAGGTTTCCTCGGTGGTGTACCAGTTGTTTGACGATGCTTTGAACTAGGGGTGTGCACCGGCCACTTTTCGTGTTTTGGTTTTGGATCTGGATCTTTCTTCGTGTTTTGGATCTGGATTGGTTTTGCCAAAACCACCCTTCCGTGTTTTGGGTTCTGGGTTTTGTGTTTTGGATCTGTATTTTTTTTAAAAAAAGCATAAAAACAGCTAAAATCACAGAATTTGTAGGTTTTTCTGCTCCTATGCTATTATTAACCTCAATAACCTTAATTTCCACTCATTTCCAGTCTATTCTGAACACCTCACAATAGTGTTTTTATGTCCAAAACGTTGCACCGAGGTAGCTGGATGACTATGCTAAGCGACACGAGTGGGCGGCACAAACACGTGACCCATCTAGGCGTGAAACTGCAGTGGCAGACAGGATGGCAGTTTGAAAAACTAGGCCCCAAACTGTACATAATGCAAAGAAAAAAAAGAGGTGCAAGATGGAATTGTCCTTGGGCCCTCCCACCCACCCTTATGTTGTATAAACAGGACATGCACACTTTAACAAACCAATCATTTCAGCGCCAGGGTCTGCCACACAACTGTGGCTGAAATGATTGGTTCGTTTGGGCCCCCACAAAACAAGCTGGCAATTAATGTGTCCCTGCACAAACTGGCTCTATGGAGGCAAGATGTCATCCTCATCCACCGATTCCTCACCCTCTTCAGTGTGTACATCCTCATCCTCACAAAGTATTAACTCGTCCCCACTTGAATCCACCACCACAGGTCCCTCTGTACCTTCTGGAGGCTGGTCTCCCTGGAAGAGCTGATAATTCATTTTGATGAACATCATCTTCTCCACATTCTGTGGAAGCAACCTCCTACGCCTTTCGCTGACAAGGTTCCCGGCTGCACTAAACACTCTTTCGGAGTACACACTGGAGGGGGGGCAACTCAGGTAAAATAGAGCCAGTTTGTACAGGGGCCTCCAAATTGCCTCTTTTTCCTGCCAGTACAGGTATGGACTGTCTGCCATGCCTACTTGGATGCTGTCACCGATGTAATCCTCCACCATTCTGTCAATGGTGGCAGTATCATATGCAGTGACAGTAGACATGTCAGAAATTGTTGCCAGGTCCTTCAGTCCGGACCAGATGTCCAAACTTGGTCCTGCCTGCCCTGCATCACCGCCAGCGGGTTGCTTAGGATACCTAAGTTTTTTCCTGGCAGCCCCAGTTGCAGGAGAAAATGAAGAAGGAGCCGTTGACGTGTCACGTTCCGCTTCAGCTGACAGTGTGTTCACCAGCAGGTCTTTGCACCTCTGCAGGCTTGTGTCGGCCGGAAAGAGAGACACCACATAGGCTTTAAACCTAGGATCGAGCACGGTGGCCAAAACGTAGTGGTCTGATTTCAACAGATTGACCACCCTGGAATCCTGGCAAAGCGAATGAAGGGCTTCATCCACAAGTCCCACATGCCGAGCGGAATCGCTCCGTCTTAGCTCCTCCTTCACTTTCTCCAGCTGCTTCTGCAAAAGCCTGATGAGGGGAATGACCTGACTCAAGCTGGCAGTGTCTGAACTGACTTCACGTGTGGCAAGTTCGAAGGGCTGGAGAACCTTGCACAACACGGAAATCATTCTCCACTGCGCTTGAGTCAGGTGCATACCCCCTCCTTTGCCTATGTCATAGGTGGATGTATAGGCTTGTATGGCCTTTTGCTGCTCCTCCATCCTCTGAAGCATATAGAGGGTTGAGTTCCACCGCGTCACAACCTCTTGCTTCAGGTGATGGCGGGGCAGGTTCAAGAGTGTTTGCTGGCGCTCCAGTCTTCGGCACGCAGTCGCTGAATAGAGAAAGTGGCCAGAAATTTTTCGGGCCACCCAAAGCGTCTCCTGCACGCCCCTGTCGCTTTTCAGAAAATTCTGCACCACCAAGTTTATTGTGTGAGCAAAACATGGGACGTGCTGGAATTTGCCCAGATGTAATGCCCGCACAATATTGGTGGCGTTGTCAGATATCACAAATCCCCAGGAGAGTCTAAGTGGGGTAAGCCACTGGGCGATGATTTCCCTCAGTTTCTCTAAGAGGTTGTCGGCGGTGTGCCTCTTACTGAAACCGGTGATACACAGCGTAGCCTGCCTTGTAACGAGCTGGCATTTCTGAGATGCTGCTACTGGTGACGCTGCTGCTGTTGCTGCGTAAGGTGATACATCTACCCAGTGGGCTGTCACAGTCATATAGTCCTTAGTCTGCCCTGTTCCACTTGTCCACATGTCCGTGGTTAAGTGGACATTGTGTACAACGGCATTTTTCAGGACACTGAGGACACTTTTTCTGACGTTTCTGTACAGTCTCGGTATCGCCTGCCTAGTGAAGTGGAATCTAGATGGGATTTGGAACCGGGGACACACTACCTCCATCAATTGTCTAAATCCCACTGCACTAATGGCGGATACCGGACGCACGTCTAACACCAACATAGCGGTCAAGGCCTCAGTTATACGTTTTGCTTCAGGATGACTGCTGTCGTACTTCATCCTCCTCGCTAAGGACTGTTGGAGGGTCAATTGTTTAGTAAAAGTAGTGGTGTTCCTACTTCCTCTCTGGGATGATGAACGACTCCCAGCAGCAGCAGCGGCAGCAGTAGGCGTAGCAATGCAGGATCCTCCGGAGGAATCCCGGATAGGAGAGTCAGTCATGCCAGTGACATGGCCTGCAGGACTACTTCCGATCCTGACTAAGGAGGAAATTGATGAGGAGGGAGTTGACGGTGTGGTTTGCAGGCGCTTGGATACAACAGGACAACGGGATTTAGGTGTCCCTGGACTGCTTACGGTCTTAGCCAAAGTTTCTGAACTTGACAGTAACTTTTTATGAACGCGCTGCAGGTGCCGTATAAGGGAGGATGTTCCTAGGTGGTTGACGTCCCTACCCCTACTTATTTCACCTTTACATATGGTACATATGGCAAGACAGTTGTTGTCCGGATTTGGATAGAAATATTGCCAGACCAAAGAGGTGGAATGTTTGGTCTTCTGCCCAGGCATGACCGTGATGGGCTTTTTCATCCCACGGACAACAACTGTCTCCCCCGGAGCCTGATTTAAACAAACCACATCACCATCAGAATCCTCCTCGCCAACTTCCTCCTCAGCGCCAGCTACACCAGTATCCTCATCCTGTTGTACTTCAACAGTGACATCTTCAATTTGCATATCAGCAAGTGGACTGTGGGTGCTCCTTTCAGCACTTGCAGGGGGCGTGCAAATGGTGGAAAGAGCCACCTCTTCCCGTCCAGTGCTGGGAAGGTCAGGCATCGCAACCACCACCACACTTGGACTCTCCTTGGGGATTTGTGATATCTTCTTAGAAAGCACAGTTCTTCGCTGTGCTTTTGCCAGCTTAACTCTTTTGATTTTTTTAGTGGGAGGAGGGCTTCCATCGTCATGTGAAGCTGAACCACTAGTCATGAACATACTAGGGATCGACCTTAGCCGTTCCTTGCCACTCCGTGTCGTAAATGGCATATTGGCAAGTTTACGTTTCTCTTCAGCTGATTTAAATGTCTTTTTCAAGGTCATTTTCCTGAACTTTGCCATTTGGGATTGTATGTGCCCTCTACTATGACATTGGGCATCGGCCTTGGCAGACGACGTTGATGGCATGTTATCGTCTATGTCATGACTAGTGGCAGCAGCTTCAGCACTAGGAGGAAGTGGTTCTTGATCTTTCTCTATTTTATTTTTATCGGAGAAAGTTTGGTCCTCCATTTATGTTATATCGATTTGATATATACGTGCGGCTAAACACAGAAAATAATTTTTTTTTTGGTTTGGACTGGAGTGTACTTTGTGGGTTACAGCACCCTTTAACGGTCAAGCCAGCCGGCCCTTTACTTATAACACAGGCGCACGCTTGGCACTACTTTGTTGATGCCCGTGCGGCTACTGCGCACACAATTCACAAACACAGAAAATAATTTTTTTTTTGGTTTGGACTGGAGTGTACTTTCGGGGGTTACAGCACCCTTAACGGTCAAGCCAGCCGGCCCTTTACTTATGACACAGGTGCACGCTTGGCACTACTTTGTTGATGCACGTGCGGCTACTGCGCACACAATTCACAAACACAGAAAATAATTTTTTTTTGGTTTGGACTGGAGTGTACTTTCGGGGGTTACAGCACCCTTTTAACGGTCAAGCCAGCCGGCCCTTTACTTATGACACAGGCGCACGCTTGGCACTACTTTGTTGATGCACGTGCGGCTACTGCGCACACAATTCACAAACACAGAAAATAATTTTTTTTTTGGTTTGGACTGGAGTGTACTTTGGGGGTTACAGCACCCTTTAACGGTCAAGCCAGCCGGCCCTTTACTTATGACACAGGCGCACGCTTGGCACTACTTTGTTGATGCACGTGCGGCTCCTGCGCACACAATTCACAAACACAGAAAATAATTTTTTTTTTGGTTTGGACTGGAGTGTACTTTGGGGGTTACAGCACCCTTTAACGGTCAAGCCAGCCGGCCCTTTACTTATGACACAGGAGCACGCTTGGCACTACTTTGTTGATGCACGTGCGGCTACTGCGCACACAATTCACAAACACAGAAAATAATTTTTTTTTTGGTTTGGACTGGAGTGTACTTTCGGGGGTTACAGCACCCTTAACGGTCAAGCCAGCCGGCCCTTTACTTATGACACAGGTGCACGCTTGGCACTACTTTGTTGATGCACGTGCGGCTACTGCGCACACAATTCACAAACACAGAAAATAATTTTTTTTTTGGTTTGGACTGGAGTGTACTTTCGGGGGTTACAGCACCCTTTAACGGTCAAGCCAGCCGGCCCTTTACTTATGACACAGGCGCACGCTTGGCACTACTTTGTTGATGCACGTGCGGCTACTGCGCACACAATTCACAAACACAGAAAATAATTTTTTTTTTGGTTTGGACTGGAGTGTACTTTCGGGGGTTACAGCACCCTTAACGGTCAAGCCAGCCGGCCCTTTACTTATGACACAGGCGCACGCTTGGCACTACTTTGTTGATGCACGTGCGGCTACTGCGCACACAATTCACAAACACAGAAAATAATTTTTTTTTTGGTTTGGATTGGAGTGTACTTTCGGGGGTTACAGCACCCTTAACGGTCAAGCCAGCCGGCCCTTTACTTATGACACAGGCGCACGCTTGGCACTACTTTGTTGATGCACGTGCGGCTACTGCGCACACAATTCACAAACACAGAAAATAATTTTTTTTTGGTTTGGATTGGAGTGTACTTTCGGGGGTTACAGCACCCTTAACGGTCAAGCCAGCCGGCCCTTTACTTATGACACAGGCGCACGCTTGGCACTACTTTGTTGATGCACGTGCGGCTACTGCGCACACAATTCACAAACACAGAAAATAATTTTTTTTTGGTTTGGACTGGAGTGTACTTTCGGGGGTTACAGCACCCTTTAACGGTCAAGCCAGCCGGCCCTTTACTTATGACACAGGCGCACGCTTGGCACTACTTTGTTGATGCACGTGCGGCTACTGCGCACACAATTCACAAACACAGAAAATATATTATTTTTTTAGCACTTGGGGGGAGCACCCCTGATGGACAGAGCACCCCCTGGACAACACTACAGCACTCCTTTAGGACTGGGACACTGCACAGGACTTTGGAGTGGACACAGCCCCTATGGAGAACTGACTGCACAACACAGTCCAGCCAGCCCCTATGGACTTTGAAGTAGTGGACACAGCCCCTATTAACAACAGCAGCACAGCACAACACAGCCAGCCCCTATGGACTTTGAAGTAGTGGACAACAGCAGCACTACACTACACTACACTACACTACACTACACTACACAGCCCTAACTCCCACCCTCCCTCTTCACTGTCCACAGCCGAGTGAGAAAATGGCGCCGACGCGGGTACCTTATATAGGATCCAAAACCCGCGAGACTCGGAAGGCGGGATGATGACGTTTTGCCTCGATTTCAGATCCGAGTCAGGCGGGAAAAGTCGAGCCTTACTCGGATCGGACTCGGATCGGGGGGGCTCGGGGGGGTTCGGATTTCAGAAATCCGAACCCGCTCACCCCTACTTTGAACGTAGTTAGGTTTTATGGTCCAGGCGCGCTGATGGCTAAGATAGATGTTGAATCGGCTTTTCGTCTGCTTCCCTTACACCCAGAGTCATTCCGGTTTATGGGCTTTCGCTTGGACGGCAAATATTACATAGACAAGTGCTTGCCTATGGGATGTTCGGTGTCATGCGCATATTTTGAGCGATTTAGCACCTTCTTGCACTGGTGCGTGGAATTTTCTTGCGGAGGTCATGGGATAGCCCACTATCTCGATGACTTCTTGTGTGTCGGCCCTTCTGGTTCAGATAGATGTAGTTATTTGTTGTTTTCTTTGCAAGCGCTGTTTTTTCATTTTGGAGTCCCAGTTGCTGCGGACAAAACTGAGGGCCCTGCCTCTTGCTTGTCATTCCTGGGTATCGAGATCGATACCTCGGCGGGCGCCTGTCGCCTTCCCCTCGATAAGGTTCACAAATTGCGTAATGCCATAGAGGAGTGCACGGCTTCCAATAAAATTACCCTGCGGCAGGCGCAATCTCTCCTGGGCCTGTTGAACTTTGCCTGTAGGGTCATTCCTATGGGCAGAGTTTTTTCGCGCAAGCTAGAAAGGGCCACGGCTGGAGTCACTAAGCCGAGACATTTACTCCGTTTGTCCTCAGAGATTAAGCGGGACCTCTCTGTCTGGGTCTCGTTTCTGCAGGAT
This sequence comes from Taudactylus pleione, assembly GCA_031769625.1. Classification (NCBI taxonomy): domain Eukaryota; kingdom Metazoa; phylum Chordata; class Amphibia; order Anura; family Myobatrachidae; genus Taudactylus; species Taudactylus pleione. Next base: position 1,207,634 of record JAUIMM010000976.1, read on the forward strand.
TTGAATGGTGTCCGGCTGTGGTTGCCTCCACCCGCGGACAATTTGCAGCTGCAGCTGTTCACCGATGCGGCAGGCGCCACGGGATTTGGTTGCTACCTTGATGGTTCCTGGTGCGTTGGTCATTGCCCAGAGGAATGGGAAGGAAGGGGTTTGACCAGGGACTTGCTCCTTCTCGAACTCTTTCCCATAATGGTTTCCTTAGAAATCTGGAGTGAACGCTTGCGCAATCGCAGCATCGTGATCAGGTGTGACAACCTGGGCGTGGTGCACGCGATTAATCGTCAACGCGCGTCTTCCCTGCTGGTTTTGCGTTTGCTTGCGCAGCTGGTGCTGACATGTTTGCGTTTTAACATCATGTTTAAAGCAAGACACGTGCCGGGGGTAGAGAATGGGATAGCTGATGCGTTATCACGTTTTCAGTGGGCTAGATTCCGATCTTTGGCCCCTGGTGCTGACGTTGATGCTGTGCTTTGCCCCTCTTATGTTTGGCAGGTGATCGAGCCGGCATGGAGGGCTTAGCAGAGCAGTCTCTAGCTCCCTCCACTTTGCGGGCTTATCGTCAGGCTTGGCATGAATGGGAAGACTATTCCCGTAGCAGCAGGCAGGCAGGTAAGGGTCAGCATCGTGCGATGCTTTCTTTTATTTGGAGTCTCCGTTTGGGGGGTAGATCCAGGGCTTCTGTGGCGCGCTCCTTGGCAGGCATTGCATTTTATGTTAAATTAAAGGGACAACCTGACGTTACTAAAAGCTTTCTGATTGCGAAGGCTTTAAGGGGTTGGGCGCGGGTCTCTCGGCCAGTTGCTGACCGTAGGAAACCTGTGGACGCCCATTTGCTTCCGGCAGTGCTGGGGGCAGTCCCCGAAGTGGCGTTTACCGAGTACGAGGCGATCCTGATCCAACTGGCGTTTTCGGTGGCTTTTCACGGCGCATTGCGCGTATCGGAGTTGGTGGCATCTTCCAAACGGGTTGATGCCACCATGCTCTGCTCGGATATCTCGGTCACTCATCGAGCTTTGCTTTGTAGGATACGGCGGTCAAAGACCGACCAGACTGGTAGGGGTAGGTGGTTCTCGTTGAGTCCGTCTAAGGACGAACGGATCTGCCCTGTGGCGTTAGCGATGCGTTACGCATTGTTACGCCCGGATGTACCTGGTTCATGGCTTATGCACTTGAACAGGACTCCGCTTACCAAATACCAGTTTGGTTGGTTTCTGAAGCGGTGTGTATCGGGTTTAGGCCTCTCACCTCAGGATTTTGGTACGCACTCATTTAGGATCGGCGCCGCAACTTCGGCAGCTGCTGCGGGTTTCTCACCGTCGGAAATTAAGTCACTGGGACGTTGGAAATCGGATAGTTATAAAAGTTACATCCGACCTACTCATTAAGATTGTTTGGAACCATAGGGCAATGTAATATTTTCAATGTTATGTTTTATTGCTTGCCTGGTTTTCTTGTTTTTGTCTCAAGTTCCGTCTCGTCTTGTCTCGTCTGTTACCCCTGTCTACCCTACTCGGGATTAGCTACTCGCCATTGCTGGCAATGGGAGTCTTGAGGGATTTTACAATTTTTGCCTGATCTGACGGATTCAATTCGGCTAATTTCAAAACATTTAATTAGGCCATAGTCCATCCCTCAGCAGGTTTTTATTTTACCTCTTGCCGAGTTCACATGTTTTTTCCCAATTTCCCCCCACCCATTCTTCCCCTTTGTGTCTTTTTGTTTGTCCTAGCCACTTTAAATAGTAAAGCTGGCAACCAATAGAAACTTTTTCTTTTGGCAGATACTCACTTATTGTTCTTTCAGATCCCACTAATACACCATAAAATTTTATTGTTTTATTACAACTACTAATTTGGTATTTACTGCTTTTCTCCATTTTTAGGTTTGCTCTTTGACACGGAGGACATTTGGGTTATAGGCCATTCTTATATTTTCTGGGCCGCTAGCTTTATGAGTTCAGATCATGCTCCACTTTGTGAACATTCTGCTAGGATCCGTTGGATAGGTTTCAGGGGTATGAGATGGCATTCCTTTTGTCCTAGACTGTTAGAGTACGCAAAAAATTTTGGCAGGCCACGTATTTTGGTGACCCATTTAGGAGGCAACGACTTAGGACAGAAGTCCTCTTTAGCATTGCGACTTGATATAATTAACGATTTGGCGAGGGTGCTATCGGCCTGGCCCTCGTGTACATTACTTTGGTCTTGCATTGTGCCTCGACAGGTCTGGCGTGGGGTTAGGAGTTTTCCCGCTATAGATGAGGCTAGGAAGAAGCTTAACTTTGCAGTAGCCAAATTTGTGATGGCCAATGATGGCCGTGTCATTTACCATAAGGGCATTCAATTTCGTTTTAGTCATTTATATAGGGCTGATGGAGTTCATTTGACAGAAGAAGGGGTGTCATTATTTCTTGTGGATCTTTTTAGGGTGTTGGCGTTATTGGGGTAGTCCTTGGTATGGTGGCGGTGCGGCGGTTCTTCTAAGCAGAACCTTGCTGTGGCGGGAAAGAACGGCAGTTCACCAGTCCAGGTGCAATTATGAGTTAAGGGCGTTCCCTTCGTTGACTGGTAGTTGGCTGTACCAACCTAACGGGGGGCAGTATCATCACCTAAACAGGTGGGTAGTCAAGTTAGAGGGTGAGCGTTACCTTTTGTGTTTGACATGGTTTACATGGTTATGTGTATGCACTCTGGGCGATCTACGCCTGCTATGTCTTTTGTTGTTTGTGTGTGGGCATAGCAGATCTGGCTGATTTCTGGCCGTCCTTTCTTTGCCACCATACATCCTTAATTAATTTAAGAATTAATAAATAATATTAATTTCTCCAATAAATCGCCATCAAGTTATCTGCCAAATCCACGTCTCAGTGTCTTTATTTTATGTTAGTATGATAAGTGGTTTGCACACATGACAACACCTCATCCGATAGAAGGTTTAGTAATACCTCACAGTCCTGTGTATACATCTGTAACATCAGCCACAGCACAGCCAGCATAGAGACACCCACTACTGCTATCTCACATCTGTAATACCTCACAGTCCTGTGTATACATCTGTAACATCAGCCACAGCACAGCCAGCATAGAGACACCCACTACTGCTATCTCACATCTGTAATACCTCACAGTCCTGTGTATACATGTGTAACATCAGCCACAGCACAGCCAGCATAGAGACACCCACTACTGCTATCTCACATCTGTAATACCTCACAGTCCTGTGTATACATCTGTAACATCAGCCACAGCTTACCCAGCATAGAGACACCCACTACTGCTATCTCACATCTGTAATACCTCACAGTCCTGTGTATACATCTGTAACATCAGCCACAGCTCAGCCACCATAGAGACACGCACTACTGCTATCTCACATCTGTAATACCTCACAGTCCTGTGTATACATCGGGAACATGGAGGAAGTGGACCCCTCATGCACAATTATATACAACTCTGACCTGTCTCAGAAATTGCATGTCTTGCTGTAGGCAGTGAGTACTGAAGCTGCGTATGCCAATGCAATGGCTAATTTATGCACGCCCATGCATTGGCGTTCAAACGGAAATGCACGCCTGAGTATCTCTGACCACTCCCCCATCACCACCCCCAAACGCTGACATCCTCTCACTCACTATGATGGCTCTCTTTCTGCGTGATTGCACTGCGATCGCAATGCTATCATGCGCACATGCACTGCATTCTCATGCGTAGTACGCTCCATCGCCCGATCTGGGAATGCAGTTGCAATTGCGATCCATGCTGAATCAGGCCCATAGTGCCCCTTATTCACATTACAACACACAGTAGTGCCCCTTATACAAACTACGTTACACAGTAGAGCCCTTGATTCAAATTACACCACACAGTAGTGTCCTTTAAACACATAATACCCTAGTAGTGCCTCTTATACACATAATGCCACACAGTAGTGCCCCTTATACCCAATGCCCACAGTACTTCCTTATACGCATAGGGCTTGATTCAGAGCAGTTCGCAAGTGGCTCGATTTGTGATCTGCGTACGCGCCACATCCAGCATGCGTGAGCCTCGTCGAGCAACTGAAGTTCAGTCGCTACAGGGCCCGTTACAAGACAGGGCGGCTGTCAATGGTGAGTAACAGCTCGCCCCGTTTTGTAGGGGGGTGGTTGGCCAAACGCAGGTGTTCCCTTAGGAACGCCAGGCGTTTGAGGGAGGACCTACTGACATCACAACTGATGTCAGTAGTGGACTTTCTGCTCTATTAGAGCAGGAAGCCCACTCGGCCGTGCGGCAGCTGAGACCCTTCAGTAGGGCCTCACCGCAAGGCCGATGGCCTCGATTATCGCGACAGGCTCCAGGCCACTCGCACAAGCTGTGCGAGCGGCCGGGGATGAAAAAAACAAAGAAACAAAAAAAAAAACCACACGCCTACAGACCTCGCGAGCGGCCAGCGGCTGCGAGTGAGTCTGAATCAGGCCCATAATGCCCACAGCAGTAGTGCCCACAGTAGTAGTGCCCCTTACACATAATGCCCACAGTAGTTACTGTATGCCCATTGCACATTATGCCGCACATACACACAACACTGTACTTACCTGTAGCCCTACTCTTGGCCCACTGCTGCCCAGCAGCTTCTCACGCTCGGCACTATGGGAGAGACGTCATGATGTATCTCCCTAAACACAATGAGGGAGCCAGTAGGAGAGTGAGTGAGCTCCAGCCTCCGGCTACAGGGACGGAGCCGCCAGACGCCTGCTGGTAGCAACATCTCAGCGGGCTCCAGGAAAAGACAAAACACGCTACTGCTTCTCCAGCCCAACGCCTCTATCCTGAGTAGGGCAAGCGTGCCGCATTGCCTCGGACCTGTCAACAATCCCCCATTTTCTGGGAATGCAGGCAGAATGGGGTACTATATCACCGTGACTTGGGGGTCCCTCACTGTCATGCTCTTTTAGTGGGGGCTGTTATTGCAGGACTTTGTCACTTCAGTAACTATTTCACCTGGAGGCTCGGTTACTTGGTGGCTCGGTTACTAGTGGTCTCGGTTACTGGGTGGCTTAGTTACTAAGAGTCTCAGTTACTGGGGGTCTCGGATACTGGGTGGATCTGTTACTAGTGGTCTCGGTTACTGGGTGGCTTGGATAATAGGGTTCTTGGATACTGGGTGGCTCGGTTACTAGTGGTCTCGGTTACTGGGTGGCTTAGTTACTAAGAGTCTCAGTTACTGGGGGTCTCGGATACTGGGTGGATCTGTTACTAGTGGTCTCGACTACTGGATGGCTTAGTTACTAAGAGTCTCAGTTACTGGGGGTCTCGGATACTGGGTGGATCTGTTACTAGTGGTCTCGGCTAATGGGGTTCTTGGAAACTGGGTGGATCTGTTACTTGGTGCTTTGTTATAGATATGAGTGGTTCGGTTTTGCTAAAAAATGCACACACCTGAACGTTGGGGTTCCAAGTAGAACTGAGGGTCTGATTCAGACCCGGATGCTAAGCCGCTAACGCACGCTATGGGCGATTGTCACACGTCTGCGCATGCGGCATTATGCGCGTATGTGAGTCACTCACTGCGATCAGGAATCGTGCGCTCGTAGTACACAGACTGGACGTTACTTTGAGTGACCGATAGCGCCATTTGTGGGTGGTAACAGGGGAAGGTGCTTGTGAATGGGGGAGTGGTGCTGTGAACGCAAGCGCGTCTGGGCGTCTAAACGGCGTTTAATGGGCATCCATAATTGGAAAGGAAGCGTCATTGTATACACCACTTGGTTGTATTTCAGCCTGCCGTGATTGCAGTGCTTGCGGTGGGGTAGGGTCTACCTCAAGGGCTACGAGCAGCTCCTATGGCTCTCGGTGTTACTGATTAATCAGACACTTCCTGGAGATGACGTGTGCTAAGAAAAGTGGGCGTCTTTATACTGGCGTGTGTTCACTCTGCCTTCGCTCTCTAGGACATAGGGGGTACCCTTATGCCTGGCCGTGCGATCGCGGCATTTGCATATCCGCCCCCTGACGGCTGTGAGAGAGCGCAGCTTAGCCTCTGGATCGGAGTCGCCCCCGAGTCCTTGCTCGGGTCTTCTCGCCGGGTTTGGCACTTAGATCTAAAGATTAAATAATGCGTGTTTTGAATTGCATTTAAGTCCTACCCTAGTGATGTCAGGTGTAGGGAGGTGGTCAAAATTGAACGCAAATGGAGGTTATTTATGTTAATAATACTATAGGAACAAAAACAGGTCCAGGTTACATGTTTTTAATGGTTTTTATCAATTTTTAAAGAAATCCAAAACCACAACCAAATCTGAACCAAAACACAACAATGACATAGGGCTCTATTTATTAACATTATTTTTACTAAAATAGTGATAAAAGCTGTTTTGTGTTCTCACATCCGTATCACATTCTACTCCAAGCTCTAATTATCACTTATTTTTAGTAATCAAATCACATTTCCCATAACTGTAATAGGAAATGTGATCTGTGTGCAAGTTACTAAAAATAAATTGTGAAAAAATACCGGGGAAAGCCCTGTGATAATAACACCGCTTGGAGGTGGCGTTATCCAGGGTCTCCCCCGGTTACCGGCCTCCCACTCTGCTCAAACGTGCAAAACAGTGCCCGGAGCCGGCCCCAGTGATCAGCTGTGTGGTCTAAACCGATCCCACACTGATCACTGCTACACACACCACACGCTGATCACTACTACACACACCACACGCTGATCACTACTACACACACCACACGCTGATCACTGCTACACACACCGCACGCTGATCACTGCTACACACACCGCACGCTGATCACTACTACACACACACCACACGCTGATCACTGCTACACACACCACACGCTGATCACTGCTACACACACCACACGCTGATCACTGCTACACACACCGCACGCTGATCACTGCTACACACACCACACGCTGATCACTGCTACACACACCACACGCTGATCAGTGCTACACACACCACACGCTGATCACTGCTACACACACCACACGCTGATCACTGCTACACACACCACACGCTGATCACTGCTACACACACCACACGCTGATCACTGCTACACACACCACACGCTGATCACTGCTACACACACCACACGCTGATCACTGCTACACACACCACACGCTGATCACTGCTACACAGACCACACGCTGATCACTGCTACACACCCCACACGCTGATCACTGCTACACACACCACACGCTGATCACTGCTACACACACCACACGCTGATCACTGCTACACACACCACACGCTGATCACTGCTACACACACCACACGCTGATCACTGCTACACACACCGCACGCTGATCACTGCTACACACACCGCACGCTGATCTCTGCTACACACACCGCACGCTGATCACTGCTACACACACCGCACGCTGATCACTGCTACACACACCGCACGCTGATCACTGCTACACACACCGCACGCTGATCACTGCTACACACACCACACGCTGATCTCTGCTACACACACCACACGCTGATCTCTGCTACACACACCACACGCTGATCACTGCTACACACACCACACGCTGATCACTGCTACACACACCACACGCTGATCTCTGCTACACACACCACACGCTGATCTCTGCTACACACACCACACGCTGATCACTGCTACACACACCACACGCTGATCACTGCTACACACACCACACGCTGATCACTGCTACACACACCACACGCTGATCACTACTACACACACCACACGCTGATCACTGCTACACACACCACACGCTGATCACTGCTACACACACCACACTCTGATCACTGCTACACACACCACACGCTGATCACTGCTACACACACCACACCCTGATCACTGCTACACACAGCACACGCTGATCACTGCTACACACCACACGCTGATCACTGCTACACACACCACACGCTGATCACTGCTACACACCACACGCTGATCACTGCTACACACACCACACGCTGATCACTGCTACACACACCACACGCTGATCTCTGCTACACACACCACACGCTGATCTCTGCTACACACACCACACGCTGATCTCTGCTACACACACCACACGCTGATCTCTGCTACACACACCACACGCTGATCTCTGCTACACACACCACACGCTGATCTCTGCTACACACACCACACGCTGATCACTGCTACACACACCACACGCTGATCACTGCTACACACACCACACGCTGATCACTGCTACACACACCACACGCTGATCTCTGCTACACAGACCACACGCTGATCACTGCTACACACATCACACGCTGATCACTGCTACACAGACCACACGCTGATCACTGCTACACAGACCACACGCTGATCACTGCTACACAGACCACACGCTGATCACTGCTACACAGACCACACACTGATCACTGCTACACAGACCACACGCTGATCACTGCTACACAGACCACACGCTGATCACTGCTACACACACCACACGCTGATCACTGCTACACACACCACACGCTGATCACTGCTACACACACCGCACGCTGATCACTGCTACACAGACCACACGCTGATCACTGCTACACACACCACAAGCTGATCACTACTACACACACCGCACGCTGATCACTGCTACACACACCGCACGCTGATCACTGCTACACACACCACACGCTGATCACTGCTACACACACCACACGCTGATCACTGCTACACACACCACACGCTGATCACTGCTACACAGACCACACGCTGATCACTGCTACACACCCCACACGCTGATCACTGCTACACACCCCACACGCTGATCACTGCTACACACACCACACGCTGATCACTGCTACACACACCACACGCTGATCACTGCTACACACACCACACGCTGATCACTGCTACACACACCACACGCTGATCACTGCTACACACCCCACACGCTGATCACTGCTACACACCCCACACGCTGATCACTGCTACACACACCACACGCTGATCACTGCTACACACACCACACGCTGATCACTGCTACACACACCACACGCTGATCACTGCTACACACACCACACGCTGATCACTGCTACACACACCACACGCTGATCACTGCTACACACACCACACGCTGATCACTGCTACACAGACCACACGCTGATCACTGCTACACACACCACACGCTGATCACTGCTACACACACCACACGCTGATCTCTGCTACACAGACCACACGCTGATCACTGCTACACACACCACACGCTGATCACTGCTACACACACCACACGCTGATCTCTGCTACACAGACCACACGCTGATCACTGCTACACACACCACACGCTGATCACTGCTACACACACCACACGCTGATCACTGCTACACACACCACACGCTGATCTCTGCTACACACACCACACGCTGATCTCTGCTACACACACCACACGCTGATCACTGCTACACACACCACACGCTGATCACTGCTACACACACCACACGCTGATCTCTGCTACACACACCACACGCTGATCTCTGCTACACACACCACACGCTGATCTCTGCTACACACACCACACGCTGATCTCTGCTACACACACCACACGCTGATCACTGCTACACACACCACACGCTGATCACTGCTACACACACCACACTGATCACTGCTACACACACCGCACACTGATCACTGCTACACACACCGCACGCTGATCACTAATACACACACCGCACGCTGATCACTGCTACACACACCGCACGCTGATCACTGCTACACACACCACACGCTGATCACTGCTACACACACCACACGCTGATCACTGCTACACACACCACACGCTGATCACTGCTACACACACCACACGCTGATCACTTCTACACACACACCACACGCTGATCACTGCTACACACACCACACACTGATCACTAATACACACACCACACGCTGATCACTGCTACACACACCACACGCTGATCACTGCTACACACACCACACGCTGATCTCTGCTACACACACCACACGCTGATCACTGCTACACACATCACACACTGATCAAAAAAATAGAAAAAAAATATATAGTGAAAAAAAACCCTTACCTGAGTCCAGGGCCAGTGATGGGGGCTCTGGTGATGTCCTCCCTCCGGTCAGCTGAACGGGTCACAGTGCAGGATGGGAGATCAGCTGACAGGAGCCACGGAGGACATCACCAGAGCCCCCATCACCTGAGGTAAGAGTAATTAAGAGAAGGGGGTCGCGGGGGAATGGTCGAGTTTGCAGGGGCGGGACTTACCGACGAGGTGGCGGGGCTTAGAGGCAAAAAATACTGTGACAAGTGTGCGGAGGGGATTTGCAGGGACAAAGCTTTATTGCAAGCTCAGGGCCTGATTCAGAGCCGGACGCTCTGACAAGAGCGCTCGCTCTGAATCAGGGCCCTCCTATCTGTTATTAGAGTGGCCACCCACAGCTATAGCGAGCGGCCTAAAAGATGGTCGCGATGGTCAAGACCATCGCGTCCATCGGGCTTGCGACGAGACCCTGCGGTAGGGTCTCGCTGCCGCAAGCCCAGGAGTGCTTTTGGGCACTGCTTTTGGGTCAGTCTGAGCAGCCATGCCTCCGGCACGCCCACCAAAGGGGGAGTGCTGTCACTCACCATCGACAGCACACCCCCTTTGGTGCAAGACCCATTTCGACGGCTTGGCCGTCGCTATTCGGGTCTCGCGCATGCGCGCGATGGAGCTCCCTCCGTCGTGCGCATGCGCACTAGGGCACCATCGACCCGCTTGAAAGCGCTCAGCGCTCGCGAGCGGGTCAGAATCAGGCCCTCTGTCTCTGCAAAGGATTTTTAGTAAATCCCTGTGATACTGGCATAATTCGCATAATATCACACTACAATCTGCATTATAGTAAATAGAGCCCTATGTCACCGGGTGCTCTGTTATACCCCTTTCACATCACAAACCCGGGGGCTCTGTTACTGGGTGGCTGTTAGCAGGGGGGGGCTCTGTTACTGGGTGGTTGTTAGCAGGGGGGGGGCTCTGTTACTGGGTGGCTGTTAGCAGGGGGGGCTCTGTTACTGGGTGGTTGTTAGCAGGGGGGGCTCTGTTACTGGGTGGTTGTTAGCAGGGATTCTCTGTTACTAGGTGGCTGTTAGCGGGGGGGGCTCTGTTACTGGGTGGTTGTTAGCAGGGAGTCTCTGTTACTGGGTGGCTGTTAGCGGGGGGGGCTCTGTTACTGGGTGGCTCTTAGGGGGGGCTCTGTTACTGGGTGGCTGTTAGCAGGGGGGGCTCTGCTACTGGGTGGCTGTTAGCAGGGGGGTGCTCTGTTACTGGGTGGCTGTTAGCAGGGGGGGGCTCTGTTACTAGGTGGCTGTTAGCAGGGGGGGCTCTGTTACTGGGTGGCTGTTAGCAGGGGGGCTCTGTTACTGGGTGGCTGTTAGCAGGGGGGGCTCTGTTACTGGGTGGATGTTAGCAGGGGGGGTTCTCTGTTGCTGGTTGGCTGTTAGCAGGGATTCTCTGTTACTGGGTGGCTGTTAGCGGGGGGGGCTCTGTTACTGGGTGGCTCTTAGGGGGGGCTCTGTTACTGGGTGGCTGTTAGCAGGGGGGGCTCTGTTACTGGGTGGCTGTTAGCAGGGGGGGGCTCTGTTACTGGGTGGCTGATAGCAGGGGGGCTCTGTTACTGGGTGGCTCTTAGGGGGGGTCTGTTACTGGGTGGCTGTTAGCAGGGGGGGCTCTGTTACTGGGTTGCTGTTAGCAGGGGGGGCTCTGTTACTGGGTGGCTGTTAGCAGGGGGGGCTCTGTTACTGGGTGGCTCTGTTAGTGGGGGTGGCTCTGTTACTGGGGGCCTCGATTACTGTATGCCTCAATTATTGGATGGCTGTTAGCGGTGAGGGGCCTCTAGCTGGATGCCTCTGTTAGTGGGGGGGCTCTGTTACTGAGTGGCTGTTAGCAGGGGGGGCTCTGTTACTGGGTGGCTGTTAGCAGGGGGGGGCTCTGTTACTGGGTGGCTGTTAGCAGGGGGGGTTCTCTGTTACTGGGTGGTTGTTAGCAGGGGGGGGCTCTGTTACTGGGTGGCTCTTAGGGGGGGTCTGTTACTGGGTGGCTGTTAGCAGGGGGGGCTCTGTTACTGGGTGGCTCTGTTACTGGGGGCCTCGGTTACTGGATGCCTCAATTATTGGATGGCTGTTAGCGGGGAGGGGCCTCTGTAGCTGGATGCCTCTGTTAGTGTGGGGGCTCTGTTACTGGGTGGCTGTTAGCAGGGGGGCTCTGTTACTGGGTGGCTCTGTTACTGGGGGCCTCGGTTACTGGATGCCTCAATTATTGGATGGCTGTTAGCGGGGAGGGGCCTCTGTAGCTGGATGCCTCTGTTAGTGTGGGGGCTCTGTTACTGGGTGGCTGTTAGCAGGGGGGGCTCTGTTACTGGGTTGCTGTTAGCAGGGGGGTTCTTACTGGGTGGCTCTGTTACTGGGGGGCTCTGTTAGCGGGGGGGGCTAAGTTATTGGATGGCTCTGTTAGCAGGGGGGCTCAGTTAGCGGGGTGGGGCTCAGTTAGTGCAGGACTCTGGGCCTGATTTTCTATGGATCCCTATTCTGCTTATACACATGCAGCACAGTCGTTAATATCAGCAGTTACATGTAAATGTTTGCCTTGGCATTGCGATCACAGCCTAACATCGGTAACATCGGACAGTTAATGAAGCCCAGACCTTACTCAGGAATTGTTTACTGTTGCGCACGCTATGACGCCTCAGCAGGAATCTAGTAACACAGAGGATAATGTATACACCCCTCTGGCACACCTACGTTCACTCAGTAACCCCCATCACCACCCACAAACGGCACTACTGTACCTGTTACTCACTCTGACATGGGTCTGTGTAGCCTCTGCGATCGCAGCTCTGATCACATTGTCTGGCTTGCGCAGTTCGAATTAATCGACCGATTGCATGCGTTCCTTGCTGAATCAGGCCCTCTGTCAATTTGGAAACTATGACACTGGGGGCTCTGTTACAGCATGACTGGGTACTATGACACTGGGGGCTCTGTTACTGCATGACTGGGTACTATGACACTAGGGGCTCTGTTACTGCAGGACTGGGTACTATGACACTGGGGGCTCTGTTACTGCAGGACTGGGTACTATGACACTGGGGGCTCTGTTACTGCATGACTGGGTACTATGACACTGGGGGCACTGGGGGCTCTGTTACTGCATGACTGGGTACTATGACACTGGGGGCTCTGTTACTGTATGACTGGGTACTATGACACTGGGGGCTCTGTTACTGCATGACTGGGTACTATGACACTGGGGGCTCTGTTACTGCATGACTGGGTACTATGACACTGGGGGTTTGTTACTGCATGACTGGGTACTATGACACTGGGGGCTCTGTTACTGCAGGACTCGGTACTGTGACACTGGGGGCTTTGTTACTGGGGGCTCTGTTACTGCAGGACTCGGTACTATGACACTGGGGGCTCTGTTACTGCAGGACTCGGTACTATGACACTGGGGGCTCTGTTACTGCAGGACTCGGTACTATGACACTGGGGGCTCTGTTACTGCATGACTGGGTACTATGACACTGGGGCTCTGTTACTGCATGACTGGGTACTATGACACTGGGGCTCTGTTACTGCATGACTGGGTACTATGACACTGGGGGCTCTGTTACTGCATGACTGGGTACTATGACACTGGGGGCTCTGTTACTGTATGACTGGGTACTATGACACTGGGGGCTTTGTTACTGCATGACTGGGTACTATGACACTGGGGGTTTGTTACTGCATGACTGGGTACTATGACACTGGGGGCTCTGTTACTGCAGGACTCGGTACTATGACACTGGGGGCTCTGTTACTGCATGACTGGGTACTATGACACTGGGGGCACTGGGGGCTCTGTTACTGCATGACTGGGTACTATGACACTGGGGGCTCTGTTACTGCATGACTGGGTACTATGACACTGGGGGCTCTGTTACTGCAGGACTCGGTACTATGACAATGGGGGTTCTGTTACTGCATGACTGGGTACTATGACACTGGGGGCTCTGTTACTGCAGGACTCGGTACAATGACACTGGGGGCTCTGTGACTGCAGGACTCGGTACAATGACACTGGGGGCTCTGTTACTGCAGGACTGGGTACTATGACACTGGGGGTTTGTTACTGCAACACTCGGTACTAAGACACTGGGGGCTCTGTTACTGCATGATTGGGTACTACGACACTGGGGGCTCTGTTACTGCAGGACTGGGTACTATGACACTGGTGGCTCTGTTACTGCATGACTGGGTACTATGACACTGGGGGTTCTGTTACTGCAGGACTCGGTACTATGACACTGGGGCTCTGTTACTGCATGACTGGGTACTATGACACTGGGGGCTCTGTTACTGCATGACTGGGTACTATGACACTGGGGGCTCTGTTACTGCATGACTGGGTACTATGACACTGGGGGCTCTGTTACTGCATGACTGGGTACTATGACACAGGGGGCTTTGTTACTGCATGACTGGGTACTATGACACTGGGGGTTTGTTACTGCATGACTGGGTACTATGACACTGGGGGCTCTGTTACTGCAGGACTGGGTACTATGACACTGGGGGCTCTGTTACTGCAGGACTCGGTACTATGACACTGGGGGCTCTGTTACTGCAGGACTGGGTACTATGACACTGGGGGCTCTGTTACTGCAGGACTCGGTACTATGACACTGGGGGCTCTGTTACTGTATGACTGGGTACTATGACACTGGGGGCTTTGTTACTGCATGACTGGGTACTATGACACTGGGGGTTTGTTACTGCATGACTGGGTACTATGACACTGGGGGCTCTGTTACTGCATGACTGGGTACTATGACACTGGGTGCTCTGTTACTGCATGACTGGGTACTATGACACTGGGGGCTCTGTTACTGCATGACTGGGTACTATGACACTGGGGGCACTGGGGGCTCTGTTACTGCATGACTGGGTACTATGACACTGGGGGCTCTGTTACTGCATGACTGGGTACTATGACACTGGGGGCTCTGTTACTGCAGGACTCGGTACTATGACACTGAGGGTTCTGTTACTGCATGACTGGGTACTATGACACTGGGGGCTCTGTTACTGCAGGACTCGGTACAATGACACTGGGGGCTCTGTTACTGCAGGAGTCGGTACTATGACACAGGGGGCTCAGTTACTGGGGGCTCTGTTACTGCATGACTGGGTACTATGACACTGGGGGCTCTGTTACTGCATGACTGGGTACTATGACACTGGGGGTTCAGTTACTGCATGACTGGGTACTGTGACACTGGGTGCTCTGTTACTGCATGACTGGGTACTATGACACTGGGGGCTTTGTTACTGGGGGCTCTGTTACTGCATGACTGGGTACTATGACACTGGGGGCTCTGTTACTGGGGGCTCTGTTACTGCATGACTGGGTACTATGACACTGGGGGCTCTGTTACTGGGGGCTCTGTTACTGCATGACTGGGTACTATGACACTGGGGGCTTTGTTACTGCATGACTGGGTACTATGACACTGGGGGCTCTGTTACTGCAGGACTCGGTACTATGACACTGAGGGCTCTCTTACTGTATGACTGGGTATTATGACACTGGGGGCTCTGTTCCTGCATGACTGGGTACTATGACACTGGGGCTCTGTTACTGCATGACTCGGTACTATGACACTGGGGGCTCTGTTACTGCATGACTGGGTACTATGACACTGGGGGCTCTGTTACTGCATGACTGGGTACTATGACACTGGGGGCTCTGTTACTGCAGGACTCGGTACTATGACACTGGGGGCACTGGGGGCTCTGTTACTGCATCTGGGTACTATGACACTGGGGGCTCTGTTACTGCATGACTGGGTACTATGACACTGGGGGCTCTGTTACTGCAGGACTCGGTACTATGACACTGGGGGTTCTGTTACTGCATGACTGGGTACTATGACACTGGGGGCTCTGTTACTGCAGGACTGGGTACAATGACACTGGGGGCTCTGTTACTGCAGGACTGGGTACTATGACACTGGGGGTTTGTTACTGCAGGACTCGGTACTAAGACACTGGGGGCTCTGTTACTGCAGGACTCGGTACTATGACACTGGGGGCTCTGTTACTGCAGGACTCGGTACTATGACACTGGGGGCTCTGTTACTGCAGGACTCGGTACTATGACACTGGGGGCTCTGTTACTGCAGGACTCGGTACTATGACACAGGGGGCTCTGTTACTGGGGGCTCTGTTACTGCATGACTGGGTACTATGACACTGGGGGCTCTGTTACTGCATGACTGGGTACTATGACACTGGGGGCTCTGTTACTGTATGACTGGGTACTGTGACACTGGGGGCTCTGTTACTGCATGACTGGGTACTATGACACTGGGTGCTCTGTTACTGCATGACTGGGTACTATGACACTGGGGGCTCTGTTACTGCATGACTGGGTACTATGACACTGGGGGCTCTGTTACTGGGGGCTCTGTTACTGCATGACTGGGTACTATGACACTGGGGGCTCTGTTACTGGGGGCTCTGTTACTGCATGACTGGGTACTATGACACTGGGGGCTCTGTTACTGCATGACTGGGTACTATGACACTGGGGGCTTTGTTAATGCATGACTGGGTACTATGACACTGGGGGCTCTGTTACTGCAGGACTCGGTACTATGACACTGAGGGCTCGGATACTGTATGACTGGGTACTATGACACTGGGGGCTCTGTTACTGCAGGACTCGGTACAATGACACTGGGGGCTCTGTTACTGCAGGACTCGGTACTATGACACAGGGGGCTCAGTTACTGGGGGCTCTGTTACTGCATGACTGGGTACTATGACACTGGGGGCTCTGTTACTGCATGACTGGGTACTATGACACTGGGGGCTCTGTTACTGTATGACTGGGTACTGTGACACTGGGGGTTCAGTTACTGCATGACTGGGTACTGTGACACTGGGTGCTCTCTTACTGCATGACTGGGTACTATGACACTGGGGGCTTTGTTACTGGGGGCTCTGTTACTGCATGACTGGGTACTATGACACTGGGGGCTCTGTTACTGGGGGCTCTGTTACTGCATGACTGGGTACTATGACACTGGGGGCTCTGTTACTGGGGGCTCTGTTACTGCATGACTGGGTACTATGACACTGGGGGCTTTGTTACTGCATGACTGGGTACTATGACACTGGGGGCTCTGTTACTGCAGGACTCGGTACTATGACACTGAGGGCTCTCTTACTGTATGACTGGGTACTATGACACTGGGGGCTCTGTTCCTGCATGACTGGGTACTATGACACTGGGGCTCTGTTACTGCATGACTCGGTACTATGACACTGGGGGCTCTGTTACTGCATGACTCGGTACTATGACACTGGGGGCTCTGTTACTGCATGACTGGGTACTATGACACTGGGGGCTCTGTTACTGCATGACTGGGTACTATGACACTGGGGGCTCTGTTACTGCAGGACTGGGTACAATGACACTGGGGGCTCTGTGACTGCAGGACTGGGTACAATGACACTGGGGGCTCTGTTACTGCAGGACTGGGTACTATGACACTGGGGGTTTGTTACTGCAGGACTCGGTACTAAGACCCTGGGGCTCTGTTACTGCAGGACTGGGTACTATAACACTGGGGGCTCTGTTACTGCATGACTGGGTACTATGACACTGGGGGCTCTGTTACTGCAGGACTCGGTACTATGACACTGGGGGCTCTGTTACTGCAGGACTCGGTACTATGACACTGGGGGCTCTGTTACTGCAGGACTCGGTACTATGACACTGGGGGCTCTGTTACTGCAGGACTCGGTACTATGACACTGGGGGCTCTGTTACTGCAGGACTCGGTACTATGACACAGGGGGCTCTGTTACTGGGGGCTCTGTTACTGCATGACTGGGTACTATGACACTGGGGGCTCTGTTACTGCATGACTGGGTACTATGACACAGGGGGCTCTGTTACTGTATGACTGGGTACTATGACACTGGGTGCTCTGTTACTGCATGACTGGGTACTATGACACTGGGGGCTTTGTTACTGGGGGCTCTGTTACTGCATGACTGGGTACTATGACACTGGGGGCTCTGTTACTGCATGACTGGGTACTATGACACTGGGTGCTCTGTTACTGCATGACTGGGTACTATGACACTGGGGGCTTTGTTACTGGGGGCTCTGTTACTGCATGACTGGGTACTATGACACTGGGGGCTCTGTTACTGGGGGCTCTGTTACTGCATGACTGGGTACTATGACACTGGGGGCTCTGTTACTGCATGACTGGGTACTATGACACTGGGGGCTTTGTTACTGCATGACTGGGTACTATGACAATGGGGGCTCTGTTACTGCAGGACTCGGTACTATGACACTGAGGGCTCGGATACTGTATGACTGGGTACTATGACACTGGGGGCTCTGTTCCTGCATGACTGGGTACTATGACACTGGGGGCTCTGTTACTGCAGGACTGGGTACTATGACACTGGGGGCTCTGTTACTGCAGGACTGGGTACTATGACACTGGGGGTTTGTTACTGCAGGACTCTGTACTATGACACTGGGGGCTCTGTTACTGCATGACTGGGTACTATGACACTGGGGGCTCTGTTACTGCATGACTGGGTACTATGACACTGGGGGCTGTGTTACTGCATGACTGGGTACTATGACACTGGGGGCTCTGTTACTGCAGGACTCGGTACTATGTCACTGGGGGCTCTGTTACTGGGGGCTCTGTTACTGCATGACTGGGTACTATGACACTGGGGGCTCTGTTACTGCATGACTGGGTACTATGACACTGGGGGCTCTGTTACTGCAGGACTGGGTACTATGACACTGGGGGTTTGTTACTGCAGGACTGGGTACTAAGACACTGGGGGCTCTGTTACTGCAGGACTGGGTACTATGACACTGGGGGCTCTGTTACTGCAGGACTGGGTACTATGACACTGGGGGCTCTGTTACTGCATGACTGGTTACTATGACACTGGGGGCTCTGTTACTGCAGGACTGGGTACTATGACACTGGGGGCTCTGTTACTGCAGGACTCGGTACTATGACACTGGGGGCTCTGTTACTGCATGACTGGGTACTATGACACTGGGGGCTCTGTTACTGCATGACTGGGTACTATGACACTGGGGGCTCTGTTACTGCAGGACTGGGTACTATGACACTGGGGGTTTGTTACTGCAGGACTCGGTACTAAGACACTGGGGGCTCTGTTACTGCAGGACTCGGTACTATGACACTGGGGGCTCTGTTACTGCAGGACTCGGTACTATGACACTGGGGGCTCTGTTACTGCAGGACTCGGTACTATGACACTGGGGGCTCTGTTACTGCAGGACTCGGTACTATGACACAGGGGGCTCTGTTACTGCAGGACTGGGTACTATGACACTGGGGGTTTGTTACTGCAGGACTCGGTACTAAGACACTGGGGGCTCTGTTACTGCAGGACTCGGTACTATGACACTGGGGGCTCTGTTACTGCAGGACTCGGTACTATGACACTGGGGGCTCTGTTACTGCAGGACTCGGTACTATGACACTGGGGGCTCTGTTACTGCAGGACTCGGTACTATGACACAGGGGGCTCTGTTACTGGGGGCTCTGTTACTGCATGACTGGGTACTATGACACTGGGGGCTCTGTTACTGCATGACTGGGTACTATGACACTGGGGGCTCTGTTACTGTATGATTGGGTACTGTGACACTGGGGGCTCTGTTACTGCATGACTGGGTACTATGACACTGGGTGCTCTGTTACTGCATGACTGGGTACTATGACACTGGGGGCTTTGTTACTGGGGGCTCTGTTACTGCATGACTGGGTACTATGACACTGGGGGCTCTGTTACTGGGGGCTCTGTTACTGCATGACTGGGTACTATGACACTGGGGGCTCTGTTACTGCATGACTGGGTACTATGACACTGGGGGCTTTGTTAATGCATGACTGGGTACTATGACACTGGGGGCTCTGTTACTGCAGGACTCGGTACTATGACACTGAGGGCTCGGATACTGTATGACTGGGTACTATGACACTGGGGGCTCTGTTACTGCAGGACTCGGTACAATGACACTGGGGGCTCTGTTACTGCAGGACTCGGTACTATGACACAGGGGGCTCAGTTACTGGGGGCTCTGTTACTGCATGACTGGGTACTATGACACTGGGGGCTCTGTTACTGCATGACTGGGTACTATGACACTGGGGGCTCTGTTACTGTATGACTGGGTACTGTGACACTGGGGGTTCAGTTACTGCATGACTGGGTACTGTGACACTGGGTGCTCTCTTACTGCATGACTGGGTACTATGACACTGGGGGCTTTGTTACTGGGGGCTCTGTTACTGCATGACTGGGTACTATGACACTGGGGGCTCTGTTACTGGGGGCTCTGTTACTGCATGACTGGGTACTATGACACTGGGGGCTCTGTTACTGGGGGCTCTGTTACTGCATGACTGGGTACTATGACACTGGGGGCTTTGTTACTGCATGACTGGGTACTATGACACTGGGGGCTCTGTTACTGCAGGACTCGGTACTATGACACTGAGGGCTCTCTTACTGTATGACTGGGTACTATGACACTGGGGGCTCTGTTCCTGCATGACTGGGTACTATGACACTGGGGCTCTGTTACTGCATGACTCGGTACTATGACACTGGGGGCTCTGTTACTGCATGACTCGGTACTATGACACTGGGGGCTCTGTTACTGCATGACTGGGTACTATGACACTGGGGGCTCTGTTACTGCATGACTGGGTACTATGACACTGGGGGCTCTGTTACTGCAGGACTCGGTACAATGACACTGGGGGCTCTGTGACTGCAGGACTGGGTACAATGACACTGGGGGCTCTGTTACTGCAGGACTGGGTACTATGACACTGGGGGTTTGTTACTGCAGGACTCGGTACTAAAACTCTGGGGCTCTGTTACTGCAGGACTGGGTACTATAACACTGGGGGCTCTGTTACTGCATGACTGGGTACTATGACACTGGGGGCTCTGTTACTGCAGGACTCGGTACTATGACACTGGGGGCTCTGTTACTGCAGGACTCGGTACTATGACACTGGGGGCTCTGTTACTGCAGGACTCGGTACTATGACACTGGGGGCTCTGTTACTGCAGGACTGGGTACTATGACACTGGGGGCTCTGTTACTGCAGGACTGGGTACTATGACACAGGGGGCTCTGTTACTGCATGACTGGGTACTATGACACTGGGAGCTCTGTTACTGCAGGACTCGGTACTATCACACTGGGGGCTCTGTTACTGCAGGACTCTGTACTATGACACTGGGGGCTCTGTTACTGCAGGACTGGGTACTATGACACTGGGGGTTTGTTACTGCAGGACTCTGTACTATGACACTGGGGGCTCTGTTACTGCATGACTGGGTACTATGACACTGGGGGCTCTGTTACTGCATGACTGGGTACTATGACACTGGGGGCTGTGTTACTGCATGACTGGGTACTATGACACTGGGGGCTCTGTTACTGCAGGACTCGGTACTATGACACTGGGGGCTCTGTTACTGGGGGCTCTGTTACTGCATGACTGGGTACTATGACACTGGGGGCTCTGTTACTGCATGACTGGGTACTATGACACTGGGGGCTCTGTTACTGCAGGACTGGGTACTATGACACTGGGGGCTCTGTTACTGCAGGACTGGGTACTATGACACTGGGGGCTCTGTTACTGCAGGACTGGGTACTATGACACTGGGGGCTCTGTTACTGCATGACTGGGTACTATGACACTGGGGGCTCTGTTACTGCATGACTAGGTACTGTGAAACTGGTGCTCTGTTACTGCAGGACTCGGTACTGTGACACTGGGGGCTCTGTTACTGCAGGACTCGGTACTGTGACACTGGGGGCTCTGTTACTGCAGGACTCGGTACTGTGACACTGGGGGCTCTGTTACTGCAGGACTCGGTACTGTGACACTGGGGGCTCTGTTACTGCAGGACTCGGTACTGTGACACTGGGGGCTCTGTTACTGCAGGACTGGGTACTATGACACTGGGGGCTCTGTTACTGCAGGACTCGGTACTATGACACTGGGGGCTCTGTTACTGCAGGACTCGGTACTATGACACTGGGGGCTCTGTTACTGCAGGACTGGGTACTATGACACTGGGGGCTCTGTTACTGCAGGACTGGGTACTATGACACTGGGGGCTCTGTTACTGCATCACTGGGTACTATGACACTGGGGGCTTTGTTACTGCATGACTGGGTACTATGACACTGGGGGTTTGTTACTGCAGGACTGGGTACTAAGACACTGGGGGCTCTGTTACTGCAGGACTGGGTACTATGACACTGGGGGCTCTGTTACTGCATGACTGGTTACTATGACACTGGGGGCTCTGTTACTGCAGGACTGGGTACTATGACACTGGGGGCTCTGTTACTGCAGGACTCGGTACTATGACACTGGGGGCTCTGTTACTGCATGACTGGGTACTATGACACTGGGGGCTCTGTTACTGCATGACTGGGTACTATGACACTGGGGGCTCTGTTACTGCAGGACCGGGTACTATGACACTGGGGGCTCTGTTACTGCAGGACCGGGTACTATGACACTGGGGGCTCTGTTACTGCAGGACCGGGTACTATGACACTGGGGGCTCTGTTACTGCAGGACTGGGTACTATGACACTGGGGGCTCTGTTACTGCAGGACTCGGTACTATGACACTGGGGGTTTGTTACTGCAGGACTCGGTACTATGACACTGGAGGCTCTGTTACTGCATGACTGGGTACTATGACACTGGGGGCTCTGTTACTGCAGGACTCGGTACTATGACACTGGGGGCTCTGTTACTGCAGGACTCGGTACTATGATATTGGGGGCTCTGTTACTGCATGACTGGGTACTATGACACTGGGGCTCTGTTACTGCATGACTCGGTACTATGACACTGGGGGCTCTGTTACTGCATGACTGGGTACTATGACACTGGGGGCTCTGTTATTGCATGACTGGGTACTATGACACTGGGGGCACTGGGGGCTCTGTTACTGCATGACTGGGTACTATGACACTGGGGGCTCTGTTACTGCATGACTGGGTACTATGACACTGGGGGCTCTGTTACTGCAGTACTCGGTACTATGACACTGGGGGTTCTGTTACTGCATGACTGGGTACTATGACACTGGGGGCTCTGTTACTGCAGGACTCGGTACAATGACACTGGGGGCTCTGTGACTGCAGGACTCGGTACAATGACACTGGGGGCTCTGTTACTGCAGGACTGGGCACTATGACACTGGGAGTTTGTTACTGCAGGACTCGGTACTAAGACACTGGGGGCTCTGTTACTGCATGACTGGGTACTATAACACTGGGGGCTCTGTTACTGCATGACTGGGTACTATGACACTGGGGGCTCTGTTACTGCAGGACTCGGTACTATGACACTGGGGGCTCTGTTACTGCAGGACTCGGTACTATGACACTGGGGGCTCTGTTACTGCAGAACTCGGTACAATGACACTCGGGGCTCTATTACTGCAGGACTCGGTACTATGACACTGGGGGCTCTGTTACTGCAGGACTCGGTACTATGACACAGGGGGCTCTGTTACTGGGGGCTCTGTTCCTGCATGACTGGGTACTATGACACTGGGGGCTCTGTTACTGCAGGACTGGGTACTATGACACTGGGGGCTCTGTTACTGCAGGACTGGGTACTATGACACTGGGGGTTTGTTACTGCAGGACTCAGTACTATGACTCTGGGGGCTCTGTTACTGCATGACTGGGTACTATGACACTGGGGGCTCTGTTACTGCATGACTGGGTACTATGACACTGGGGGCTCTGTTACTGCATGACTGGGTACTATGACACTGGGGGCTCTGTTACTGCAGGACTCGGTACTATGACACTGGGGGCTCTGTTACTGGGGGCTCTGTTACTGCATGACGGGGTACTATGACACTGGGGGCTCTGTTACTGCATGACTGGGTACTATGACACTGGGGGCTCTGTTACTGCATGACTGGGTACTATGACACTGGGGGCTCTGTTACTGCATGACTGGGTACTATGACACTGGGGGCTCTGTTACTGCAGGACTCGGTACTATGACACTGGGAGCTCTGTTACTGCAGGACTGGGTACTATGACACTGGGGGCTCTGTTACTGCATGACTGGGTACTATTACACTGGGGGCTCTGTTACTGCATGACTGGGTACTATGACACTGGGGGCTCTGTTACTGCATGACTGGGTACTATGACACTGGGGGTTCTGTTACTGCATGACTGGGTACTATGACACTGGGGGCTCTGTTACTGCATGACTGGGTACTATGACACTGGGGGCTCTGTTACTGCATGACTGGGTACTATGACACTGGGGGCTCTGTTACTGCAGGACTGGGTACTATAACACTGGGGCTCTGTTACTGCATGACTGGGTACTATGACACTGGGGGCTCTGTTCCTGCATGACTGGGTACTATGACATTGGGGGCTCTGTTCCTGCAGGACTGGGTACTATGACACTGGGGGCTCTGTTACTGCAGGACTGGGTACTATGACACTGGGGGCTCTGTTACTGCAGGACTGGGTACTATGACACTGGGGGTTTGTTACTGCAGGACTCGGTACTATGACACTGGGGGCTCTGTTACTGCATGACTGGGTACTATGACACTGGGGGCTCTGTTACTGCATGACTGGGTACTATGACACTGGGGGCTCTGTTCCTGCATGACTGGGTACTATGACACTGGGGGCTCTGTTACTGCAGGACTGGGTACTATGACACTGGGGGCTCTGTTACTGCAGGACTGGGTACTATGACACTGGGGGCTCTGTTACTGCATGACTGGGTACTATGACACTGGGGGCTCTGTTACTGCAGGACTCGGTACTATGACACTGGGGGCTCTGATACTGCATGACTCGGTACTGTGACACTGGGGGCTCTGTTACTGCATGACTGGGTACTGTGACACTGGGGGCTCTGTTACTGCATGACTGGGTACTGTGACACTGGGGGCTCTGTTACTGCATGACTGGGTACTGTGACACTGGGGGCTCTGTTACTGCAGGACTCGGTACTGTGACACTGGGGGCTCTGTTACTGCAGGACTGGGTACTGTGACACTGGGGGCTCTGTTACTGCAGGACTGGGTACTGTGACACTGGGGGCTCTGTTACTGCAGGACTGGGTACTGTGACACTGGGGGCTCTGTTACTGCAGGACTGGGTACTGTGACACTGGGGGCTCTGTTACTGCAGGACTGGGTACTGTGACACTGGGGGCTCTGTTACTGCATGACTGGGTACTGTGACACTGGGGGCTCTGTTACTGCATGACTGGGTACTGTGACACTGGGGGCTCTGTTACTGCAGGACTGGGTACTATGACACTGGGGGCTCTGTTACTGCAGGACTGGGTACTATGACACAGGGGGCTCTGTTACTGCATGACTGGGTACTATGACACTGGGAGCTCTGTTACTGCAGGACTCGGTACTATCACACTGGGGGCTCTGTTACTGCAGGACTCTGTACTATGACACTGGGGGCTCTGTTACTGCAGGACTGGGTACTATGACACTGGGGGCTCTGTTACTGCAGGACTGGGTACTATGACACTGGGGGCTCTGTTACTGCATGACTGGGTACTATGACACTGGGGCCTCTGTTACTGCATGACTGGGTACTATGACACTGGTGGCTCTATTACTGCAGGACTCGGTACTATGACACTGGGGGCTCTGTTACTGCATGACTGGGTACTATGACACTGGGGGCTCTGTTACTGCAGGACTCGGTACTATGACACTGGGGGCTCTGTTACTGCAGGACTCGGTACTATGACACTGGGGGCTCTGTTACTGCAGGACTCGGTACTATGACACTGGCGGCTCTGTTACTGCATGACTGGGTACTATGACACTGGCGGCTCTGTTACTGCATGACTGGGTACTATGACACTGGGGGCTCTGTTACTGCAGGACTCGGTACTATGACACTGGGGGCTCTGTTACTGCAGGACTCGGTACTATGACACTGGGGGCTCTGTTACTGCAGGACTCGGTACTATGACACTGGGGGCTCTGTTACTGCAGGACTCGGTACTATGACACTGGGGGCTCTGTTACTGCAGGACTGGGTACTATGACACTGGGGCTCTGTTACTGCAGGACTCGGTACTATGACACTGGGGCTCTGTTACTGCAGGACTGGGTACTATGACACTGGGGGCTCTGTTACTGCAGGACTCGGTACTATGACACTGGGGGCTCTGTTACTGTATGACTGGGTACTATGACACTGGGGCTCTGTTACTGCATGACTGGGTACTATGACACTGGGTGCTCTGTTACTGCATGACTGGGTACTATGACACTGGGGGCTTTGTTACTGCAGGACTCGGTACTATGACACTCTGTTACTGTATGACTGGGTACTGTGACACTGGGGGCTCTGTTACTGCATGACTGGGTACTGTGACACTGGGGGCTCTGTTACTGCAGGACTCGGTACTGTGACACTGGGGGCTCTGTTACTGTATGACTGGGTACTGTGACACTGGGGGCTCTGTTACTGCATGACTGGGTACTATGACACTGGGTGCTCTGTTACTGCATGACTGGGTACTATGACACTGGGGGCTTTGTTACTGCATGACTGGGTACTATGATACTGGGGGCTCTGTTACTGCATGACTGGGTACTATGACACTGGGGGCTCTGTTACTGCATGACTGGGTACTATGACACTGGGGGCTCTGTTACTGCATGACTGGGTACTATGACACTGGGGGCTTTGTTACTGCATGACTGGGTACTATGACACTGGGGGCTCTGTTACTGCAGGACTCGGTACTATGACACTGGGGGCTCTGTTACTGCAGGACTGGGTACTATGACACTGGGGGCTCTGTTCCTGCATGACTGGGTACTATGACACTGGGGGCTCTGTTACTGCAGGACTGGGTACTATGACACTGGGGGCTCTGTTACTGCAGGACTGGGTACTATGACACTGGGGGTTTGTTACTGCATGACTGGGTACTATGACACTGGGGGCTCTGTTACTGCAGGACTCGGTACTATGACACTGGGGGCTCTGTTACTGCATGACTGGGTACTATGACACTGGGGGCTCTGTTACTGCATGACTGGGTACTATGACACTGGGGGCTCTGTTACTGCAGGACTCGGTACTATGACACTGGGGGCTCTGTTACTGCATGACTGGGTACTATGACACTGGGGGCTCTGTTACTGCATGACTGGGTACTATGACACTGGGGGCTCTGTTACTGCATGACTGGGTACTGTGACACTGGGGGTGTGTTACTGCTGGACTCTGTACTATGACACTGGGGGCTCTGTTTCTGTATGACTGGGTACTATGACACTGGGGGCTCTGTTACTGCATGACTGGGTACTATGACACTGGGGGCTCTGTTACTGCAGGACTCGGTACTATGACACTGGGGGCTCTGTTACTGTATGACTGGGTACTATGACACTGGGGGCTCTGTTACTGCATGACTGGGTACTGTGACACTGGGGGTGTGTTACTGCAGGACTGGGTACTGTGACACTGGGGGTGTGTTACTGCTGGACTCGGTACTATGACACTGGGGGCTCTGTTACTGTATGACTGGGTACTATGACACTGGGGGTTCTGTTACTGCATGACTGGGTACTATGACACTGGGGGCTCTGTTACTGCATGACTGGGTACTATGACACTGGGGGCTCTGTTACTGCATGACTGGGTACTATGACACTGGGGGCTCTGTTACTGCATGACTGGGTACTATGACACTGGGGGCTCTGTTACTGCATGACTGGGTACTATGACACTGGGGGCTCTGTTACTGCATGACTGGGTACTATGACACTGGGGGCTCTGTTACTGCATGACTGGGTACTATGACACTGGGGGCTCTGTTACTGCATGACTGGGTACTATGACACTGGGGCTCTGTTACTGCAGGACTCGGTACTATGACACTGGGTGCTCTGGGACCGATTTAGACCCGCTCGCGAGCACTATGAGCTTGCAAACGGGTCAATGGTGGCTCAGAGCGCATGCGCACGACGGAGCCGCCTCCGTCGTGCGCATGCGCGAGATCCGGATAGTGACGGGCAATCCG
The DNA here is from genome assembly GCA_031769625.1 of Taudactylus pleione. Taxonomy (NCBI): domain Eukaryota; kingdom Metazoa; phylum Chordata; class Amphibia; order Anura; family Myobatrachidae; genus Taudactylus; species Taudactylus pleione. Next base: position 1,235,796 of record JAUIMM010000976.1, read on the forward strand.
TCGCTCTGGGTCTCGTACCAAATGGGGCATGCTGTCGGTGGTGAGTGACAGCACGCCCTCTTTGGTGGGCATGTCAGGGGCGTGGCTGCCCAGACAGAGGCGTTCCCATGGGAACGCCTACCGTCTGGGGCCGGCCCCAGTGGGAGTACTTTTGGCTCTGATAGAGCCGAAAGCACTCCAGGGCTTGCGGCAACGGGACCCTACCACAAGGGTCTTGTCGCAAGCCCGATGGTTGCGATGGTCTTGACCATCGAGACCATCTTCCTGGCCGCTCGCTATATCTGTGGTTGGTAACCCACCGCTATACGAGCGGCCAGGAGGCCGCTCTAAAACTTAAGAAGGCCAGCCCTGAGTCAGCGCCTCTGTTAGTGGGGGGGCTCAGTTATACAGCTTTTATACCTACATTTCGGGTCTGATCCAGAGGTTGGAACAGGGTTCCAAACTGGATCAGACCCAGAATTTAACCGGCGCCGACCCAGGATATTCCCAAGTCGGCGCTGTTCAGACCGGAGCCGAGTCTGCAGAGAGACTGTAATCTCCAAGCGCCACTGAAGCCGGCCAATCGGCAGGCATGCGGCATGATCCAGGTCACCCTGACCCGGATCGCGCCATTTACACTACAGGGTTTCACGGGTTACTCTACCTGGAAATCCAACCCTTTCCCCTTTTACACCAAGGAGCTGCCCGGATTACCCTGCAATAACCCGGGATTTAGCTCTGGTGTAAAAGGGGTAATACTGGGGGGCTCTGTTACTGGGGGGCTCTGTTACGATTCAGCAAGGATCGCTATTCTGTTATACACACGGAGCGCAGTTCTAATATCAGCGGTGATATGTAAATGTCTGCATTCGCAATGCGGACGCAGCCTGACATAAGGACGCCCACTTCCCCTTACTCACATCCGTATACTTGTGTAACATAACGAAACAATCGGGAACATTGAGTAACATCAGACCCAGACGCAGTTACTGTAAGGAAGCGCAGACCTCACTCAGGAATTGCTCACTTCTGCGCATGCTATGAGTACTCAGGAGGCATCTGTTATCGCGGTGGATAATTTATGCACGCCAATGCACTGGTACGCCTGCGTTCGCACGGCCACCCCCCTGTCACCATCGTTTGTCTGTGTACCCAGTTGACCGCAGCATCCGGCTTGCGCAAGCTCACTGCGATACTTACATTGTGCCGGTATGCAGCACTAAGCGCCCATAGAGGTGAGGCTATATACAGTATATGCGCTGTTCCACCATATATACTGCTAATACTGCCAGCGCTGTATACAGTACGTTACCACCCTACACGCCTGGTGTAATGGTCACTGTCTGGCCTAAACGCCATCTCACAATTCCTCCTCGTGCTATACCAATAGGACATTACATGGCACGCAGGGTGAGCGGATATATAGGACATTACATGGCATGCAGGGTGAGCGGGTATATAGGACATTACATGGCACGCAGGGTGAGCGGGTATATAGGACACTACATGGCAGGCAGGGTGAGCGGGTATATAGGACATTACATGACAGGCAGGGTGAGCGGGTATATAGGACATTACATGGCACGCAGGGTGAGCGGGTATACAGGACATTACATGGCAGGCAGGGTGAGCGGGTATATAGGACATGACATGGCACGCAGGGTGAGCGGGTATATAGGACATGACATGGCACGCAGGGTGAGCGGGTATATAGGACATTACATGGCACGCAGGGTGAGCGGGTACATAGGACATGACATGGCAGGCAGGGTGAGCGGGTACATAGGACATGACATGGCAGGCAGGGTGAGCGGGTACATAGGACATTACATGGCAGGCAGGGTGAGCGGGTACATAGGACATGACATGGCAGGCAGGGTGAGCGGGTACATAGGACATTACATGGCAGGCAGGGTGAGCGGGTATATAGGACATTACATGGCACGCAGGGTGAGCGGGTATACAGGACATTACATGGCAGGCAGGGTGAGCGGGTATATAGGACATTACATGGCACGCAGGGTGAGCGGGTATATAGGACATTACATGGCAGGCAGGGTGAGCGGGTATATAGGAAATTACATGGCACGCAGGGTGAGCGGGTATATAGGACATGACATGGCACGCAGGGTGAGCGGGTATATAGGACATTACATGGCACGCAGGGTGAGCGGGTATATAGGACATTACATGGCACGCAGGGTTAGCGGGTACATAGGACATTACATGGCAGGCAGGGTGAGCGGGTACATAGGACATGACATGGCAGGCAGGGTGAGCGGGTACATAGGATATTACATGGCAGGCAGGGTGAGCGGGTACATAGGACATTACATGGCAGGCAGGGTGAGCGGGTATATAGGACATTACATGGCAGGCAGGGTGAGCGGGTACATAGGACATGACATGGCAGGCAGGGTGAGCGGGTATATAGGACATTACATGGCACGCAGGGTGAGCGGGTATATAGGACACTACATGGCAGGCAGGGTGAGCGGGTATATAGGACATTACATGGCACGCAGGGTGAGCGGGTATACAGGACATTACATGGCAGGCCGGGTGAGCGGGTATATAGGACATGACATGGCACGCAGGGTGAGCGGGCATATAGGACATTACATGGCACGCAGGGTGAGCGGGCATATAGGACATTACATGGCAGGCAGGGTGAGCGGGCATATAGGACATTACATGGCAGGCAGGGTGAGCGGGTACATAGGACATGACATGGCAGGCAGGGTGAGCGGGTACATAGGACATTACATGGCAGGCAGGGTGAGCGGGTATATAGGACATTACATGGCACGCAGGGTGAGCGGGTATACAGGACATTACATGGCAGGCAGGGTGAGCGGGTATATAGGACATTACATGGCACGCAGGGTGAGCGGGTATACAGGACATTACATGGCACGCAGGGTGAGCGGGTATATAGGACATTACATGGCACGCAGGGTGAGCGGGTATATAGGACATTACATGGCAGGCAGGGTGAGCGGGTATATAGGAAATTACATGGCAGGCAGGGTGAGCGGGTACATAGGACATGACATGGCAGGCAGGGTGAGCGGGTACATAGGACATGACATGGCAGGCAGGGTGAGCGGGTACATAGGACATTACATGGCAGGCAGGGTGAGCGGGTACATAGGACATGACATGGCAGGCAGGGTGAGCGGGTACATAGGACATTACATGGCAGGCAGGGTGAGCGGGTACATAGGACATGGCAGGCAGGGTGAGCGGGTACATAGGACATTACATGGCAGGCAGGGTGAGCGGGTATATAGGACATTACATGGCACGCAGGGTGAGCGGGTATACAGGACATTACATGGCAGGCAGGGTGAGCGGGTATATAGGACATTACATGGCACGCAGGGTGAGCGGGTATATAGGACATTACATGGCAGGCAGGGTGAGCGGGTATATAGGAAATTACATGGCACGCAGGGTGAGCGGGTATATAGGACATGACATGGCACGCAGGGTGAGCGGGTATATAGGAGAATGCAGTGAAATGATGAAGATCCTGGTATTCAGTATAAGCCCCCTCCCCGGGGTGAAGACCCCACAGGCAGGGCTGACAGCTCTATAATCCCGATCAGTAGTCTGTGGTGACGGAGTCAGGATGACACAGGCAGGAGATAAATACATCCTTAGTTTCCATGTGAATGGGGGGAGACCAGCTGTGTCTATATGGGGGGGGGGACCAATCCCAGCTCAGACAGATGTTACACAGCCCTGTCCCACTCCCCAGGTATATAAAGTGTAGCCAGGACCAGGATGCACAAACTGCACAAGAGATCACCTGGTGCCAGCGAGAACTGCGCACGAGACCACCTGCCCAGGTGTCGGCAAGGACTGTACACGAGACCAGCTGCCCAGGTGTCGGCAAGGACAACACACGAGATCAGCTGCCCAGGTGTCGGCAAGGACAACACACGAGACCACCTGCCCAGGTGTCGGCAAGGACTGCACACGAGACCACCTGCCCAGGTGTCGGCATAGACTGTACACGAGACCACCTGCCCAGGTGACGGACTGCACATGAGCTGCACAGGTGAGGGGGGGGGGGACATATGATATAATTAATATAAGATATATCCTGTGCTTGTCATTTATAACTCACTACATCAGAGTTTCCCAAATGCGCTCCTCAAGGCACCCTAACAGTCCAGGTTTTAAGGATATCCATGCGTGACCACGGGTGACCTAGACCTAATTAGTACTTCAGTCAATTTAATTTAACCACCTGCGTTCAACCATGGAAACCTCTAAAACCTGAACTGTAGGGGAACCTTGAGGACGGCGTTTGGGAACCTCTACACTATAGCAGCTGTTTTGTACTGAGAAGTGCGGTTATCATGCTCCTTTATAGTCATATTAATGTCTTTTTAATATATTTTCAGTTTTTTTTTTATTATTTTACGATTTATTAATGAGCTGTAAGTGACACTAGAGGGAATTAGATTTCACAATTTGTGCATGAAATTACAACACTGTACTGTACTTACTATAACGTATACATGTACAAATGAGCATTAATTAGCGTAGCCCAGGGCGGTAAGTTACTTACCCAGAGAGTCTCCATCATTCTGATCAGGTGCGTAAATACAATAATAGTACATTTGAAAAAAATCCATATATCATTCAGTAGAATAAATTGCAAAACTTTCCCATATCTTCTGTATGTACAGTATGGTCAGTGACATAACCCTTATATACCGCACGTGTGGATTTAGCTGCAGAGGGATTTTTCTGATGATTATCAAGTGTTGGTGGATAAGTTCTGTTCAATACATTCAGTACAAACTCGTTCCTCAGGACCCCACACAGGTCATGTTTTACAAGTCACCCAGCAGGTGCACAGGTGTATTCATTACTCACTGACACATTTCCCAGGTCACCCAGCAGGAGCACAGGTGTACTCATTACTCACTGACACATTTCCCAGGTCACCCAGCAGGAGCACAGGTGTATTCATTACTCACTGACACATTTTCCAGCTCACCCAGCAGGAGCACAGGTGTACTCATTACTCACTGGCACATTTCCCAGGTCACCCAGCAGGTACACAGGTGTACTCATTACTCACTGGCACATTTCCCAGGTCACCCAGCAGGTGCACAGGTGTACTCATTACTCACTGACACATTTCCCAGCTCACCCAGCAGGTGCACAGGTGTACTCATTACTCACTGGCACATTTCCCAGGTCACCCAGCAGGTACATAGGTGTACTCATTACTCACTGGCACATTTCCCAGGTCACCCAGCAGGTGCACAGGTGTACTCATTACTCACTGACACATTTCCCAGGTCACCCAGCAGGAGCACAGGTGTATTCATTACTCACTGACACATTTCCCAGGTCACCCAGCAGGAGCACAGGTGTATTCATTACTCACTGACACATTTCCCAGGTCACCCAGCAGGTGCACAGGTGTACTCATTACTCACTGGCACATTTCCCAGGTCACCCAGCAGGTGCACAGGTGTACTCATTACTCACTGACACATTTTAAATCTTCCACTGGTGGAGCTAATTATCTCACTTGTGATTCTGTGAGGAAACATGGAAAACATGCCCTGTTTGGGATCCTGAGGATGGAGTTTGAGAAGCTGTGTCCTAGTGTATAACAATAATATTCCCTGAATAAAGTTAATCTCCAATAAAAAGGTTTTTCTACAGTATATGATCCAAAGAGGCCTAATAATGAAATAATGTGGATTATGCTGCCCATCCACTATACGATGCGGGGACGACGGCACAATTATGACGCCGTCGTCTCCCGCTGGGTGAAGTGCAGATCAATCATCCCCGAACATGGCAACCTGACGGCGGTAGTCAGGTTGGCCGTCATGTTCGGGCGACGATTGATGTTAAAAACGACCAGCTGGCGCGCACATCGCTGTTGATTTTTAACATTTTACTGCCCGATTTACGGACGATTACCAAGCGATGGAGCGATAACGACCGTTGTTATCGCTCCATCGCTAAGTTTAATCGCCTAGTGGATGAGCAGCTTTACACGGTAAATGCTTATTTTCTCGGCTGTACAGGAATACTGACAGTATCTCTATATAACGTTTACATTGGGAATCAGTGGGTTTGTACCGGTGCCACCTACAAACCCAGTGGGCATGATTCAGAGATATACACTGTACAGTATTATGACCTGCGCTATGTATAGTATTATGACCTGCGCTACGTACAGTATTATGATCTGCGCTACGTACAGTATTATGACCTGCGCTATGTACAGTATTATGACCTGCGCTATGTACAGTATTATGACCTGCGCTATGTATAGTATTATGACCTGCGATATGTATTATGACCTGCGCTATGTATAGTATTATGACCTGCGATATGTATTATGACCTGCGCTATGTACAGTATTATGACCTGCGCTATGTATAGTATTATGACCTGCGCTATGTACAGTATTATGACCTGCGCTATGTATAGTATTATGACCTGCGCTATGTATAGTATTATGACCTGCGCTATGTACAGTATTACCTGCGCTATGTACAGTATTATGACCTGCGCTATGTACAGAATTATGACCTGCGCTATGTATAGTATTATGACCTGCGCTATATACAGTATTATGACCTGCGCTATGTATAGTATTATGACCTGCGCTATGTACAGTATTATGACCTGCGCTATATACAGTATTATAACCTGCGCTATGTATAGTATTATGACCTGCGCTATGTATAGTATTACCTGCGCTATATACAGTATTATGACCTGCGCTATGTATAGTATTATGACCTGCGCTATGTACAGTATTATGACCTGCGCTACGTACAGTATTATGACCTGCGCTATGTATAGTACTATGACCTGCGCTATGTACAGTATTATGACCTGCGCTATGTACAGTATTATGACCTGCGCTACGTACAGTATTATGACCTGCGCTATATACAGTATTATGACCTGCGCTATGTATAGTATTATGACCTGCGCTATGTATAGTATTACCTGCGCTATATACAGTATTATGACCTGCGCTATGTATAGTATTACCAGCGCTATGTACAGTATTATGACCTGTGCTATGTACAGTATTATGACCTGCGCTACGTACAGTATTATGACCTGCGCTATGTATAGTATTATGACCTGCGCTATGTATAGTATTGCCTGCGCTATTTGCAGTATTATGACCTGCGCTATGTATAGTATTATGACCTGCGCTATGTACAGTATTATGACCTGCGCTAAATACAGTATTATGACCTGCGCTATGTATAGTATTACCTGCGCTATGTACAGTATTATGACCTGCGCTATGTATAGTATTACCTGCGCTATGTACAGTATTATGACCTGCGCTACGTACAGTATTATTACCTGCGCTATGTACAGTATTATGACCTGCGCTATATACAGTATTATGACCTGCGCTATGTATAGTATTACCTGCGCTATGTATAGTATTATGACCTGCGATATGTATAGTATTATGACCTGCACTATGTATAGTATGACCTGCGCTATGTACAGTATTATGACCTGCGCTACGTACAGTATTATGACCTGCGCTATGTACAGTATTATGACCTGCGCTATATACAGTATTATGACCTGCGCTATGTATAGTATTACCTGCGCTATGTACAGTATTATGACCTGCGCTATGTACAGTATTATAACCTGCGCTATGTACAGTATTATGACCTGCGCTATGTATAGTATTATGACCTGCGCTATGTACAGTATTATGACCTGCGCTATGTATTATGACCTGCGCTATGTATTATGACCTGCGCTACGTACAGTATTATGACCTGCGCTACGTACAGTATTATAACCTGCGCTATGTATAGTATTATGACCTGCGCTATGTACAGTATTATGACCTGCGCTATGTATTATGACCTGCGCTATATACAGTATTATGACCTGCGCTACATACAGTATTATGACCTGCGCTATGTACAGTATTATGACCTGCGCTACTTGCAGTATTATGACCTGCGCTATGTATTATGACCTGCGCTATGTACAGTATTATTACCTGCGCTATGTACAGTATTATGACCTGCGCTATGTACAGTAATATGACCTGCGCTATGTACAGTATTATGACCTGCGCTATATACATTACCTGCGCTATGTACAGTATTATGACCTGCGCTATATACAGTATTATGACCTGCGCTATGTATAGTATTACCTGCGCTATATACAGTATTATGACCTGCGCTATGTACAGTATTATGACCTGCGCTACGTACAGTATTATGACCTGCGCTATGTATTATGACCTGCGCTATGTACAGTATTATTACCTGCGCTATGTACAGTATTATGACCTGCGCTATGTACAGTAATATGACCTGCGCTATGTACAGTAATATGACCTGCGCTATGTACAGTATTACCTGCGCTATATACAGTATTATGACCTGCGTTATGTATAGTATTACCTGCGCTATATACAGTATTATGACCTGCGCTATATACAGTATTATGACCTGCGCTATGTACAGTATTACCTGCGCTATGTACAGTATTATGACCTGCGCTATGTACAGTATTATAACCTGCGCTATGTACAGTATTATGACCTGCGCTATGTATACTATTATGACCTGCGCTATGTACAGTATTATGACCTGCGCTATGTATTATGACCTGCGCTATGTATTATGACCTGCGCTATGTACAGTATTATGACCTGCGCTACGTACAGTATTATAACATGCGCTATGTATAGTATTATGACCTGCGCTATGTACAGTATTATGACCTGCGCTATGTATTATGACCTGCGCTATATACAGTATTATGACCTGCGCTACATACAGTATTATGACCTGCGCTATGTACAGTATTATGACCTGCGCTACTTGCAGTATTATGACCTGCGCTATGTATTATGACCTGCGCTATGTACAGTATTATTACCTGCGCTATGTACAGTATTATGACCTGCGCTATGTACAGTAATATGACCTGCGCTATGTACAGTATTATGACCTGCGCTATATACATTACCTGCGCTATGTACAGTATTATGACCTGCGCTATATACAGTATTATGACCTGCGCTATGTATAGTATTACCTGCGCTATATACAGTATTATGACCTGCGCTACGTACAGTATTATGACCTGCGCTATGTATTATGACCTGCGCTATGTACAGTATTATTACCTGCGCTATGTACAGTATTAAGACCTGCGCTATGTACAGTAATATGACCTGCGCTATGTACAGTATTATGACCTGCGCTATGTACAGTATTACCTGCGCTATATACAGTATTATGACCTGCGCTATGTATAGTATTACCTGCGCTATATACAGTATTATGACCTGCGCTATGTATAGTATTACCTGCGCTATGTACAGTATTATGACCTGCGCTATATACAGTATTATGACCTGCGCTATATACAGTATTATGACCTGCGCTATGTATAGTATTACCTGCGCTATGTATAGTATTACCTGCGCTATATACAGTATTATGACCTGCGCTATGTATAGTATTACCTGCGCTATGTACAGTATTATGACCTGCGCTAAATACAGTATTATGACCTGCGCTATGTATAGTATTACCTGCGCTATGTACAGTATTATGACCTGCGCTATGTATAGTATTACCTGCGCTATGTACAGTATTATGACCTGCGCTACGTACAGTATTATTACCTGCGCTATGTACAGTATTATGACCTGCGCTATATACAGTATTATGACCTGCGCTATGTATAGTATTACCTGCGCTATGTATAGTATTATGACCTGCGATATGTATAGTATTATGACCTGCACTATGTATAGTATGACCTGCGCTATGTACAGTATTATGACCTGCGCTACGTACAGTATTATGACCTGCGCTATGTACAGTATTATGACCTGCGCTATATACAGTATTATGACCTGCGCTATGTATAGTATTACCTGCGCTATGTACAGTATTATGACCTGCGCTATGTACAGTATTATAACCTGCGCTATGTACAGTATTATGACCTGCGCTATGTATAGTATTATGACCTGCGCTATGTACAGTATTATGACCTGCGCTATGTATTATGACCTGCGCTATGTATTATGACCTGCGCTACGTACAGTATTATGACCTGCGCTACGTACAGTATTATAACCTGCGCTATGTATAGTATTATGACCTGCGCTATGTACAGTATTATGACCTGCGCTATGTATTATGACCTGCGCTATATACAGTATTATGACCTGCGCTACATACAGTATTATGACCTGCGCTATGTACAGTATTATGACCTGCGCTACTTGCAGTATTATGACCTGCGCTATGTATTATGACCTGCGCTATGTACAGTATTATTACCTGCGCTATGTACAGTATTATGACCTGCGCTATGTACAGTAATATGACCTGCGCTATGTACAGTATTATGACCTGCGCTATATACATTACCTGCGCTATGTACAGTATTATGACCTGCGCTATATACAGTATTATGACCTGCGCTATGTATAGTATTACCTGCGCTATATACAGTATTATGACCTGCGCTATGTACAGTATTATGACCTGCGCTACGTACAGTATTATGACCTGCGCTATGTATTATGACCTGCGCTATGTACAGTATTATTACCTGCGCTATGTACAGTATTATGACCTGCGCTATGTACAGTAATATGACCTGCGCTATGTACAGTAATATGACCTGCGCTATGTACAGTATTACCTGCGCTATATACAGTATTATGACCTGCGTTATGTATAGTATTACCTGCGCTATATACAGTATTATGACCTGCGCTATATACAGTATTATGACCTGCGCTATGTATAGTATTACCTGCGCTATGTACAGTATTATGACCTGCGCTATGTACAGTATTATAACCTGCGCTATGTACAGTATTATGACCTGCGCTATGTATAGTATTATGACCTGCGCTATGTACAGTATTATGACCTGCGCTATGTATTATGACCTGCGCTATGTATTATGACCTGCGCTATGTACAGTATTATGACCTGCGCTACGTACAGTATTATAACCTGCGCTATGTATAGTATTATGACCTGCGCTATGTACAGTATTATGACCTGCGCTATGTATTATGACCTGCGCTATATACAGTATTATGACCTGCGCTACATACAGTATTATGACCTGCGCTATGTACAGTATTATGACCTGCGCTACTTGCAGTATTATGACCTGCGCTATGTATTATGACCTGCGCTATGTACAGTATTATTACCTGCGCTATGTACAGTATTATGACCTGCGCTATGTACAGTAATATGACCTGCGCTATGTACAGTATTATGACCTGCGCTATATACATTACCTGCGCTATGTACAGTATTATGACCTGCGCTATATACAGTATTATGACCTGCGCTATGTATAGTATTACCTGCGCTATATACAGTATTATGACCTGCGCTACGTACAGTATTATGACCTGCGCTATGTATTATGACCTGCGCTATGTACAGTATTATTACCTGCGCTATGTACAGTATTATGACCTGCGTTATGTACAGTAATATGACCTGCGCTATGTACAGTATTATGACCTGCGCTATGTACAGTATTACCTGCGCTATATACAGTATTATGACCTGCGCTATGTATAGTATTACCTGCGCTATATACAGTATTATGACCTGCGCTATGTATAGTATTACCTGCGCTATGTACAGTATTATGACCTGCGCTATATACAGTATTATGACCTGCGCTATATACAGTATTATGACCTGCGCTATGTATAGTATTACCTGCGCTATGTACAGTATTATGACCTGCGCTATGTATAGTATTACCTGCGCTACGTACAGTATTATGACCTGCGCTATGTATAGTATTATGACCTGCGCTATGTACAGTATTATGACCTGCGCTATGTATTATGACCTGCGCTATGTATTATGACCTGCGCTATGTACAGTATTATGACCTGCGCTACGTACAGTATTATAACCTGCGCTATGTATAGTATTATGACCTGCGCTATGTACAGTATTATGACCTGCGCTATGTATTATGACCTGCGCTATATACAGTATTATGACCTGCGCTACATACAGTATTATGACCTGCGCTATGTACAGTATTATGACCTGCGCTACTTGCAGTATTATGACCTGCGCTATGTATTATGACCTGCGCTATGTACAGTATTATTACCTGCGCTATGTACAGTATTATGACCTGCGCTATGTACAGTAATATGACCTGCGCTATGTACAGTATTATGACCTGCGCTATATACATTACCTGCGCTATGTACAGTATTATGACCTGCGCTATATACAGTATTATGACCTGCGCTATGTATAGTATTACCTGCGCTATATACAGTATTATGACCTGCGCTATGTACAGTATTATGACCTGCGCTACGTACAGTATTATGACCTGCGCTATGTATTATGACCTGCGCTATGTACAGTATTATTACCTGCGCTATGTACAGTATTATGACCTGCGCTATGTACAGTAATATGACCTGCGCTATGTACAGTATTATGACCTGCGCTATGTACAGTATTACCTGCGCTATATACAGTATTATGACCTGCGCTATGTATAGTATTACCTGCGCTATATACAGTATTATGACCTGCGCTATGTATAGTATTACCTGCGCTATGTACAGTATTATGACCTGCGCTATATACAGTATTATGACCTGCGCTATATACAGTATTATGACCTGCGCTATGTATAGTATTACCTGCGCTATGTACAGTATTATGACCTGCGCTATGTATAGTATTACCTGCGCTACGTACAGTATTATAACCTGCGCTATGTACAGTATTATGAACTGCGCTACGTACAGTATTATTACCTGCGCTACGTACAGTATTATTACCTGCGCTACGTACAGTATTATTACCTGCGCTATGTACAGTATTATGACCTGCGCTATATACAGTATTATGACCTGCGCTATGTATAGTATTACCTGCGCTATGTACAGTATTATGACCTGCGCTATGTATAGTATTATGACGTGCGCTATGTACAGGATTATGACCTGCGCTATGTATAGTATGACCTGCGCTATGTACAGTATTATGACCTGCGCTACGTACAGTATTATTACCTGCGCTATGTACAGTATTATGACCTGCGCTATATACAGTATTATGACCTGCGCTATGTACAGTATTATGACCTGCGCTATGTACAGTATTATGACCTGCGCTATGTATAGTATTACCTGCGCTACGTACAGTATTATGACCTGCGCTATGTAAAGTATTATGACCTGCGCTATATACAGTATTATGACCTGCGCTATGTATATTATTACCTGCGCTATGTACAGTATTATGACCTGCGCTATGTAAAGTATTATGACCTGCGCTATATACAGTATTATGACCTGCGCTATGTATAGTATTACCTGCGCTATGTATAGTATTATGACCTGCGCTATGTACAGTATTATGACCTGCGCTATGTATAGTATGACCTGCGCTATGTACAGTATTATGACCTGCGCTACGTACAGTATTATTACCTGCGCTATGTACAGTATTATGACCTGCGCTATGTATAGTATTACCAGCGCTATGTACAGTATTATGACCTGCGCTATGTACAGTATTATGACCTGCGCTACGTACAGTATTATGACCTGCGCTACGTACAGTATTATTACCTGCGCTATGTACAGTATTATGACCTGTGCTATGTACAGTATTATGACCTGCGCTATGTATAGTATTACCTGCGCTATGTACAGTATTATGACCTGCGCTATGTATAGTATTATGACCTGCGCTATGTACAGGATTATGACCTGCGCTATGTATAGTATGACCTGCGCTATGTACAGTATTATGACCTGCGCTATGTACAGTATTATGACCTGCGCTATATACAGTATTATGACCTGCGCTATGTACAGTATTATGACCTGCGCTATGTACAGTATTACCTGCGCTATGTACAGTATTATGACCTGCGCTATATACAGTATTATGACCTGCGCTATGTATAGTATTACCTGCGCTATATACAGTATTATGACCTGCGCTATGTATAGTATTACCTGCGCTATGTACAGTATTATGACCTGCGCTATATACAGTATTATGACCTGCGCTATGTATAGTATTACCTGCGCTATGTACAGTATTATGACCTGCGCTATGTATAGTATTACCTGCGCTACGTACAGTATTATTACCTGCACTACATACAGTATTATTACCTGCGCTATGTACAGTATTATGACCTGCGCTATGTAAAGTATCATGACCTGCGCTATATACAGTATTATGACCTGCGCTATGTATAGTATTACCTGCGCTATGTATAGTATTATGACCTGCGCTATGTATAGTATGACCTGCGCTATGTACAGTATTATGACCTGCGCTATGTACAGTATTATGACCTGCGCTATGTATAGTATTACCTGCGCTATGTACAGTATTATGACCTGCGCTATGTACAGTATTATAACCTGCGCTATGTACAGTATTATGACCTGCGCTATGTATAGTATTATGACCTGCGCTATGTACAGTATTATGACCTGCGCTACGTACAGTATTATGACCTGCGCTACGTACACTAATATGACCTGCGCTATGTATAGTATTACCTTCGCTATGTACAGTATTATGACCTGCGCTATGTATAGTATTATGACCTGCGCTATGTACAGTATTATGACCTGCGCTATGTATAGTATTACCTGCACTATGTACAGTATTATGACCTGCGCTATGTACAGTATTATAACCTGCGCTATGTACAGTATTATGACCAGCGCTATGTACAGTATTATGACCTGCGCTATGTACAGTAATATGACCTGCGCTATGTACAGTAATATGACCTGCGCTACGTACAGTATTATAACCTGCGCTATGTATAGTATTATGACCTGCGCTATGTACAGTATTATGACCTGCGCTATGTATTATGACCTGCGCTGCGTACAGTATTATGACCTGCGCTACGTACAGTATTTTGACCTGCGCTATGTACAGTATTATTACCTGCGCTATGTACAGTATTATGACCTGCGCTATGTACAGTATTATGACCTGCGCTATGTACAGTATTATTACCTGCGCTATGTACAGTATTATGACCTGCGCTATGTACAGTATTATGACCTGCGCTACGTACAGTATTATGACCTGCGCTACGTACAGTATTATGACCTGCGCTATGTATTATGACCTGCGCTATATACAGTATTATGACCTGCGCTGCGTACAGTAATATGACCTGCGCTACGTACAGTATTATGACCTGCGCTATGTACAGTATTATTACATGCGCTATGTATTATGACCTGCACTATGTACAGTATTATGACCTGCGCTACGTACAGTATTATGACCTGCGCTATGTATTATTACCTGCGCTATGTACAGTATTATGACCTGCGCTATGTACAGTATTATGACCTGCGCTACGTACAGTATTATTACCTGCGCTATGTATTATGACCTGCGCTATATACAGTATTATGACCTGCGCTACGTACAGTATTATGACCTGCGCTATGTACAGTATTATGACCTGCGCTGCGTACAGTAATATGACCTGCGCTACGTATAGTATTATGACCTGCGCTATGTATAGTATTTACCTGCGCTATGTACAGTATTATGACCTGCGCTATGTACATTATTATGACCTGCGCTATGTACAGTAATATGACCTGCGCTATGTACAGTATTATGACCTGCGCTATGTACAGTAATATGACCTGCGCTACGTACAGTATTATGACCTGCGCTACGTATAGTATTATGACCTGCGCTACGTACAGTATTATTACCTGCGCTATGTACAGTATTATGACCTGCGCTATATACAGTATTATGACCTGCGCTATGTATAGTATTACCTGCGCTATGTACAGTATTATGACCTGCGCTATGTACAGTATTATGACCTGCGCTATGTATAGTATTATGACCTGCGCTACGTACAGTATTATGACCTGCGCTATGTATTATGACCTGCGCTATGTACAGTAATATGACCTGCGCTATGTACAGTAATATGACCTGCGCTACGTACAATATTATAACCTGCGCTATGTATAGTATTATGACCTGCGCTATGTACAGTATTATGACCTGCGCTATGTATTATGACCTGCGCTATGTATAGTATTACCTGCGCTACGTACAGTATTATGACCTGCGCTATGTACAGTATTATGACCTGCGCTACGTAGAGTATTATTACCTGCGCTACGTATAGTATTATGACCAGCGCTATGTATAGTATTATGACCTGCGCTATGTATAGTATTACCTGCGCTATGTACAGTATTATGACCTGCGCTATGTATAGTATTATGACCAGCGCTATGTACAGTATTATGACCTGCGCTATGTACAGTAATATGACCTGCGCTACGTACAGTATTATAACCTGCGCTATGTATTATGACCTGCGCTATGTATAGTATTACCTGCGCTACGTACAGTATTATGACCTGCGCTATGTACAGTATTATGACCTGCGCTATGTATTATGACCTGCGCTATGTACAGTATTATGACCTGCGCTACGTATAGTATTATGACCTGCGCTACGTACAGTATTATTACCTGCGCTACGTATAGTATTATGACCTGCGCTATGTATAGTATTATGACCTGCGCTATGTATAGTATTACCTGCGCTATGTATAGTATTATGACCAGCGGTATGTACAGTATTATGACCTGCGCTATGTACAGTATTATGACCTGCGCTATGTATAGTATTACCTGCGCTATGTACAGTAATATGACCTGCGCTATGTACAGTAATATGACCTGCGCTATGTACAGTATTATGACCTGCGCTATGTACAATATTATGACCTGCGCTATGTATAATGACCTGCGTTATGTACAGTAATATGACCTGCGCTATGTACAGTAATATGACCTGCGCTACGTACAGTATTATGACCTGCGCTATGTACAGTAATATGACCTGCGCTATGTACAGTATTATGACCTGCGCTATGTACAGTATTATGACCTGCGCTATGTATAGTATTATGACTTGCGCTACGTATTATGACCTGCGCTACGTACAGTATTATGACCTGCGCTGCGTACAGTATTATAACCTGCGCTATGTATAGTATTATGACCTGCACTATGTATAGTATTATGACCTGCGCTATGTACAGTAATATGACCTGCGCTATGTACAGTATTATGACCTGCGCTATGTACAGTATTATGACCTGCGCTATGTATAGTATTATGACCTGCGCTATGTATAGTATTATGACTTGCGCTACGTACAGTATTATGACCTGCACTATGTATTATGACCTGCGCTACGTACAGTATTATGACCTGCGCTGCGTACAGTATTATAACCTGCGCTATGTACAGTATTATGACCTGCGCTATGTATTATGACCTGCGCTATGTACAGTATTATGACCTGCGCTATGTACAGTAATATGACCTGCGCTATGTACAGTATTATGACCTGTGCTATGTATTATGACCTGCACTATGTACAGTATTATGACCTGCGCTATGTACAGTATTATGACCTGCGCTACGTACAGTAATATGACCTGCGCTACGTACAGTATTATGACCTGCGCTATGTATAGTATTACCTGCGCTACGTACAGTATTATGACCTGCGCTATGTACAGTATTATAACCTGCGCTATGTACAGTATTATGACCTGCGCTATGTATTATGACCTGCGCTATGTACAGTATTATGACCTGCGCTATGTACAGTAATATGACCTGCGCTATGTACAGTATTATGACCTGCGCTATGTATAGTATTACCTGCGCTATGTACAGTATTATGACCTGTGCTATGTATTATGACCTGCACTATGTACAGTATTATGACCTGCGCTATGTACAGTATAATGACCTGCGCTACGTACAGTAATATGACCTGCGCTATGTATAGTATTACCTGCGCTATGTACAGTATTATGACCTGCGCTATGTACAGTATTATGACCTGCGCTGCGTACAGTATTATGACCTGCGCTGCGTACAGTATTATAACCTGCGCTATGTATATTATGACCTGCGCTACGTACAGTATTATGACCTGCGCTATGTACAGTATTATGACCTGCGCTATGTACAGTATTATGACCTGCGCTATGTATTATGACCTGCGCTATGTACAGTATTATGACCTGCGCTATGTACAGTATTATGACCTGCGCTACGTACAGTAATATGACCTGCGCTACGTACAGTATTATGACCTGCGCTATGTATAGTATTACCTGCGCTATGTACAGTATTATGACCTGCGCTATGTACAGTATTATGACCTGCACTATGTATAGTATTATGACCTGCGCTACGTACAGTAGTATGACCTGCGCTATGTACAGTATTATGACCTGCGCTACGTACAGTAATATGACCTGCGCTATGTACAGTATTTTGACCTGCGCTATGTACAGTATTACCTGCGCTATGTACAGTATTATGACCTGCGCTATGTACAGAATTATGACCTGCGCTATGTATAGTATTATGACCTGCGCTATATACAGTATTATGACCTGCGCTATGTACAGTATTATGACCTGTGCTATGTACAGTAATATGACCTGCGCTATGTATAGTATTACCTGCGCTATGTACAGTATTATGACCTGCGCTATGTATTATGACCTGCGCTACGTACAGTATTATGACATGCGCTATGTATAGTATTATGACCTGCGCTATGTACAGTATTATGACCTGTGCTATGTACAGTAATATGACCTGCGCTATGTATAGTATTACCTGCGCTATGTACAGTATTATGACCTGCGCTATGTATTATGACCTGCGCTACGTACAGTATTATGACATGCGCTATGTATAGTATTATGACCTGCGCTATGTACAGTATTATGACCTGCGCTATGTACAGTATTATAACCTGCGCTACGTACAGTATTATGACCTGCGCTATGTACAGTATTATAACCTGCGCTACGTACAGTATTATAACCTGCGCTACGTACAGTATTATAACCTGCGCTATGTATAGTATTATAACCTGCGCTATGTATAGTATTATAACCTGCGCTATGTATAGTATTATAACCTGCGCTATGTATTAACACAAAGATGCAACTGAGACAAGAAATGTCTTATTATTTGGGGCACTCATTAAATTGATTATTGTTGTTACTAATGCAATAGAATTATAAAACGTAACTTTTAATAAATGTACACTTCTAAACGAGCGATTTTATATACTGTCAAACACACAAAAAATTGTTAATATAAAAAGGAAATTATAAATTACTACTTTATTTTATAAGTAGATTCTTAATTTTAATAAATAATACAGTAATACCCCTTTCAGACATACGAGCCGGGAAATTTCCTGCTCAGACCCGGGAATTTCTCCTGTGCAAATTCCCGGGTATTTGTTCGAGACCCCCCCTCACACTACAGTGTCTACCCGGGAAATTCCCAGGTAGACCCCTTTCAGACAAGAGCAAGGTTTTCCTGCTTACCTGCCTCTTCTCTGCCATCTGCTCCTCCCAGCCAAAAGCCGGCCAATCGTAATGCAGTTTTTTTTTTTATTATACTTTTTTTAACATTTATCTTAATTCCCTGGTGGTCCAGCGGGAGTGTGGGTAGCCTGCTGTGGCACAGCCGGCCGTTGCTGGGGGTGGTGAGCAGCAGCGCTGAGCTTCCTATAAGATGCTCTGCGCTGTCAGCTCAAACAAAGCAGCACTGCTGAGCGTCCTATAAGACGCTCTGCGTTGTCAGCTACATGTCAAAGCTGCTTGGTGCTGCCCGGGAGTAGTAAATTCCCAGGTAACACCATTTAGACAGAAGCAGGGTAATTTCCCAGGACTTAAGTCCCGGGAAAAACCCTGGTCGATTGCAGGGGCGGCTACCCGGGAACGTGTTCCCGGGTAGGTACCTTTCACACAGACATGAGACCCGGGAATTTTGGCAGAGGCAGGCCAAAATCCCGGGAATCTCAGTATGTCTGAAAGGGGTATTAGTATCAGATGAAATACATATGGGTGAAAATATTGACTGCACCCTCTGGTAACATATCTAGGTCACAGGCCTCCAGGAATATACACCATACTCCATTGTGTAAAGCACCAATCTCCATATACTGAGTTCTTATACAAAGATAAGATTCACATAAATTTATAATGGGCCCCATACATTAGCAATGGATTGCCGCGATCCCGCGATGCTGCAACCTGGCATCGCAGGATTGCAGAAATCCAACATGTTGGATTTTCTCGATTTGACAATCGCAATCAAAAAAAATTATTGCGATCGTCAAATCGGGGACATTTAACA
Organism: Taudactylus pleione; assembly: GCA_031769625.1. Classification (NCBI taxonomy): domain Eukaryota; kingdom Metazoa; phylum Chordata; class Amphibia; order Anura; family Myobatrachidae; genus Taudactylus; species Taudactylus pleione. The sequence continues at coordinate 1,256,096 of JAUIMM010000976.1, forward strand.
TGTCAAATGCCAGCGATCCAGCGACGGATCGCTGAACATCGATGGTTAGCGATCGGAGATTTACGATCGCATCCCTGCATCGCGACAATCAGTCGCTGATGTATGGGCACTTTAAGGCAATCAAAAAATTCTGAATACTGTGTATCAAAGCAGACCGTATTCCATTTTTCCTAAAGGTCACAAATAATATATATGAGCACTATACATACTGTACATTGCTTATAAACAAAGTTCATATACGTTCAGATATCCAGCTGACAAACATAAAAGGTGTTAACATCAGACATTCTTCTTTTTTATGTAGAGAGATCACAGTAATGCCATGCACAGCCTGTCAGCTCTTGATTCTCTGAATTCAAGACTCAAGTGAGGAAGAAAGTACAGTCTGGGGTAGCTGATAGTGCGTCTAAACACTTCTGCTGTCCACAGTCTGAGTCATCGAACACAGGATGAGAGAGCGACAGACGTTTACCCCAGAGAAACAACAGATGACACTTCTGCTGTTTGGAATATCAGTCGTGTCTCTCCCCTGTTACCATGCAGGCATTGCATGGGAGGTCACTGACATCATCCCAAATAGAGGCATATATAAATACCTCCGGTCCACTGGTCCCTGGAGTAGGAGTGATTGGAGTACCCCATTGGAGTGGTGGTGCTGGTACAGGGAGTATAGAGACGCTTTCCTCAGAGATTCACATTAAAAATGGTATTTAGTGTTTTTGTTTAATGAATAAGTTACAGCGCACATTACTGCACACATTACATTACTACACACATTACTTTACCGCGCACATTACATCGCACATTACTTTACCGCGCACATTAGGTGACTGCACACATTACGTTACAGCACACATTATAGCACACATTACATTACAGCTCACATTACGTGACTGCACACATTACATTACATTACAGCGCACATTACTGCATTGCTATTGGGCAATGAGATAATGAGCTGCGATTCCAGTGAAATATACTTTGGGGGAAATGTATAAAACCTTTTAGAGAGATTAAGGGCCTGATTCAGAGCCGGATGCTATTTGCGGACGCTCGTTCTAAAAAAAAGGGGCCAGATATTTAAATTGAGCGCTCATTCTTTGGGGTGTGTTGACGCCTCTATGTCTGAGCGAGCGAACGAAAAATGCGCTCGCTATTTTGTAAAGACGCCCCTTTGCCGTTCGCATTACACTCCATCTCCGGTATTTATTAGATTAATCGGGAACCTTTGAAAGGCGTATGAACTGCTCGCAGTGCTTGTGGTAGGATTTACTTCCCGCAAACACTGCGAGCAGTTCAGGCTAAAAGACAACCAAGTGACGTGGTAGATGACGCTCCTTTACTAATTATGCACTCCCATTAAACGCCCTTTTGACCATTTGGCACGCCTGCGTTCAGATCTCCACTCCCCCGTTTTCAAGCACCTTCCCCTGTTACCACCCACAAACGGTACATTCTGTCACTCAAATTAGCAGCCCCTCGCTGTTTTACAAGCGCACGATTTCCAACCGCAATGACTATTTTGCGCATGAGCATTATGACCCATACGCATGCGCAGTTGTGCGAACATCGCTCAGAGCGAACGAGCGGCCGCTGACGAGCGGCTCTGAATCAGGCCCTAAGTGCAGAAGTTTCCCATAGCAACCAATCAGATTCTAATGGTCATCGTGCCAGATGAACGACAGCTAGAAGCCGATTGGCTGCTATGGGAAACGTCTCCAAGGTTCTGCTCACTCTTACAGGCAGCCGGGAAAGACACAGGATCATCAGGAGCCCCCCGGGCAGCATATACCTGTATGTATGGGTCAGGGAGGAGATGGAGCAGAGCAATGTTCTGCAGGTCACTAGAAAGATCAATAATGTAATAATATGCAGAATAAATCACTATGTGTCTGTCAGGGGGTACATGCAGTGGCGTCACAAGGGGTGTGCAGGAGGTGCGGGCCGCACCTGGGTGTCACTCGCCGAGGGGTGACACCAAAGTGTAGACTCAGTGACAGGAGCTGGGTGCTGCACTGTAGTATTAAGTGCAGCACTCATCTCGTGACACTGAGGGAGCTGGCACCGCATACAGGGCAGTCCGCACCTCCTGCAAACCCCCCCCCCAGTAAAAACCACGGGAGTCAGACTATAGGCTTTGGGCCGCCGCGAGCACAGCATCCCTCCCTGCACCAGGTGACACCGTGGGGAGGGACGCCGCTGGGTAGATGGGACAGAACAATGTTCTGCAGGTCACTAGAGAGGTCAGTAATGTAATAATCTGCAGAATATATCACTGTGTATCTGTCAGGGAGGAGATGGAGCAGAGCAATGTTCTGCAGGTCACTAGAGAGGTCAGTAATGTAATAATCTGCAGAATATATCACTATATATCTGTCAGGGAGGAGATGGAGCAGAGCAATGTTCTGCAGGTCACTAGAGAGGTCAGTAATGTAATAATCTGCAGCATATATCACTATATCTGTCAGGGAGGAGATGGAGCAGAGCAATGTTCTGCAGGTCACTAGAGAGATCAGTAATTTAATAATCTGCAGAATATATCACTATATATCTGTCAGGGAGGAGATGGAGCAGAGCAATGTTCTGCAGGTCACTAGAGAGGTCAGTAATGTAATAATCTGCAGCATATATCACTATCTGTCAGGGAGGAGATGGAGCAGAGCAATGTTCTGCAGGTCACTAGAGAGGTCAGTAATGTAATAATCTGCAGAATATATCACTGTGTATCTGTCAGGGAGGAGATGGAGCAGAGCAATGTTCTGCAGGTCACTAGAGAGGTCAGTAATGTAATAATCTGCAGAATATATCACTATATATCTGTCAGGGAGGAGATGGAGCAGAGCAATGTTCTGCAGGTCACTAGAGAGGTCAGTAATGTAATAATCTGCAGCATATATCACTATATCTGTCAGGGAGGAGATGGAGCAGAGCAATGTTCTGCAGATCACTAGAGAGGTCAGTAATGTAAAAATCTGCAGAATATATCACTATATCTGTCAGGGAGGAGATGGTGCAGAGCAATGTTCTGCAGGTCACTAGAGAGGTCAGTAATGTAATAATCTGCAGAATATATCACTATATATCTGTCAGGGAGGAGATGATGGAGCAGAGCAATGTTCTGCAGGTCACTAGAGAGGTCAGTAATGTAATAATCTGCAGCATATATCTCTATATATCTGTCAGGGAGGAGATGGAGCAGAGCAATGTTCTGCAGATCACTAGAGAGGTCAGTAATGTAATAATCTGCAGAATATATCACTATATATCTGTCAGGGAGGAGATGATGGAGCAGAGCAATGTTCTGCAGGTCACTAGAGAGGTCAGTAATGTAATAATCTGCAGAATATATCACTATATATCTGTCATGGAGGAGATGGAGCAGAGCAATGTTCTGCAGGTCACTAGAGGTCAGTAATGTAATAATCTGCAGCATATATCACTATATATCTGTCAGGGAGGAGATGGAGCAGAGCAATGTTCTGCAGGTCACTAGAGAGATCAGTAATGTAATAATCTGCAGCATATATCTGTATATATCTGTCAGGGAGGAGATGGAGGAGAGCAATGTTCTGCAGGTCACTAGAGAGATCAGTAATGTAATAATCTGCAGAATATATCACTATATATCTGTCAGGGAGGAGATGATGGAGCAGAGCAATGTTCTGCAGGTCACTAGAGAGGTCAGTAATGTAATAATCTGCAACATATATCTCTATATATCTGTCAGGGAGATGGAGCAGAGCAATGTTCTGCAGGTCACTAGAGAGGTCAGTAATGTAATAATCTGCAGAATATATCACTATGTATCTGTCAGGGAGGAGATGGAGCAGAGCAATGTTCTGCAGGTCACTAGAGAGGTCAGTAATGTAATAATCTGCAGCATATATCACTATATATGTCAGGGAGGAGATGGAGCAGAGCAATGTTCTGCAGATCACTAGAGAGGTCAGTAATGTAATAATCTGCAGAATATATCACTATATCTGTCAGGGAGGAGATGGTGCAGAGCAATGTTCTGCAGGTCACTAGAGAGGTCAGTAATGTAATAATCTGCAGCATATATCACTATCTGTCAGGGAGGAGATGGAGCAGAGCAATGTTCTGCAGGTCACTAGAGAGGTCAGTAATGTAATAATCTGCAGAATATATCACTGTGTATCTGTCAGGGAGGAGATGGAGCAGAGCAATGTTCTGCAGGTCACTAGAGAGGTCAGTAATGTAATAATCTGCAGAATATATCACTATATATCTGTCAGGGAGGAGATGGAGCAGAGCAATGTTCTGCAGGTCACTAGAGAGGTCAGTAATGTAATAATCTGCAGCATATATCACTATATCTGTCAGGGAGGAGATGGAGCAGAGCAATGTTCTGCAGATCACTAGAGAGGTCAGTAATGTAAAAATCTGCAGAATATATCACTATATCTGTCAGGGAGGAGATGGTGCAGAGCAATGTTCTGCAGGTCACTAGAGAGGTCAGTAATGTAATAATCTGCAGAATATATCACTATATATCTGTCAGGGAGGAGATGATGGAGCAGAGCAATGTTCTGCAGGTCACTAGAGAGGTCAGTAATGTAATAATCTGCAGCATATATCTCTATATATCTGTCAGGGAGGAGATGGAGCAGAGCAATGTTCTGCAGATCACTAGAGAGGTCAGTAATGTAATAATCTGCAGAATATATCACTATATATCTGTCAGGGAGGAGATGATGGAGCAGAGCAATGTTCTGCAGGTCACTAGAGAGGTCAGTAATGTAATAATCTGCAGAATATATCACTATATATCTGTCATGGAGGAGATGGAGCAGAGCAATGTTCTGCAGGTCACTAGAGGTCAGTAATGTAATAATCTGCAGCATATATCACTATATATCTGTCAGGGAGGAGATGGAGCAGAGCAATGTTCTGCAGAACACTAGAGAGATCAGTAATGTAATAATCTGCAGCATATATCTGTATATATCTGTCAGGGAGGAGATGGAGGAGAGCAATGTTCTGCAGGTCACTAGAGAGATCAGTAATGTAATAATCTGCAGAATATATCACTATATATCTGTCAGGGAGGAGATGATGGAGCAGAGCAATGTTCTGCAGGTCACTAGAGAGGTCAGTAATGTAATAATCTGCAACATATATCTCTATATATCTGTCAGGGAGATGGAGCAGAGCAATGTTCTGCAGGTCACTAGAGAGGTCAGTAATGTAATAATCTGCAGAATATATCACTATGTATCTGTCAGGGAGGAGAAGGAGCAGAGCAATGTTCTGCAGGTCACTAGAGGTCAGTAATGTAATAATCTGCAGCATATATCACTATATATCTGTCAGGGAGGAGATGGAGCAGAGCAATGTTCTGCAGGTCACTAGAGAGGTCAGTAATGTAATAATCTGCAGAATATATCACTATATATCTGTCAGGGAGGAGATGGAGCAGAGCAATGTTCTGCAGGTCACTAGAGAGGTCAGTAATGTAATAATCTGCAGCATATATCACTATATATGTCAGGGAGGAGATGGAGCAGAGCAATGTTCTGCAGATCACTAGAGAGGTCAGTAATGTAATAATCTGCAGAATATATCACTATATCTGTCAGGGAGGAGATGGTGCAGAGCAATGTTCTGCAGGTCACTAGAGAGGTCAGTAATGTAATAATCTGCAGAATATATCACTATATATCTGTCAGGGAGGAGATGGAGCAGAGCAATGTTCTGCAGGTCACTAGAGAGGTCAGTAATGTAATAATCTGCAGCATATATCACTATATCTGTCAGGGAGGAGATGGAGCAGAGCAATGTTCTGCAGGTCACTAGAGAGATCAGTAATTTAATAATCTGCAGAATATATCACTATATATCTGTCAGGGAGGAGATGGAGCAGAGCAATGTTCTGCAGGTCACTAGAGAGGTCAGTAATGTAATAATCTGCAGCATATATCACTATCTGTCAGGGAGGAGATGGAGCAGAGCAATGTTCTGCAGGTCACTAGAGAGGTCAGTAATGTAATAATCTGCAGAATATATCACTATATATCTGTCAGGGAGGAGATGATGGAGCAGAGCAATGTTCTGCAGGTCACTAGAGAGGTCAGTAATGTAATAATCTGCAGCATATATCACTATCTGTCAGGGAGGAGATGGAGCAGAGCAATGTTCTGCAGGTCACTAGAGAGGTCAGTAATGTAATAATCTGCAGAATGTATCACTATGTATCTATCAGGGAGATGATGGAGCAGAGCAATGTTCTGCAGGTCACTAGAGAGGTCAGTAATGTAATAATCTGCAGAATATATCACTATGTATCTGTCAGGGAGGAGATGGAGCAGAGCAATGTTCTGCAGGTCACTAGAGAGGTCAGTAATGTAATAATCTGCAGAATATATCACTATATCTGTCAGGGAGGAGTTGGTGCAGAGCAATGTTCTGCAGGTCACTAGAGAGGTCAGTAATGTAATAATCTGCAGAATATATCACTATATATCTGTCAGGGAGGAGATGATGGAGCAGAGCAATGTTCTGCAGGTCACTAGAGAGGTCAGTAATGTAATAATCTGCAGAATATATCACTATGTATCCGTCAGGGAGGAGATGGAGCAGAGCAATGTTCTGCAGGTCACTAGAGGTCAGTAATGTAATAATCTGCAGCATATATCACTATATATCTGTCAGGGAGGAGATGGAGCAGAGCAATGTTCTGCAGGTCACTAGAGAGGTCAGTAATGTAATAATCTGCAGCATATATCACTATGTATCTGTCAGGGAGGAGATGAAGCAGAGCAATGTTCTGCAGGTCACTAGAGAGGTCAGTAATGTAGTAATCTGCAGAATATATCACTATATATCTGTCAGGGAGGAGATGGAGCAGAGCAATGTTCTGCAGGTCACTAGAGAGGTCAGTAATGTAATAATCTGCAGCATATATCACTATATCTGTCAGGGAGGAGATGGAGCAGAGCAATGTTCTGCAGGTCACTAGAGAGGTCAGTAATGTAATAATCTGCAGAATATATCACTATCTGTCAGGGAGGAGATGGAGCAGAGCAATGTTCTGCAGGTCACTAGAGAGATCAGTAATGTAATAATCTGCAGAATATATCACTATATCTGTCAGGGAGGAGATGGAGCAGAGCAATGTTCTGCAGATCACTAGAGAGGTCAGTAATGTAATAATCTGCAGAATATATCACTATATCTATCAGGGAGGAGATGGAGCAGAGCAATGTTCTGCAGGTCACTAGAGAGGTCAGTAATGTAATAATCTGCAGAATATATCACTATATATCTGTCAGGGAGGAGATGGAGCAGAGCAATGTTCTGCAGGTCACTAGAGAGGTCAGTAATGTAATAATCTGCAGCATATATCTCTATATATCTGTCAGGGAGGAGATGGAGCAGAGCAATGTTCTGCAGGTCACTAGAGAGGTCAGTAATGTAATAATCTGCAGCATATATCACTATCTGTCAGGGAGGAGATGGAGCAGAGCAATGTTCTGCAGGTCAGTAGAGAGATCAGTAATGTAATAATCTGCAGAATATATCATTATATCTGTCAGGGTGGAGATGGAGCAGAGCAATGTTCTGCAGGTCACTAGAGAGGTCAGTAATGTAATAATCTGCAGCATATATCTCTATATATCTGTCAGGGAGGAGATGGAGCAGAGCAATGTTCTGCAGGTCACTAGAGAGGTCAGTAATGTAATAATCTGCAGCATATATCACTATCTGTCAGGGAGGAGATGGAGCAGAGCAATGTTCTGCAGGTCACTAGAGAGGTCAGTAATGTAATAATCTGCAGAATATATCACTATATATCTGTCAGGGAGGAGATGGAGCAGAGCAATGTTCTGCAGATCACTAGAGAGGTCAGTAATGTAATAATCTGCAGAATATATGACTATATATCTGTCAGGGAGGAGATGGAGCAGAGCAATGTTCTGCAGGTCACTAGAGAGGTCAGTAATGTAATAATCTGCAGCATATATCACTATATATCTGTCAGGGAGGAGATGGAGCAGAGCAATGTTCTGCAGGTCACTAGAGAGATCAGTAATGTAATAATCTGCAGCATATATCACTATATATCTGTCAGGGAGGAGATGGAGCAGAGCAATGTTCTGCAGGTCACTAGAGAGGTCAGTAATGTAATAATCTGCAGCATATATCACTATCTGTCAGGGAGGAGATGGAGCAGAGCAATGTTCTGCAGGTCACTAGAGAGATCATTAATGTAATAATCTGCAGCATATATCACTATATCTGTCAGGGAGGAGATGGAGCAGAGCAATGTTCTGCAGGTCACTAGAGAGGTCAGTAATGTAATAATCTGCAGAATCTACGATATCAGACCACGCCCTACACTAGGGTAATATGTTGCAGTGTTGGATCACATCTAATATTCCAATGTATTGATTTGCTGTGTAAGTTGTGTAATGTGGGGTATAAATAGGAATACATGATAGCAATGTAAATGGAGGCATAGTGGAAGTGATTCCCTGGGCACGATGCCAGTTTGGTTGGGGGGTCTGGTGGGTGATTAGATTTCCTAATATATATTTATTTTTCATGTTAATATTGTGTTGATGAATACAGAGAAGGAGCTGATGCAGCCGCTGTGCTCTGTGTGACAGGTTAGGACTGTACAGCGCCCCCTACTGACAGACATGATGAGGGCAGTGCTGCTGCTGCTGCTGGTACTGTGGGTGAAAGTGACATTCTCCAGAGGGTGAGTGACCCCTGCTGTGTACGTACAGCGCGTGCCAGTGAGGTAGGTATAGCGCGTACCAGTGAGGTACGTAGGTACAGCGCGTGCCAGTGATGTAGGTAGGTATAGCGCATGTCAGTGAGCTAGGTAGGTAGGTATAGCGCGTGTCAGTGAGGTAGGTAGGTATAGCGCATGTCAGTGAGGTAGGTAGGTATAGTGCGTGTCAGTGAGGTAGGTAGGTATAGTGCGTGTCAGTGAGGTAGGTATAGCGCATGTCAGTGAGGTAGGTAGGTATAGCGCATGTCAGTGAGCTAGGTAGGTATAGTGCGTGACAGTGAGTTAGGTAGGTATAGCGCGTGTCAGTGAGGTAGGTATAGCCCGTGTCAGTGAGGTAGGTATAGCACGTGTCAGTGAGGTAGGTAGGTATAGCGCGTGTCAGTGAGGTAGGTATAGCCCGTGTCAGTGAGGTAGGTATAGCCCGTATCAGTGAGGTAGGTAGGTATAGCGCGTGTCAGTGAGCTAGGTAGGCATAGCGCGTGTCAGTGAGCTAGGTAGGCATAGCGCGTGTCAGTGAGGTAGGTATAGCGCGTGTCAGTGAGGTAGGTAGGTATAGCGCATGTCAGTGAGCTAGGTAGGTATAGCGCGTGTCAGTGAGCTAGGTAGGTATAGCGCGTGTCTGTGAGGTAGGTAGGTATAGCGCGTGTCAGTGAGGTAGGTAGGTATAGCGCGTGTCAGTGAGGTAGGTAGGCATAGCGCGTGTCAGTGAGGTAGGTAGGTATAGCGCGTGTCAGTGAGTTAGGTAGGTATAGCGCGTGTCAGTGAGGTAGGTAGGTATAGCGCATGTCAGTGAGGTAGGTAGGTATAGCGCGTGTCAGTGAGGTAGGTAGGTATTGCGCGTGTCAGTGAGGTAGGTAGGTATAGCGCGTGTCAGTGAGGTAGGCAGGTATAGCGCGTGTCAGTGAGGTAGGTATAGCCCGTGTCAGTGAGGTAGGTATAGCCCGTGTCAGTGAGCTAGGTAGGTATAGCCCGTATCAGTGAGCTAGGTAGGTATAGCATGTGTCAGTGAGCTAGGTAGGTATAGCGCGTGTCAGTGAGGTAGGTAGGTATAGCGCGTGTCAGTGAGGTAGGTAGGTATAGCGCGTGTCAGTGAGGTAGGTATAGCCCGTGTCAGTGAGGTAGGTATAGCCCGTATCAGTGAGGTAGGTAGGTATAGCGCGTGTCAGTGAGCTAGGTAGGTATAGCGCGTGTCAGTGAGGTAGGTAGGTATAGCGTGTGTCAGTGAGCTAGGTAGGTATAGCCCGTATCAGTGAGGTAGGTAGGTATAGCGCGTGTCAGTGAGCTAGGTAGGTATAGCGCGTGTCAGTGAGGTAGGTATAGCGCGTGTCAGTGAGGTAGGTATAGCGCGTGTCAATGAGGTAGATATATCGCGTGTCAGTGAGGTAGGTAGGCATAGCGCGTGTCAGTGAGGTAGGTAGGTATAGCGCGTGTCAGTGAGGTAGGTAGGCATAGTGCGTATCAGTGAGGTAGGCATAGCGCGTGTCAGTGAGGTAGGTATAGCGCATGTCAGTGAGGTAGGTATAGCGCGTGTCAGTGATGTGATTGTTGTGGATTGTATGTCAGTAAGGTGGATTGTATGCGATTGTAGTGGATTGTATGTCAGTAAGGTGGATTATATGCGATTGTTGTGGATTGTATGTCAGTAAGGTGGAGTGTATGCGATTGTTGTGGATTGTATGTCAGTAAGGTGGAGTGTATGCGATTGTTGTGGATTGTATGTCAGTAAAGTGGAGTGTATGCGATTGTTGTGGATTGTATGTCAGTAAAGTGGAGTGTATGCGATTGTTGTGGATTGTATGTCAGTAAGGTGGTTTATATGTCAGTAAGGTGGAGTGTATGTCAGTAAGGTGGATTGTATGCGATTGTTGTGGATTGTATGTCACTAAGGTGGAGTGTATGCGATTGTTGTGGATTGTATGTCAGTAAGGTGGAGTGTATGCGATTGTTGTGGATTGTATGTCAGTAAGGTGGATTGTATGCGATTGTTGTGGATTGTATGTCAGTAAAGTGGATTATATGGCAGTAAGGTGGATTGTATGTCAGTAAGGTGGATTATATGTGATTGTTGTGGATTATATGTCAGTAAAGTGGATTATATGTGATTGTTGTGGATTATATGGCAGTAAGGTGGATTATATGTCAGTAAGGTGGATTATATGCGATTGTTGTGGATTGTATGTCAGTAAGGTGGATTATATGCGATTGTTGTGGATTATATGTCAGTAAAGTGGAGTGTATGTCAGTAAGGTGGATGGTACGTCAGTAAGGTGGATTGGATGATTGCATGACTGACTCTCAGTGGCTCAGTGCATGTTCTCTCTCTCCTCTGGGAGCAGGCGCTGGTGTGACCGGACAATACAGGTGACAGAGGAGCAGGTACTCAGCCCACGGAGGGAGCAGTTGGTACCATGCTCCAGCCTCTATCAGTACAGTCTGGAGGGATGGCTGCTGGACCAAGAGCGGATGAGACTGGTTTATGGAGGAGATGCCGGAATAGCGAGATATTACTCTGAACAGCGTACAGCCGCCCTCTGTTATATATACATGTGAGTATGTTCTGCTGAGTTGTCTAACCTACAGTGTGCCACAGAATCAGTGCTGTATATTATACTGTGCCACAAAATCAGTACTGTATATTATACTCTGCCACAGAATCAGTGCTGTATATTTTACTGTGCCACAGAATCAGTGCTGTATATTATACTGTGCCACAGAATCAGTGCTAGGTATTAATGTATACTGTGCCACAGAATCAGTGCTGTATATTATACTGTGCCACAGAATCAGTACTGTATATTATACTGTGCCACAGAATCAATGCTGTCAATTATACTGTGCCACAGAATCAGTGCTGTATATTTACTGTGTACCACAGAATCAGTGCTGTTTATTATACTGAGCCACAGAATCAGTGCTGTATATTATACTGTGCCACAGAATCAGTGCTGTATATTATACTGTGTACCACAGAATCAGTGCTGTATATTATACTGTGCCACAGAATCAGTGCTGTGTATTAATGTATACTGTGCCACAGAATCTGTGCTGTAAATTATACCATGCCACATAATTAGTGCTGTAAATTATACTTTGTACCACAGAATCAGTGCTGTATATTATACTGAGCCACAGAATCAGTGCTGTATATTATACTGTGCCCCATAATCAGTGCTGTGTATTAATGTATACTGTACCACAGAATCTGTGCTGTAAATTATACCATGCCACATAATTAGTGCTGTAAATTATACCATGCCACATAATTAGTGCTGTAAATTATACCATGCCACATAATTAGTGCTGTAAATTATAGTTTGTACCACAGAATCAGTGCTGTATATTATACTGTGCCACAGAATCAGTGCTGTATATTATACTGAGCCACAGAATCAGTGCTGTATATTATACTGTGCCCCATAATCAGTGCTGTGTATTAATGTATACTGTACCACAGAATCTGTGCTGTAAATTATACCATGCCACATAATTAGTGCTGTAAATTATACCATGCCACATAATTAGTGCTGTAAATTATACCATGCCACATAATTAGTGCTGTAAATTATAGTTTGTACCACAGAATCAGTGCTGTATATTATACTGTGCCACAGAATCAGTGCTGTATATTATACTGTGTACCACAGAATCAGTGCTGTATTATACTGTGCCACAGAATCAGTGCTGTATATTATACTGTGTACCACAGAATCAGTGATGTATATTATACTGTGTACCACAGAATCAGTGCTGTATATTATACTGAGCCACAGAATCAGTGCTGTATATTATACTGTGCCACATAATCAGTGCTGTGTTTTAATGTATACTGTGCCACAGAATCTGTGCTGTAAATTATACCATGCCACATAATTAGTGCTGTAAATTACACTTTGTACCACAGAGTTAGTGCTGTATTTTATACTGAGCCACATAATCAGTGCTGTATATTATACTGTGTACCACAGAATCAGTGCTGTATTATACTGTGCCACAGAATCAGTGCTGTATATTATAGTGTGCCACAGAATCAGTGCTGAATATTATAACATGCCACAGAATCAGTGCTGTATATTATAGTGTGCCACAGAATCAGTGCTGAATATTATAACATGCCACAGAATCAGTGCTGTATATTATAGTATGCCGCAGAATCAGTGCTAAATATTATAATGTGCCACAGAATCAGTGCTGTATATTATATTATGCCACAGAATCAGTGCTGCATATTATAGTATGCCACAGAATCAGTGCTGCATATTATAGTGTGCCACAGAATCAGTGCTGTATAATATACTGTGCCACAGAATCAGTGCTGTATATTATATCGTGCCACAGAATCAGTGCTGTATTTTATATCGTGCCACAGAATCAGTGCTGTATATTATAGTGTATAGTGTGCCACAGAATCAGTGCTGTATATTATACTGTGCCACAGAATCAGTGCTAGGCATTAATGTATACTGTGCCATAGAATCAGTGCTGTATATTATACTGTGCCACAGAATCAGTGCTGTATATTTTACTGTGCCACAGAATCAGTGCTGTATATTATACTGTGCCACAGAATCAGTGCTAGGTATTAATGTATACTGTGCCACAGAATCAGTGCTGTATATTATACTGTGCCACAGAATCAGTACTGTATATTATACTGTGCCACAGAATCAATGCTGTCAATTATACTGTGCCACAGAATCAGTGCTGTATATTTACTGTGTACCACAGAATCAGTGCTGTTTATTATACTGAGCCACAGAATCAGTGCTGTATATTATACTGTGCCACAGAATCAGTGCTGTATATTATACTGTGTACCACAGAATCAGTGCTGTATATTATACTGTGCCACAGAATCAGTGCTGTGTATTAATGTATACTGTGCCACAGAATCTGTGCTGTAAATTATACCATGCCACATAATTAGTGCTGTAAATTATACTTTGTACCACAGAATCAGTGCTGTATATTATACTGAGCCACAGAATCAGTGCTGTATATTATACTGTGCCCCATAATCAGTGCTGTGTATTAATGTATACTGTACCACAGAATCTGTGCTGTAAATTATACCATGCCACATAATTAGTGCTGTAAATTATACCATGCCACATAATTAGTGCTGTAAATTATACCATGCCACATAATTAGTGCTGTAAATTATAGTTTGTACCACAGAATCAGTGCTGTATATTATACTGTGCCACAGAATCAGTGCTGTATATTATACTGAGCCACAGAATCAGTGCTGTATATTATACTGTGCCCCATAATCAGTGCTGTGTATTATAGTATACTGTACCACAGAATCTGTGCTGTAAATTATACCATGCCACATAATTAGTGCTGTAAATTATACCATGCCACATAATTAGTGCTGTAAATTATACCATGCCACATAATTAGTGCTGTAAATTATAGTTTGTACCACAGAATCAGTGCTGTATATTATACTGTGCCACAGAATCAGTGCTGTATATTATACTGTGTACCACAGAATCAGTGCTGTATTATACTGTGCCACAGAATCAGTGCTGTATATTATACTGTGTACCACAGAATCAGTGATGTATATTATACTGTGTACCACAGAATCAGTGCTGTATATTATACTGAGCCACAGAATCAGTGCTGTATATTATACTGTGCCACATAATCAGTGCTGTGTTTTAATGTATACTGTGCCACAGAATCTGTGCTGTAAATTATACCATGCCACATAATTAGTGCTGTAAATTACACTTTGTACCACAGAGTTAGTGCTGTATTTTATACTGAGCCACATAATCAGTGCTGTATATTATACTGTGTACCACAGAATCAGTGCTGTATTATACTGTGCCACAGAATCAGTGCTGTATATTATAGTGTGCCACAGAATCAGTGCTGAATATTATAACATGCCACAGAATCAGTGCTGTATATTATAGTGTGCCACAGAATCAGTGCTGAATATTATAACATGCCACAGAATCAGTGCTGTATATTATAGTATGCCGCAGAATCAGTGCTAAATATTATAATGTGCCACAGAATCAGTGCTGTATATTATATTATGCCACAGAATCAGTGCTGCATATTATAGTATGCCACAGAATCAGTGCTGCATATTATAGTGTGCCACAGAATCAGTGCTGTATAATATACTGTGCCACAGAATCAGTGCTGTATATTATATCGTGCCACAGAATCAGTGCTGTATTTTATATCGTGCCACAGAATCAGTGCTGTATATTATAGTGTATAGTGTGCCACAGAATCAGTGCTGTATATTATACTGTGCCACAGAATCAGTGCTAGGCATTAATGTATACTGTGCCATAGAATCAGTGCTGTATATTATACTGTGCCACAGAATCAGTGCTGTATATTATAGTATGCCACAGAATCAGTGCTGTATATTAGTGTGCCACAGAATCAGTGCTATTATAGTATGCCACATAATCAGTGCTGTATATTATAATGTGCCACAGAATCAGTGCTGTATATTATAGTATGCAACAGAATCAGTGCTGTATATTATAGTATGCCACAGAATCAGTGCTGTATATTAATGTGCCACAGAATCAGTGCTCTACTGTATATTACACTGTGCCACAGAATCAGTGCTGTATATTATACTGTGTAATACAGAATCAGTGCTATATTATACTGTGCCACAGAATCAGTGCTGTATATTATACTGTGTACCACAGAATCAGTGCTATATTATACTGTGCCACAGAATCAGTGCTGTATATTAATGTGCCACAGAATCAGTGCTGTATATTATAGTGTGCCACAGAATCAGTGCTGAATATTATAACATGCCACAGAATCAGTGCTGTATATTATAGTATGCCACAGAATCAGTGCTAAATATTATAATGTGCCACAGAATCAGTGCTGCATATTATAGTATGCCACAGAATCAGTGCTGCATATTATAATATGCCACAGAATCAGTGCTGCATATTATACTGGGCCACAGAATCAGTGCTGCATATTATACTGTGCCACAGAATCAGTGCTGTATATTATACTGTGCCACAGAATCAGTGCTGCATATTATAATATGCCACAGAATCAGTGCTGCATATTATACTGTGCCACAGAATCAGTGCTGCATATTATACTGTGCCACAGAATCAGTGCTGTATATTATATCGTGCCACAGAATCAGTGCTGTATTTTATATCGTGCCACAGAATCAGTGCGGTAAATTATAGTGTGCCACAGAAACAGTACTGTATATTATACTACACTACAGAAACAGTACTGTATATTAGGAGTGGGTAGGTGAACCCAGCGCTGATAATGCCAGTGGTCAGAATACCAACAGTGTAATCCAGACGGTGGAAATCCTGACACATACAGGTAAGTATTGTAACTCTAACCCACCTTTCCCGCAGCCTAAACCTAACCCTCCCCCCTCCTGCAGCCTAACCCTAATACTCCCACCACTGCCTAACCCTCCCCCCTCCTGCAGCCTAACCCTAATACTCCCACCACTGCCTAACCCTCCCCCCTCCTGCAGCCTAACCCTAATACTCCCACCACTGCCTAACCCTCCCCCCTCCTGCAGCCTAACCCTAATACTCCCACCACTGCCTAACCCTCCCCCCTCCTGCAGCCTAACCCTAATACTCCCACCACTGCCTAACCCTCCCCCTCCTGCAGCCTAACCCTAATACTCCCACCACTGCCTAACCCTCCCCCCTCCTGCAGGCTAACCCTAATACTCCCACCACTGCCTAACCCTCCCCCCTCCTGCAGCCTAACCCTAATACTCCCACCACTGCCTAACCCTCCCCCCTCCTGCAGCCTAACCCTAATACTCCCACCACTGCCTAACCCTCCCCCTCCTGCAGCCTAACCCTAATACTCCCACCACTGCCTAACCCTCCCCCCTCCTGCAGGCTAACCCTAATACTCCCACCACTGCCTAACCCTCCCCCCTCCTGCAGCCTAACCCTAATACTCCCACCACTGCCTAACCCTCCCCCCTCCTGCAGCCTAACCCTAATACTCCCACCACTGCCTAACCCTCCCCCTCCTGCAGCCTAACCCTAATACTCCCACCACTGCCTAACCCTAACCCCTCCTGCAGCCTAACCCTAATACTCCCACCACTGCCTAACCCTAACCCCTCCTGCAGCCTAACCCTAATACTCCCACCACTGCCTAACCCTAACCCCTCCTGCAGCCTAACCCTAATACTCCCACCACTGCCTAACCCTCCCCCCTCCTGCAGCCTAACCCTAATACTCCCACCACTGCCTAACCCTCCCCCTCCTGCAGCCTAACCCTAATACTCCCACCACTGCCTAACCCTAACCCCTCCTGCAGCCTAACCCTAATACTCCCACCACTGCCTAACCCTAACCCCTCCTGCAGCCTAACCCTAATACTCCCACCACTGCCTAACCCTCCCCCCTCCTGCAGCCTAACCCTAATACTCCCACCACTGCCTAACCCTCCCCCCTCCTGCAGCCTAACCCTAATACTCCCACCACTGCCTAACCCTAACCCCTCCTGCAGCCTAACCCTAATACTCCCACCACTGCCTAACCCTCCCCCCTCCTGCAGCCTAACCCTAATACTCCCACCACTGCCTAACCCTCCCCCCTCCTGCAGCCTAACCCTAATACTCCCACCACTGCCTAACCCTCCCCCCTCCTGCAGCCTAACCCTAATACTCCCACCACTGCCTAACCCTCCCCCTCCTGCAGCCTAACCCTAATACTCCCACCACTGCCTAACCCTAACCCCTCCTGCAGCCTAACCCTAATACTCCCACCACTGCCTAACCCTAACCCCTCCTGCAGCCTAACCCTAATACTCCCACCACTGCCTAACCCTAACCCCTCCTGCAGCCTAACCCTAATACTCCCACCACTGCCTAACCCTAACCCCTCCTGCAGCCTAACCCTAATACTCCCACCACTGCCTAACCCTCCCCCCTCCTGCAGCCTAACCCTAATACTCCCACCACTGCCTAACCCTCCCCCCTCCTGCAGCCTAACCCTAATACTCCCACCACTGCCTAACCCTCCCCCTCCTGCAGCCTAACCCTAATACTCCCACCACTGCCTAACCCTAACCCCTCCTGCAGCCTAACCCTAATACTCCCACCACTGCCTAACCCTAACCCCTCCTGCAGCCTAACCCTAATACTCCCACCACTGCCTAACCCTAACCCCTCCTGCAGCCTAACCCTAATACTCCCACCACTGCCTAACCCTCCCCCCTCCTGCAGCCTAACCCTAATACTCCCACCACTGCCTAACCCTCCCCCTCCTGCAGCCTAACCCTAATACTCCCACCACTGCCTAACCCTAACCCCTCCTGCAGCCTAACCCTAATACTCCCACCACTGCCTAACCCTAACCCCTCCTGCAGCCTAACCCTAATACTCCCACCACTGCCTAACCCTAACCCCTCCTGCAGCCTAACCCTAATACTCCCACCACTGCCTAACCCTCCCCCCTCCTGCAGCCTAACCCTAATACTCCCACCACTGCCTAACCCTCCCCCCTCCTGCAGCCTAACCCTAATACTCCCACCACTGCCTAACCCTAACCCCTCCTGCAGCCTAACCCTAATACTCCCACCACTGCCTAACCCTCCCCCCTCCTGCAGCCTAACCCTAATACTCCCACCACTGCCTAACCCTCCCCCCTCCTGCAGCCTAACCCTAATACTCCCACCACTGCCTAACCCTCCCCCCCTCCTGCAGCCTAACCCTAATACTCCCACCACTGCCTAACCCTCCCCCTCCTGCAGCCTAACCCTAATACTCCCACCACTGCCTAACCCTAACCCCTCCTGCAGCCTAACCCTAATACTCCCACCACTGCCTAACCCTAACCCCTCCTGCAGCCTAACCCTAATACTCCCACCACTGCCTAACCCTAACCCCTCCTGCAGCCTAACCCTAATACTCCCACCACTGCCTAACCCTAACCCCTCCTGCAGCCTAACCCTAATACTCCCACCACTGCCTAACCCTCCCCCCTCCTGCAGCCTAACCCTAATACTCCCACCACTGCCTAACCCTCCCCCTCCTGCAGCCTAACCCTAATACTCCCACCACTGCCTAACCCTAACCCCTCCTGCAGCCTAACCCTAATACTCCCACCACTGCCTAACCCTAACCCCTCCTGCAGCCTAACCCTAATACTCCCACCACTGCCTAACCCTCCCCCCTCCTGCAGCCTAACCCTAATACTCCCACCACTGCCTAACCCTCCCCCCTCCTGCAGCCTAAACCTAACCCTCCCCCCCTCCTGCAGCCTAACCCTAATACTCCCACCACTGCCTAACCCTCCCCCCTCCTGCAGCCTAACCCTAATACTCCCACCACTGCCTAACCCTCCCCCCTCCTGCAGCCTAACCCTAATACTCCCACCACTGCCTAACCCTAACCCCTCCTGCAGCCTAACCCTAATACTCCCACCACTGCCTAACCCTCCCCCCTCCTGCAGCCTAACCCTAATACTCCCACCACTGCCTAACCCTCCCCCCTCCTGCAGCCTAACCCTAATACTCCCACCACTGCCTAACCCTCCCCCCTCCTGCAGCCTAACCCTAATACTCCCACCACTGCCTAACCCTAACCCCTCCTGCAGCCTAACCCTAATACTCCCACCACTGCCTAACCCTCCCCCTCCTGCAGCCTAACCCTAATACTCCCACCACTGCCTAACCCTAACCCCTCCTGCAGCCTAACCCTAATACTCCCACCACTGCCTAACCCTAACCCCTCCTGCAGCCTAACCCTAATACTCCCACCACTGCCTAACCCTAACCCCTCCTGCAGCCTAACCCTAATACTCCCACCACTGCCTAACCCTAACCCCTCCTGCAGCCTAACCCTAATACTCCCACCACTGCCTAACCCTCCCCCCTCCTGCAGCCTAACCCTAATACTCCCACCACTGCCTAACCCTCCCCCTCCTGCAGCCTAACCCTAATACTCCCACCACTGCCTAACCCTAACCCCTCCTGCAGCCTAACCCTAATACTCCCACCACTGCCTAACCCTAACCCCTCCTGCAGCCTAACCCTAATACTCCCACCACTGCCTAACCCTCCCCCCTCCTGCAGCCTAACCCTAATACTCCCACCACTGCCTAACCCTAACCCCTCCTGCAGCCTAACCCTAATACTCCCACCACTGCCTAACCCTCCCCCCTCCTGCAGCCTAACCCTAATACTCCCACCAGGGCTGGATTGATGGCCACATGGGCCTGGAGCTGAAAATGACCAAGGGCCTAGTATGAGAAGCAGAGGAGGTGTGACTAGTGCTGTGTGGGTGTGGCCAGTGCCATGTGGGCGTGTACATCCCTATACTCTCAGCCCCAATGTCTCCCTAAATATGTAAAGGAAAAAAAATGCTTCATTTTGTGAGGTAAATAGAAATACAATTTTACTACTTATGATTTATGGCTGACCATGTGGAGAGCAGATGGCCAGTCATCATCATGTTGTCATGACAATGGGCCTATTTTTATGTGGAGGCCTGGAGCTGTAGCTCCATCCGCCCCATTGTTAATCTGGCCCTGACTCCCACCACTGCCTAACCCCTCACCCTAGACCTAAACCTATATACTTACCGCCTGAATCGCAGCTGCTAGGATTCTGACTCCTGTTGGGATTCTGCGCAGAGATTCAGACAGCCGGCATTGTGAGTGCTGGGATGTCGACTACATCCCGTATATTATACTGTCACAGATTTAGTGCTGTACATTATACTGTGCCACGTAATCAGTACTGTATATTATACCGTGTCTCAGCACTGTATATTATACCAGGTCTCAGCACTGTATATTATCCCGTGTCTCAGCCCTGTATATTATACCAGGTCTCAGCACTGTATATTATCCCGTGTCTCAGCACTGTATATTATACCAGGTCTCAGCACTGTATATTATACCAGGTCTCAGCACTGTATATTATACCAGGTCTCAGCACTGTATATTATACCAGGTCTCAGCACTGTATATTATCCCGTGTCTCAGCACTGTATATTATACCTGGTCTCAGCACTGTATATTATCCCGTGTCTCAGCACTGTATATTATACCAGGTCTCAGCACTGTATATTATACCAGGTCTCAGCACTGTATATTATCCCGTGTCTCAGCACTGTATATTATACCAGGTCTCAGCACTGTATATTATACCAGGTCTCAGCACTGTATATTATACCTGGTCTCAGCACTGTATATTATACCTGGTCTCAGCACTGTATATTATACCTGGTCTCAGCACTGTATATTATACCGTGTCTCAGCACTGTATATTATACCGTGTCTCAGCACTGTATATTATACCGTGTCTCAGCACTGTATATTATACCGTGTCTCAGCACTGTATATTATACCAGGTCTCAGCCCTGTATATTATACGAGGTCTCAGCCCTGTATATTATACCAGGTCTCAGCACTGTATATTATCCCAGGTCTCAGCACTGTATATTATACCAGGTCTCAGCACTGTATATTATACCAGGTCTCAGCACTGTATATTATACCGTGTCTCAGCACTGTATATTATACCAGGTCTCAGCACTGTATATTATACGAGGTCTCAGCACTGTATATTATACCAGGTCTCAGCACTGTATATTATACCGTGTCTCAGCACTGTATATTATACCAGGTCTCAGCACTGTATATTATCCCGTGTCTCAGCCCTGTATATTATCCCGTGTCTCAGCCCTGTATATTATCCCGTGTCTCAGCCCTGTATATTATACCAGGTCTCAGCACTGTATATTATACCGTGTCTCAGCACTGTATATTATCCCGTGTCTCAGCACTGTATATTATACCAGGTCTCAGCACTGTATATTATACCGTGTCTCAGCGCTGTATATTATACCGTGTCTCAGCGCTGTATATTATACCAGGTCTCAGCGCTGTATATTATACCAGGTCTCAGCACTGTATATTATCCCGTGTCTCAGCACTGTATATTATCCCGTGTCTCAGCGCTGTATATTATACCAGGTCTCAGCGCTGTATATTATACCAGGTCTCAGCGCTGTATATTATAACAGGTCTCAGCGCTGTATATTATACCAGGTCTCAGCACTGTATATTATCCCGTGTCTCAGCACTGTATATTATACCAGGTCTCAGCACTGTATATTATACCGTGTCTCAGCACTGTATATTATCCCGTGTCTCAGCACTGTATATTATACCGTGTCTCAGCACTGTATATTATCCCGTGTCTCAGCACTGTATATTATCCCGTGTCTCAGCACTGTATATTATCCCGTGTCTCAGCACTGTATATTATACCAGGTCTCAGCACTGTATATTATCCCGTGTCTCAGCACTGTATATTATCCCAGGTCTCAGCCCTGTATATTATACCGTGTCTCAGCACTGTATATTATCCCAGGTCTCAGCACTGTATATTATACCAGGTCTCAGCACTGTATATTATACCAGGTCTCAGCACTGTATATTATACCAGGTCTCAGCGCTGTATATTATCCCGTGTCTCAGCACTGTATATTATCCCGTGTCTCAGCGTTGTATATTATACCAGGTCTCAGCACTGTATATTATACCAGGTCTCAGCACTGTATATTATAGCAGGTCTCAGCACTGTATATTATCCCGTGTCTCAGCACTGTATATTATACCAGGTCTCAGCACTGTATATTATACCGTGTCTCAGCGCTGTATATTATACCAGGTCTCAGCACTGTATATTATACCGTGTCTCAGCGCTGTATATTATCCCAGGTCTCAGCACTGTATATTATACCAGGTCTCAGCGCTGTATATTATACCAGGTCTCAGCACTGTATATTATCCCGTGTCTCAGCACTGTATATTATACCAGGTCTCAGCACTGTATATTATACCGTGTCTCAGCGCTGTATATTATACCAGGTCTCAGAACTGTATATTATCCCGTGTCTCAGCACTGTATATTATACCAGGTCTCAGCACTGTATATTATACCAGGCCTCAGCACTGTATATTATACCAGGTCTCAGCACTGTATATTATACCAGGTCTCAGCACTGTATATTATACCGTGTCTCAGCACTGTATATTATCCCAGGTCTCAGCACTGTATATTATCCCAGGTCTCAGCACTGTATATTATACCGTGTCTCAGCACTGTATATTATCCCGTGTCTCATCGCTGTATATTATACCAGGTCTCAGCGCTGTATATTATCCCGTGTCTCAGCGCTGTATATTATACCAGGTCTCAGCGCTGTATATTATACCAGGTCTCAGCGCTGTATATTATACCAGGTCTCAGCGCTGTATATTATCCCGTGTCTCAGCACTGTATATTATCCCGTGTCTCAGCGTTGTATATTATACCAGGTCTCAGCACTGTATATTATACCAGGTCTCAGCACTGTATATTATAGCAGGTCTCAGCACTGTATATTATAGCAGGTCTCAGCACTGTATATTATAGCAGGTCTCAGCACTGTATATTATAGCAGGTCTCAGCACTGTATATTATCCCAGGTCTCAGCACTGTATATTATACCTGGTCTCAGCGCTGTATATTATCCCGTGTCTCAGCGCTGTATATTATCCCGTGTCTCAGCGCTGTATATTATACCAGGTCTCAGCACTGTATATTATACCAGGTCTCAGCGCTGTATATTATCCCGTGTCTCAGCACTGTATATTATACCAGGTCTCAGCACTGTATATTATACCAGGTCTCAGCACTGTATATTATCCCGTGTCTCAGCACTGTATATTATACCGTGTCTCAGCACTGTATATATACCGTGTCTCAGCACTGTATATTATACAAGGTCTCAGCCCTGTATATTATACGAGGTCTCAGCCCTGTATATTATACCAGGTCTCAGCACTGTATATTATAACAGGTCTCAGCGCTGTATATTATACCAGGTCTCAGCGCTGTATATTATACCGTGTCTCAGCGCTTTATATTATACCAGGTCTCAGCACTGTATATTATCCCGTGTCTCAGCACTGTATATTATACCAGGTCTCAGCACTGTATATTATAACAGGTCTCAGCACTGTATATTATACCAGGTCTCAGCACTGTATATTATAGCAGGTCTCAGCACTGTATATTATACCAGGTCTCAGCACTGTATATTATACCAGGTCTCAGCACTGTATATTATACCAGGTCTCAGCACTGTATATTATACCAGGTCTCAGCACTGTATATTATACCAGGTCTCAGCACTGTATATTATACCGTGTCTCAGCACTGTATATTATACCAGCTCAGCACTGTATATTATACCAGGTCTCAGCACTGTATATTATACCAGGTCTCAGCACTGTTTATTATCCCGTGTCTCAGCCCTGTATATTATCCCGTGTCTCAGCCCTGTATATTATACCAGGTCTCAGCCCTGTATATTATACCGTGTCTCAGCACTGTATATTATCCCGTGTCTCAGCACTGTATATTATACCGTGTCTCAGCGCTGTATATTATACCGTGTCGCAGCGCTGTATATTATACCGTGTCTCAGCGCTGTATATTATACCAGGTCTCAGCACTGTATATTATACCGTGTCTCAGCGCTGTATATTATACCGTGTCTCAGCGCTGTATATTATACCAGGTCTCAGCGCTGTATATTATACCAGGTCTCAGCACTGTATATTATACCGTGTCTCAGCACTGTATATTATCCCGTGTCTCAGCACTGTATATTATACCAGGTCTCAGCACTGTATATTATACCGTGTCTCAGCACTGTATATTATACCAGGTCTCAGCACTGTATATTATCCCGTGTCTCAGCACTGTATATTATCCCAGGTCTCAGCCCTGTATATTATACCGTGTCTCAGCGCTGTATATTATACCAGGTCTCAGCGCTGTATATTATCCCGTGTCTCAGCACTGTATATTATACCAGGTCTCAGCACTGTATATTATACCAGGCCTCAGCACTGTATATTATACCAGGTCTCAGCACTGTATATTATACCAGGTCTCAGCACTGTATATTATACCGTGTCTCAGCACTGTATATTATCCCAGGTCTCAGCGCTGTATATTATCCCAGGTCTCAGCGCTGTATATTATACCAGGTCTCAGCGCTGTATATTATACCAGGTCTCAGCGCTGTATATTATCCCGTGTCTCAGCGCTGTATATTATACCAGGTCTCAGCGCTGTATATTATACCAGGTCTCAGCGCTGTATATTATACCAGGTCTCAGCGCTGTATATTATCCCGTGTCTCAGCACTGTATATTATACCGTGTCTCAGCGTTGTATATTATACCAGGTCTCAGCACTGTATATTATACCAGGTCTCAGCACTGTATATTATACCAGGTCTCAGCACTGTATATTATAGCAGGTCTCAGCACTGTATATTATCCCAGGTCTCAGCACTGTATATTATCCCGTGTCTCAGCACTGTATATTATACCAGGTCTCAGCACTGTATATTATACCGTGTCTCAGCACTGTATATTATATCAGGTCTCAGCACTGTATATTATACGAGGTCTCAGCACTGTATATTATACCAGGTCTCAGCACTGTATATTATACCAGGTCTCAGCGCTGTATATTATACCAGGTCTCAGCGCTGTATATTATACCAGGTCTCAGCACTGTATATTATACCAGGTCTCAGCGTTGTATATTATACCAGGTCTCAGCACTGTATATTATCCCGTGTCTCAGCCCTGTATATTATCCCGTGTCTCAGCCCTGTATATTATACCAGGTCTCAGCACTGTATATTATACCGTGTCTCAGCACTGTATATTATCCCGTGTCTCAGCACTGTATATTATCCCGTGTCTCAGCACTGTATATTATCCCGTGTCTCAGCACTGTATATTATGCCGTGTCTCAGCACTGTATATTATACCAGGTCTCAGCACTGTATATTATACCGTGTCTCAGCGCTGTATATTATACCGTGTCTCAGCGCTGTATATTATACCAGGTCTCAGCGCTGTATATTATACCAGGTCTCAGCGCTGTATATTATCCCGTGTCTCAGCACTGTATATTATACCAGGTCTCAGCACTGTATATTATACCAGGTCTCAGCACTGTATATTATACCAGGTCTCAGCACTGTATATTATACCGTGTCTCAGCACTGTATATTATCCCGTGTCTCAGCACTGTATATTATACCAGGTCTCAGCACTGTATATTATACCGTGTCTCAGCACTGTATATTATACCAGGTCTCTGCACTGTATATTATCCCGTGTCTCAGCACTGTATATTATACCAGGTCTCAGCACTGTATATTATACCGTGTCTCAGCGCTGTATATTATACCAGGTCTCAGCACTGTATATTATCCCGTGTCTCAGCACTGTATATTATACCAGGTCTCAGCACTGTATATTATACCAGGCCTCAGCACTGTATATTATACCAGGTCTCAGCACTGTATATTATACCAGGTCTCAGCACTGTATATTATACCGTGTCTCAGCACTGTATATTATCCCAGGTCTCAGCACTGTATATTATCCCAGGTCTCAGCGCTGTATATTATACCAGGTCTCAGCGCTGTATATTATACCAGGTCTCAGCGCTGTATATTATACCAGGTCTCAGCACTGTATATTATACCAGGTCTCAGCACTGTATATTATACCAGGTCTCAGCACTGTATATTATACCAGGTCTCAGCACTGTATATTATACCAGGTCTCAGCACTGTATATTATACCGTGTCTCAGCACTGTATATTATCCCGTGTCTCAGCACTGTATATTATACCAGGTCTCAGCACTGTATATTATACCGTGTCTCAGCACTGTGAATTATCCCAGGTCTCAGCACTGTATATTATACCAGGTCTCAGCGCTGTATATTATACCAGGTCTCAGCGCTGTATATTATCCCGTGTCTCAGCGCTGTATATTATACCTGGTCTCAGCGCTGTATATTATACCAGGTCTCAGCGCTGTATATTATACCAGGTCTCAGCGCTGTATATTATCCCGTGTCTCAGCGCTGTATATTATACCGTGTCTCAGCGTTGTATATTATACCAGGTCTCAGCACTGTATATTATACCAGGTCTCAGCACTGTATATTATAGCAGGTCTCAGCACTGTATATTATAGCAGGTGTCAGCACTGTATATTATACCAGGTCTCAGCACTGTATATTATACCGTGTCTCAGCACTGTATATTATACCAGGTCTCAGCGCTGTATATTATCCCGTGTCTCAGCACTGTATATTATACCAGGTCTCAGCACTGTATATTATACCGTGTCTCAGCACTGTATATTATACCAGGTCTCAGCACTGTATATTATACGAGGTCTCAGCACTGTATATTATACCAGGTCTCAGCACTGTATATTATACCAGGTCTCAGCGCTGTATATTATACCAGGTCTCAGCGCTGTATATTATACCAGGTCTCAGCACTGTATATTATCCCGTATCTCAGCACTGTATATTATACCAGGTCTCAGCACTGTATATTATACCAGGTCTCAGCACTGTATATTATAGCAGGTCTCAGCACTGTATATTATCCCGTGTCTCAGCACTGTATATTATACCAGGTCTCAGCACTGTATATTATACCAGGTCTCAGCACTGTATATTATACCGTGTCTCAGCACTGTATATTATACCAGGTCTCAGCACTGTATATTATACGAGGTCTCAGCACTGTATATTATACCAGGTCTCAGCACTGTATATTATACCAGGTCTCAGCGCTGTATATTATACCAGGTCTCAGCGCTGTATATTATACCAGGTCTCAGCACTGTATATTATCCCGTGTCTCAGCCCTGTATATTATCCCGTATCTCAGCACTGTATATTATACCAGGTCTCAGCACTGTATATTATACCAGGTCTCAGCACTGTATATTATAGCAGGTCTCAGCACTGTATATTATCCCGTGTCTCAGCACTGTATATTATACCAGGTCTCAGCACTGTATATTATACCGTGTCTCAGCACTGTATATTATACCAGGTCTCAGCACTGTATATTATCCCGTGTCTCAGCACTGTATATTATCCCGTGTCTCAGCACTGTATATTATCCCGTGTCTCAGCACTGTATATTATGCCGTGTCTCAGCACTGTATATTATACCAGGTCTCAGCACTGTATATTATACCGTGTCTCAGCGCTGTATATTATACCGTGTCTCAGCGCTGTATATTATACCAGGTCTCAGCGCTGTATATTATACCAGGTCTCAGCGCTGTATATTATCCCGTGTCTCAGCACTGTATATTATACCAGGTCTCAGCACTGTATATTATACCAGGTCTCAGCACTGTATATTATACCAGGTCTCAGCACTGTATATTATACCAGGTCTCAGCACTGTATATTATACCGTGTCTCAGCACTGTATATTATCCCGTGTCTCAGCACTGTATATTATACCAGGTCTCAGCACTGTATATTATACCGTGTCTCAGCACTGTATATTATACCAGGTCTCAGCACTGTATATTATCCCGT
Organism: Taudactylus pleione; assembly: GCA_031769625.1. Lineage (NCBI taxonomy): Eukaryota > Metazoa > Chordata > Amphibia > Anura > Myobatrachidae > Taudactylus > Taudactylus pleione. Next base: position 1,284,321 of record JAUIMM010000976.1, read on the forward strand.
GTCTCAGCACTGTATATTATACCAGGTCTCAGCACTGTATATTATACCGTGTCTCAGCGCTGTATATTATACCAGGTCTCAGCACTGTATATTATCCCGTGTCTCAGCACTGTATATTATACCAGGTCTCAGCACTGTATATTATACCGTGTCTCAGCACTGTATATTATCCCAGGTCTCAGCACTGTATATTATCCCAGGTCTCAGCGCTGTATATTATCCCAGGTCTCAGCGCTGTATATTATACCAGGTCTCAGCGCTGTATATTATACCAGGTCTCAGCACTGTATATTATACCAGGTCTCAGCACTGTATATTATACCAGGTCTCAGCACTGTATATTATACCAGGTCTCAGCACTGTATATTATACCAGGTCTCAGCACTGTATATTATACCGTGTCTCAGCACTGTATATTATCCCGTGTCTCAGCACTGTATATTATACCAGGTCTCAGCACTGTATATTATACCGTGTCTCAGCACTGTGAATTATCCCAGGTCTCAGCACTGTATATTATACCAGGTCTCAGCGCTGTATATTATACCAGGTCTCAGCGCTGTATATTATCCCGTGTCTCAGCGCTGTATATTATACCAGGTCTCAGCGCTGTATATTATACCAGGTCTCAGCGCTGTATATTATACCAGGTCTCAGCGCTGTATATTATCCCGTGTCTCAGCGCTGTATATTATACCGTGTCTCAGCGTTGTATATTATACCAGGTCTCAGCACTGTATATTATACCAGGTCTCAGCACTGTATATTATAGCAGGTCTCAGCACTGTATATTATAGCAGGTGTCAGCACTGTATATTATACCAGGTCTCAGCACTGTATATTATACCGTGTCTCAGCACTGTATATTATACCATCTCAGCGCTGTATATTATCCCGTGTCTCAGCACTGTATATTATACCAGGTCTCAGCACTGTATATTATACCGTGTCTCAGCACTGTATATTATACCAGGTCTCAGCACTGTATATTATACCAGGTCTCAGCACTGTATATTATACGAGGTCTCAGCACTGTATATTATACCAGGTCTCAGCGCTGTATATTATACCAGGTCTCAGCGCTGTATATTATACCAGGTCTCAGCACTGTATATTATCCCGTGTCTCAGCCCTGTATATTATCCCGTGTCTCAGCACTGTATATTATACCAGGTCTCAGCACTGTATATTATACCAGGTCTCAGCACTGTATATTATAGCAGGTCTCAGCACTGTATATTATCCCGTGTCTCAGCACTGTATATTATACCAGGTCTCAGCACTGTATATTATACCGTGTCTCAGCACTGTATATTATACCAGGTCTCAGCACTGTATATTATCCCGTGTCTCAGCACTGTATATTATCCCGTGTCTCAGCACTGTATATTATCCCGTGTCTCAGCACTGTATATTATCCCGTGTCTCAGCACTGTATATTATGCCGTGTCTCAGCACTGTATATTATACCAGGTCTCAGCACTGTATATTATACCGTGTCTCAGCGCTGTATATTATACCGTGTCTCAGCGCTGTATATTATACCAGGTCTCAGCGCTGTATATTATACCAGGTCTCAGCACTGTATATTATCCCGTGTCTCAGCACTGTATATTATACCAGGTCTCAGCACTGTATATTATACCAGGTCTCAGCACTGTATATTATACCAGGTCTCAGCACTGTATATTATACCAGGTCTCAGCACTGTATATTATCCCGTGTCTCAGCACTGTATATTATACCAGGTCTCAGCACTGTATATTATACCAGGTCTCAGCACTGTATATTATAGCAGGTCTCAGCACTGTATATTATCCCGTGTCTCAGCACTGTATATTATACCAGGTCTCAGCACTGTATATTATACCGTGTCTCAGCACTGTATATTATACCAGGTCTCAGCACTGTATATTATCCCGTGTCTCAGCACTGTATATTATCCCGTGTCTCAGCACTGTATATTATCCCGTGTCTCAGCACTGTATATTATGCCGTGTCTCAGCACTGTATATTATACCAGGTCTCAGCACTGTATATTATACCGTGTCTCAGCGCTGTATATTATACCGTGTCTCAGCGCTGTATATTATACCAGGTCTCAGCGCTGTATATTATACCAGGTCTCAGCACTGTATATTATCCCGTGTCTCAGCACTGTATATTATACCAGGTCTCAGCACTGTATATTATACCAGGTCTCAGCACTGTATATTATACCAGGTCTCAGCACTGTATATTATACCGTGTCTCAGCACTGTATATTATCCCGTGTCTCAGCACTGTATATTATACCAGGTCTCAGCACTGTATATTATACCGTGTCTCAGCACTGTATATTATACCAGGTCTCAGCACTGTATATTATCCCGTGTCTCAGCACTGTATATTATACCAGGTCTCAGCACTGTATATTATACCGTGTCTCAGCGCTGTATATTATACCAGGTCTCAGCACTGTATATTATCCCGTGTCTCAGCACTGTATATTATACCAGGTCTCAGCACTGTATATTATACCGTGTCTCAGCACTGTATATTATCCCAGGTCTCAGCACTGTATATTATCCCAGGTCTCAGCGCTGTATATTATACCAGGTCTCAGCGCTGTATATTATACCAGGTCTCAGCGCTGTATATTATACCAGGTCTCAGCACTGTATATTATACCGTGTCTCAGCACTGTATATTATCCCGTGTCTCAGCACTGTATATTATACCAGGTCTCAGCACTGTATATTATACCGTGTCTCAGCACTGTGAATTATCCCAGGTCTCAGCACTGTATATTATACCAGGTCTCAGCGCTGTATATTATACCAGGTCTCAGCGCTGTATATTATCCCGTGTCTCAGCGCTGTATATTATACCAGGTCTCAGCGCTGTATATTATACCAGGTCTCAGCGCTGTATATTATACCAGGTCTCAGCGCTGTATATTATCCCGTGTCTCAGCGCTGTATATTATACGAGGTCTCAGCACTGTATATTATACCAGGTCTCAGCACTGTATATTATACCAGGTCTCAGCGCTGTATATTATACCAGGTCTCAGCGCTGTATATTATACCAGGTCTCAGCGCTGTATATTATCCCGTGTCTCAGCCCTGTATATTATCCCGTGTCTCAGCACTGTATATTATCCCGTGTCTCAGCACTGTATATTATACCGTGTCTCAGCACTGTATATTATCCCGTGTCTCAGCACTGTATATTATCCCGTGTCTCAGCACTGTATATTATCCCGTGTCTCAGCACTGTATATTATGCCGTGTCTCAGCACTGTATATTATACCAGGTCTCAGCACTGTATATTATACCGTGTCTCAGCGCTGTATATTATACCAGGTCTCAGCGCTGTATATTATACCAGGTCTCAGCGCTGTATATTATACCAGGTCTCAGCACTGTATATTATCCCGTGTCTCAGCACTGTATATTATACCAGGTCTCAGCACTGTATATTATACCAGGTCTCAGCACTGTATATTATACCAGGTCTCAGCACTGTATATTATACCAGGTCTCAGCACTGTATATTATACCGTGTCTCAGCACTGTATATTATCCCGTGTCTCAGCACTGTATATTATACCAGGTCTCAGCACTGTATATTATACCGTGTCTCAGCACTGTATATTATACCAGGTCTCAGCACTGTATATTATCCCGTGTCTCAGCACTGTATATTATACCAGGTCTCAGCACTGTATATTATACCGTGTCTCAGCGCTGTATATTATACCAGGTCTCAGCACTGTATATTATCCCGTGTCTCAGCACTGTATATTATACCAGGTCTCAGCACTGTATATTATACCAGGCCTCAGCACTGTATATTATACCAGGTCTCAGCACTGTATATTATACCAGGTCTCAGCACTGTATATTATACCGTGTCTCAGCACTGTATATTATCCCAGGTCTCAGCACTGTATATTATCCCAGGTCTCAGCGCTGTATATTATACCAGGTCTCAGCGCTGTATATTATCCCGTGTCTCAGCGCTGTATATTATACCAGGTCTCAGCGCTGTATATTATACCAGGTCTCAGCGCTGTATATTATACCAGGTCTCAGCGCTGTATATTATCCCGTGTCTCAGCGCTGTATATTATACCGTGTCTCAGCGTTGTATATTATACCGTGTCTCAGCGTTGTATATTATACCAGGTCTCAGCACTGTATATTATACCAGGTCTCAGCACTGTATATTATAGCAGGTCTCAGCACTGTATATTATAGCAGGTCTCAGCACTGTATATTATACCAGATCTCAGCACTGTATATTATCCCAGGTCTCAGCACTGTATATTATCCCGTGTCTCAGCACTGTATATTATCCCGTGTCTCAGCGCTGTATATTATACCTGGTCTCAGCGCTGTATATTATCCCGTGTCTCAGCGCTGTATATTATCCCAGGTCTCAGCACTGTATATTATACCAGGTCTCAGCACTGTATATTATCCCGTGTCTCAGCACTGTATATTATCCCGTGTCTCAGCACTGTATATTATCCCGTGTCTCAGCACTGTATATTATCCCGTGTCTCAGCACTGTATATTATCCCGTGTCTCAGCACTGTATATTATACCGTGTCTCAGCACTGTATATTATACCAGGTCTCAGCACTGTATATTATACCAGGTCTCAGCACTGTATATTATCCCGTGTCTCCGCACTGTATATTATACCGTGTCTCCGCACTGTATATTATACCAGGTCTCAGCGCTGTATATTATACCAGGTCTCAGCGCTGTATATTATCCCGTGTCTCAGCGCTGTATATTATCCCGTGTCTCAGCACTGTATATTATACCAGGTCTCAGCACTGTATATTATACCAGGTCTCAGCACTGTATATTATAGCAGGTCTCAGCACTGTATATTATAGCAGGTCTCAGCACTGTATATTATAGCAGGTCTCAGCGCTGTATATTATACCGTGTCTCAGCGCTGTATATTATACCGTGTCTCAGCACTGTATATTATCCCGTGTCTCAGCACTGTATATTATACCAGGTCTCAGCACTGTATATTATACCAGGTCTCAGCGCTGTATATTATCCCAGGTCTCAGCACTGTATATTATCCCGTGTCTCAGCACTGTATATTATACCGTGTCTCAGCACTGTATATTATACCAGGTCTCAGCACTGTATATTATACCAGGTCTCAGCGCTGTATATTATACCAGGTCTCAGCACTGTATATTATCCCGTGTCTCAGCACTGTATTTTATCCCGTGTCTCAGCACTGTATATTATCCCGTGTCTCAGCACTGTATATTATCCCAGGTCTCAGCACTGTATATTATCCCGTGTCTCAGCACTGTATATTATACCAGGTCTCAGCGTTGTATATTATACCAGGTCTCAGCGTTGTATATTATACCAGGTCTCAGCGCTGTATATTATACCAGGTCTCAGCGCTGTATATTATACCAGGTCTCAGCGCTGTATATTATCCCGTGTCTCAGCACTGTATATTATCCCGTGTCTCAGCACTGTATATTATACCGTGTCTCAGCACTGTATATTATACCGTGTCTCAGCACTGTATATTATACCAGGTCTCAGCACTGTATATTATCCCGTGTCTCAGCACTGTATATTATACCAGGTCTCAGCATTGTATATTATACCAGGTCTCAGCGCTGTATATTATACCGTGTCTCAGCGCTGTATATTATACCGTGTCTCAGCGCTGTATATTATACCAGGTCTCAGCGCTGTATATTATCCCAGGTCTCAGCGCTGTATATTATCCCAGGTCTCAGCGCTGTATATTATCCCGTGTCTCAGCGCTGTATATTATCCCGTGTCTCAGCGCTGTATATTATCCCGTGTCTCAGCACTGTATATTATACCAGGTCTCAGCACTGTATATTATACCAGGTCTCAGCACTGTATATTATAGCAGGTCTCAGCACTGTATATTATAGCAGGTCTCAGCACTGTATATTATAGCAGGTCTCAGCACTGTATATTATAGCAGGTCTCAGCACTGTATATTATAGCAGGTCTCAGCACTGTATATTATCCCGTGTCTCAGCACTGTATATTATACCAGGTCTCAGCGCTGTATATTATACCAGGTCTCAGCACTGTATATTATACGAGGTCTCAGCACTGTATATTATACCGTGTCTCAGCACTGTATATTATACCATGTCTCAGCACTGTATATTATACCAGGTCTCAGCACTGTATATTATACCAGGTCTCAGCACTGTATATTATAGCAGGTCTCAGCACTGTATATTATAGCAGGTCTCAGCACTGTATATTATAGCAGGTCTCAGCACTGTATATTATCCCGTGTCTCAGCGCTGTATATTATACCAGGTCTCAGCGCTGTATATTATACCGTGTCTCAGCGCTGTATATTATACCGTGTCTCAGCGCTGTATATTATACCGTGTCTCAGCGCTGTATATTATACCGTGTCTCAGCGCTGTATATTATCCCGTGTCTCAGCGCTGTATATTATCCCAGGTCTCAGCGCTGTATATTATCCCAGGTCTCAGCGCTGTATATTATACCGTGTCTCAGCGCTGTATATTATACCGTGTCTCAGCGCTGTATATTATACCGTGTCTCAGCGCTGTATATTATACCAGGTCTCAGCGCTGTATATTATCCCGTGTCTCAGCACTGTATATTATCCCGTGTCTCAGCACTGTATATTATCCCGTGTCTCAGCACTGTATATTATACCAGGTCTCAGCACTGTATATTATACCAGGTCTCAGCACTGTATATTATACCAGGTCTCAGCACTGTATATTATACCAGGTCTCAGCACTGTATATTATACCAGGTCTCAGCACTGTATATTATCCCGTGTCTCAGCCCTGTATATTATACCAGGTCTCAGCCCTGTATATTATCCCAGGTCTCAGCACTGTATATTATCCCAGGTCTCAGCACTGTATATTATACCGTGTCTCAGCACTGTATATTATCCCGTGTCTCAGCACTGTATATTATCCCAGGTCTCAGCACTGTATATTATACCGTTTCTCAGCACTGTATATTATACCAGGTCTCAGCACTGTATATTATACCAGGTCTCAGCACTGTATATTATACCAGGTCTCAGCACTGTATATTATACCAGGTCTCAGCACTGTATATTATACCAGGTCTCAGCACTGTATATTATACCAGGTCTCAGCACTGTATATTATACCAGGTCTCAGCACTGTATATTATACCAGGTCTCAGCACTGTATATTATACCAGGTCTCAGCCCTGTATATTATACCAGGTCTCAGCCCTGTATATTATCCCAGGTCTCAGCCCTGTATATTATCCCAGGTCTCAGCACTGTATATTATACCGTGTCTCAGCACTGTATATTATACCGTGTCTCAGCACTGTATATTATCCCAGGTCTCAGCACTGTATATTATACCGTTTCTCAGCACTGTATATTATACCATGTCTCAGCACTGTATATTATACCAGGTCTCAGCACTGTATATTATACCAGGTCTCAGCACTGTATATTATACCAGGTCTCAGCACTGTATATTATACCAGGTCTCAGCACTGTATATTATACCAGGTCTCAGCACTGTATATTATACCAGGTCTCAGCACTGTATATTATACCAGGTCTCAGCACTGTATATTATACCAGGTCTCAGCACTGTATATTATCCAGTGTCTCAGCACTGTATATTATACCGTGTCTCAGCACTGTATATTATACCAGGGCTCAGCACTGTATATTATACCAGGTCTCAGCACTGTATATTATACCAGGTCTCAGCACTGTATATTATACCAGGTCTCAGCACTGTATATTATCCCGTGTCTCAGCACTGTATATTATCCCGTGTCTCAGCACTGTATATTATCCCGTGTCTCAGCACTGTATATTATAGCAGGTCTCAGCACTGTATATTATAGCAGGTCTCAGCACTGTATATTATAGCAGGTCTCAGCGCTGTATATTATACCAGGTCTCAGCACTGTATATTATACCAGGTCTCAGCACTGTATATTATACCAGGTCTCAGCACTGTATATTATCCCGTGTCTCAGCGCTGTATATTATCCCGTGTCTCAGCGCTGTATATTATCCCGTGTCTCAGCGCTGTATATTATCCCGTGTCTCAGCGCTGTATATTATACCAGGTCTCAGCGCTGTATATTATACCAGGTCTCAGCGCTGTATATTATACCAGGTCTCAGCGTTGTATATTATACCAGGTCTCAGCGCTGTATATTATACCGTGTCTCAGCGCTGTATATTATACCAGGTCTCAGCGCTGTATATTATACCAGGTCTCAGCGCTGTATATTATACCGTGTCTCAGCGCTGTATATTATACCAGGTCTCAGCACTGTATATTATACCAGGTCTCAGCACTGTATATTATAGCAGGTCTCAGCACTGTATATTATACCAGGTCTCAGCGCTGTATATTATCCCGTGTCTCAGCACTGTATATTATACCAGGTCTCAGCGCTGTATATTATACCAGGTCTCAGCGCTGTATATTATACCAGGTCTCAGCGTTGTATATTATACCAGGTCTCAGCGCTGTATATTATATGTTCTAAAGTTGGTTATTTGGTAACTTTTTTTTTCATCAGTTTGACCTTCAGTAAATGACAAAACCGACGGAAAAATGCTAAATAAACCAAATCCTTTGTGCACTTACGCTACCAGTTATACCCCTGCAACACAGAGGGGATGCCCCCAACATTCAGTGCTCTCATACCCTACCAGTTATACCCCTGCAACACAGAGGGGATGTCCCCAACATTCATAGCTCTCATACCCTACCAGTTACACCCCTGCAACACAGAGAGTATGCCCCCAACATTCATACCCCTGCAACACAGAGAGGATGCCCCCAACATTCACTGCTCTCATACCCTACCAGTTACATCCCTGCAACACAGAGGGGATGCCCCCAACATTCAGTGCTCTCATACCCTACCAGTTATATCCCTGCAACACAGAGGGGATGCCCCCAACATTCACTGCTCTCATACCCTACCAGTTATATCCCTGCAACACAGAGGGGATGCCCCCAACATTCACTGCTCTCATACCCTACCAGTTACACCCCTGCAACACAGAGGGGATGCCCCCAACATTCAGTGCTCTCATACCCTACCAGTTATATCCCTGCAACACAGAGGGGATGCCCCCAACATTCAGTGCTCTCATACCCTACCAGTTATATCCCTGCAACAATGAGGGGATGCCCCCAACATTCAGTGCTCTCATACCCTACCAGTTATATCCCTGCAACACAGAGGGGATGTTCCCAACATTCACTGCTCTCATACCCTACCAGTTATATCCCTGCAACACAGAGGGGAAGCCCCCAACATTCACTGCTCTCATACCCTACCAGTTATATCCCTGCAACACAGAGGGGATGCCCCCAACATTCACTGCATTCATACCATACCAGTTACACCCCTGCAACACAGAGGGGAAGCCCCCAACATTCACTGCTCTCATACCCTACCAGTTATATCCCTGCAACACAGAGAGGATGCCCCCAACATTCAGTGCTCTCATACCCTACCAGTTACACCCCTGCAACACAGAGGGGATGCCCCCAACATTCAGTGCTCTCATACCCTACCAGTTACATCCCTGCAACACAGAGGGGATGTCCCCAACATTCAGTGCTCTCATACCCTACCAGTTATATCCCTGCAACACAGAGGGGATGCCCCCAACATTCAGTGCTCTCATACCCTACCAGTTACACCCCTGCAACACAGAGAGGATGCCCCCAACATTCAGTGCTCTCATACCCTACCAGTTATATCCCTGCAACACAGAGGGGAAGCCCCCAACATTCATAGTTCTCATACCCATCAGTTATATCCCTGCAACACAGAGGGGATGTCCCCAACATTCAGTGCTCTCATACCCTACCAGTTATATCCCTGCAACACAGAGGGGATGCCCCCAACATTCAATGCTCTCATACCCTACCAGTTATATCCCTGCAACACAGAGGGGATGCCCCCAACATTCAATGCTCTCATACCCTACCAGTTATATCCCTGCAACACAGAGAGGATGCCCCCAACATTCACTGCTCTCATACCCTACCAGTTATATCCCTGCAACACAGAGGGGATGCCCCCAACATTCAGTGCTCTCATACCCTACCAGTTATATTCCTGCAACACAGAGAGGATGCCCCCAACATTCACTGCTCTCATACCCTACCACTTACACCCCTGCAACACAGAGAGGATGCCCCCAACATTCAGTGCTCTCATACCATACCAGTTACACCCCTGCAACACAGAGGGGATGCCCCCAACATTCAGTGCTCTCATACCCTACCAGTTATATCCCTGCAACACAGAGAGGATGCCCCCAACATTCAGTGCTCTCATACCATACCAGTTATATCCCTGCAACACAGAGAGGATGCCCCCAACATTCAGTGCTCTCATACCCTACCAGTTACACCCCTGCAACACAGAGGGGATGCCCCCAACATTCAGTGCTCTCATACCCTACCAGTTATATCCCTGCAACACAGAGGGGAAGCCCCCAACATTCAGTGCTCTCATACCATACCAGTTATATCCCTGCAACACAGAGGGGATGCCCCCAACATTCACTGCTCTCATACCCTACCAGTTACACCCCTTCAACACAGAGGGGATGCCCCCAACATTCAGTGCTCTCATACCCTACCAGTTATAACCCTGCAACACAGAGGGGATGTCCCCAACATTCACTGCTCTAATACCCTACCAGTTATATCCCTGCAACACAGAGGGGATGCCCCCAACATTCAGTGCTCTCATACCCTACCAGTTATATCCCTACAACACAGAGGGGATGTCCCCAACATTCAATGCTCTCACACCCTACCAGTTATATCCCTACAACACAGAGGGGATGTCCCCAACATTCACTGCTCTCATACCCTACCAGTTACATCCCTGCAACACAGAGGGGATGCCCCCAACATTCATATCCCTGCAACACAGAGGGGATGCTCCCAACATTCAGTGCTCTCATACCCTACCAGTTACACCCCTGCAACACAGAGGGGATGTCCCCAAAATTCTGTGCTCTCATACCCTACCTGTTATATCCCTGCAACACAGAGGGGATGTCCCCAACATTCACTGCTCTCATACCCTACCAGTTATATCCCTGCAACACAGAGGGGATGCCCCCAACATTCACTGCTCTCATACCCTACCAGTTATATTCCTGCAACACAGAGGGGATGCCCCCAACATTCACTGCTCTCATACCCTACCAGTTATATCCCTACAACACAGAGGGGATGCCCCCAACATTCAGTGCTCTCATACCCTACCAGTTATATCCCTACAACACAGAGGGGATGCCCCCAACATTCAGTGCTCTCATACCCTACCAGTTATATCCCTGCAACACAGAGGGGATGCCCCCAACATTCACTGCTCTCATACCCTACCAGTTACACCCCTGCAACACAGAGGGGATGCCCCCAACATTCACTGCTCTCATACCCTACCAGTTACACCCCTGCAACACAGAGGGGAAGCCCCCAACATTCACTGCTCTCATACCCTACCAGTTATACCCCTGCAACACAGAGGGGATGTCCCCAACATTCACTGCTCTCATACCCTACCAGTTATATCCCTGCAACACAGAGGGGATGCCCCCAACATTCACTGCTCTCATACCCTACCAGTTATATCCCTGCAACACAGAGGGGAAGCCCCCAACATTCACTGCTCTCATACCCTACCAGTTATACCCCTGCAACACAGAGGGGATGCCCCCAACATTCACTGCTCTCATACCCTACCAGTTATATCCCTGCAACACAGAGGGGATGCCCTCAACATTCAGTGCTCTCATTCCCTACCAGTTATATCCCTGCAACACAGAGGGGAAGCCCCCAACATTCAGTGCTCTCATACCCTACCAGTTATACCCCTGCAACACAGAGGGGATGCCCCCAACATTCACTGCTCTCATACCCTACCAGTTATATCCCTGTAACACAGAGAGGAAGCCCCCAACATTCACTGCTCTCATACCCTACCAGTTATACCCCTGCAACACAGAGGGGATGTCCCCAACATTCACTGCTCTCATACCCTACCAGTTATATCCCTGCAACACAGAGGGGATGCCCCCAACATTCACTGCTCTCATACCCTACCAGTTATATCCCTGCAACACAGAGGGGATGCCCCCAACATTCACTGCTCTCATACCCTACCAGTTATATCCCTGCAACACAGAGGGAAAGCCCCCAACATTCACTGCTCTCATACCCTACCAGTTATACCCCTGCAACACAGAGGGAATGCCCCCAACATTCACTGCTCTCATACCCTACCAGTTATATCCCTGCAACACAGTGGGGATGTCCCCAACATTCACTGCTCTCATACCCTACCAGTTATATCCCTGCAACACAGAGGGGATGCCCCCAACATTCACTGCTCTCATACCCTACCAGTTACACCCCTGCAACACAGAGGGGAAGCCCCCAACATTCACTGCTCTCATACCCTACCAGTTATATCCCTGCAACACAGAGGGGATGCCCCCAACATTCACTGCTCTCATACCCTACCAGTTACACCCCTACAACACAGAGGGGATGCCCCCAACATTCAGTGCTCTCATACCCTACCAGTTATATCCCTGCAACACAGAGGGGAAGCCCCCAACATTCAGTGCTCTCATACCCTACCAGTTACATCCCTGCAACACAGAGGGGATGCCCCCAACATTCATATCCCTGCAATACAGAGGGGATGCCCCCAACATTCAGTGCTCTCATACCCTACCAGTTACACCCCTGCAACACAGAGGGGATGTCCCCAACATTCTGTGCTCTCATACCCTACCAGTTATATCCCTGCAACACAGAGGGGATGTCCCCAACATTCACTGCTCTCATACCCTACCAGTTATATCCCTGCAACACAGAGGGGATGCCCCCAACATTCACTGCTCTCATACCCTACCAGTTATATTCCTGCAACACAGAGGGGATGCCCCCAACATTCACTGCTCTCATACCCTAGCAGTTATATCCCTACAACACAGAGGGGATGCCCCCAACATTCAGTGCTCTCATACCCTACCAGTTATATCCCTACAACACAGAGGGGATGCCCCCAACATTCAGTGCTCTCATACCCTACCAGTTATATCCCTGCAACACAGAGGGGATGCCCCCAACATTCAGTGCTCTCATACACTACCAGTTATATCCCTGCAACACAGAGGGGAAGCCCCCAACATTCAGTGCTCTCATACCCTACCAGTTATATCCCTACAACACAGAGGGGATGCCCCCAACATTCACTGCTCTCATACCCTACCAGTTATATCCCTGCAACACAGAGGGGATGTCCCCAACATTCACTGCTCTCATACCCTACCAGTTATATCCCTGCAACACAGAGGGGAAGCCCCCAACATTCACTGCTCTCATACCCTGCCAGTTATATCCCTGCAACACAGAGGGGATGCCCCCAACATTCACTGCTCTCATTCCCTACCAGTTACACCCCTGCAACACAGAGCGGATGCCCCCAACATTCACTACTCTCATACCCTACCAGTTACACCCCTGCAGCAGAGATGGGATGTTCCCCCACCTTTAAATTCACATTCATGAGCTAATGCCCCCTTCCCCTCTGTCATACAGGCCACAGCATAGCAGACCAGCTGTATGGAACCGGACGATACGAGCCTGCTGTGACGGCTGGACTGGAGAGCACTGCACTGAAGGTAGGTCATACACACTATAATCATATGACGACACATTGAGGACACATGGTCGGCTTCCCATGAACCCTGTGGGAATGTTATACAGAACTATATTGGTTCTAGCTGCTCTATTGATGATCTATGCTGTTTTGTAGTTTGTAGTTACATTGTGTGTAAGTGTTGCTCAGGCTGCATATAATGTGTAATCATTTGGGGTTATTTATCATTACAGTTTGTCTTAACGTTTGTTTCCTTTAAGGTGAAGGCTTCCTGGGGCGCTGCTTCTCCACGTGGAACTGTCAGGATGTGACCAGCCTCCACAATGCCACCCTCATGAGTATGGAGCAATGCTGTGGTCAGCAGTGGGGACACAGCTGGAAGAACGTTACTTCAGAATTCTGCTTCAGCTGCTCCTACGTGATGCCGACTGGTAAGCAGAGCCACCCCAGACTCTGTGGTCGCAGTGACCGGTGAGCAGAGCCACCCCAGACTCTGTGGTCACAGTGACCGGTGAGCAGAGCCACCTCAGACTCTCTGTGGTCGCAGCAACCGGTGAGCAGAGCCACCTCAGACTCTCTGTGGTCACAGTGACCGGTGAGCAGAGCCACCTCAGACTCTCTGTGGTCACAGTGACCAGAGCCACCCCAGACTCTCTGTGGTCGCAGTGACCGGTGAGCAGAGCCACCCCAGACTCTCTGTGGTCGCAGTGACCGGTGAGCAGAGCCACCTCAGACTCTCTGTGGTCGCAGTGACCAGAGCCACCCCAGACTCTGTGTTCGCAGTGACCGGTGAGCAGAGCCACCTCAGACTCTCTGTGGTCACAATGACCGGTGAGCAGAGCCACCTCAGACTCTCTGTGGTCGCAGTAACCAGAGCCACCTCAGACTCTCTGTGGTCGCAGTGACTGGTAAGCAGAGCCACCTCAGACTCTCTGTGGTCGCAGTGACTGGTAAGCAGAGCCACCTCAGACTCTCTGTGGTCGCAGTGACCAGAGCCACCTCAGATTCTCTGTGGTCGCAGTGACTGGTAAGCAGAGCAACCTCAGACTCTGTGGTCGCAGTGACTGGTAAGCAGAGCCACCCCAGACTCTCTGTGGTCGCAGTGACCGGTGAGCAGATCCACCCCAGACTCTTTGTGGTCGCAGTGACCGGTGGCCAGAGCCACCCCAGTCTCTCTGTGGTCGCAGTGACCGGTGAGCAGAGCCACCCCAGACTCTCTGCGGTCGCAGTGACCGGTGAGCAGAGTCACCTCAGACTCTCTGTGGTCGCAGTGACCAGAGCCACCTCAGACTCTGTGGTCGCAGTGACCAGAGCCACCTCAGACTCTCTGTGGTCGCAGTGACCGGTGAGTAGAGCCACCTCAGACTCTCTGTGGTCGCAGTGACCGGTGAGCAGAGCCACCTCAGACTCTCTGTGGTCGCAGTGACCGGTGAGCAGAGCCACCCCAGACTCTCTGTGGTCGCAGTGACCGGTGAGCAGAGCCACCCCAGACTCTCTGTGGTCGCAGTGACCGGTGAGCAGAGCCACCTCAGACTCTCTGTGGTCGCAGTGACCAGAGCCACCTCAGACTCTCTGTGGTCGCAGTGACCAGAGCCACCTCAGACTCTCTGTGGTCGCAGTGACCAGAGCCACCTCAGACTCTCTGTGGTCGCAGTGACCAGAGCCACCTCAGACTCTCTGTGGTCGCAGTGACCAGAGCCACCTCAGACTCTCTGTGGTCGCAGTGACCGGTGAGCAGAGCCACCTCAGACTCTCTGTGGTCGCAGTGACCGGTGAGCAGAGCCACCTCAGACTCTCTGTGGTCGCAGTGACCGGTGAGCAGAGCCACCTCAGACTCTCTGTGGTCGCAGTGACCGGAGAGCAGAGCCACCTCAGACTCTCTGTGGTCGCAGTGACCTGTGAGCAGAGTCACCTCAGACTCTCTGTGGTTGCAGTGACCGGCGAGCAGAGCCACCTCAGACTCTCTGTGGTCGCAGTGACCGGTGAGCAGAGCCACCTCAGACTCTCTGTGGTCGCAGTGACCGGTGAGCAGAGCCACCTCAGACTCTCTGTGGTCGCAGTGGTGCAGCTGGCAGGATGAATGGCAATGAGGAGTCATATAATTAATGGCTGCCAGGTTCTCCCTATCTAACCTGCCATTACAGTCCATCCTTCTCCCTGAGAGATCCATAGTTGGTATTATTTAGTGCCATAGAGCTTTAGCATCTGAGCAGTTTATTTATAGTCCCCTCAGTCCCAGCTCCATTAATCCTCACACTGTAAATCCCCGACCACAGACACAGGTGAGAGGGGGAGAACATAGAACCCAGCGCAGATATGATGATGGTCAGAGCCAGGTCTGGGGTGACCTGGTGCCAGGGACCGTGTCTTCCTGACACCCTACCTTACTCCGCTGATGGTGATCTGATGCTTTATGTCTCACCGCTCATACATTCCATCACACTGTCCCTCACAAAATAAAGGATTGTGGGGTCAGTAAGGTCAGTGGTTATAGTGGGGTCAGTGGGATTCATAGTGAAGCATAGAGGTCAGACAGGGGTCAGTAAGGTCACTGTGATTCATGAAGCGTAGAGGTCAGATAGTGGGGGTCAGTAAGGGCAGTGGGGATAGTGGGGGTCAATGAGATTCATGAAGTGTAGAGGTCAGATAGTGGGGGTCAGTAGGGATAGTGGGGGTCAGTGTGATTCATGAAGCGTAGAGGTCAGATAGTGGGGGTCATTAAGTGCAGTGGGGGTCAGTGGGGATGGTTTGGGTCAGTGAGATGCATGAAGCATAGAGGTCAGATAGTGGGGGTCAGTAAGGGCAGTGGGGGTCAGTGTGATTCATGAAGCGTAGAGGTCAGATAGTGGGGGTCAGTAAGGGCAGTGGGGGTCAGTGGGGATAGTTTGGGTCAGTGGGGGTCAGTGAGATTCATGAAGCGTAGAGGTCAGATATTGGGGGTCAGTAGTAAGGTCAGTGGGGGTCATTGGGGATAGTTTGGGTCAGTGGGGGTCAGTGGGGATAGTTTGGGTCAGTGGGGGTCAGTGGGGATAGTTTGGGTCAGTGGGGGTCAGTGGGGATAGTTTGGGTCAGTGGGGGTCAGTGGGGATAGTTTGGGTCAGTGGGGATAGTTTGGGTCAGTGGGGGTCAGTGAGATCATGAAGCGTAGAGGTCAGATAGTGGGGGTCAGTGGGGGTCAGTGAGATTCATGAAGCGTAGAGGTCAGAAATTGCTTTTTATAGTGTAAGTGAAGCAGACACCATGAGTTACTCTTGTGCCTGAGTCTGCAGCAGCCAATAGGAGGAGGTGGGGGAGGTCAGGATGCCCGACGTTGGCACCTTAGTGTCTGGCGAGCAGTACAGAAATGTGACAATAGGGTGGACAAAGCACATTCTTATAGGGGTGTTCCCATCTGTTGAGGGGGCACAAATAATTCCACCAGAGGCGCCATGTTTTCAGGTTAGTGGGGTGGCAAGATGTAATTTAATTTTGCCACCCCTAAATTACTGAATATCACCCCCCTCTGGGGCAGCTGGAGTAACCGACCACACCACCTACCTAATGCTGTGGCATCACTATGGGGGTGCGGCTGCACCCGGGTGTCACCCTTCTCAGTGTCTCCGGGGGCATCCTAGCATCTGCGGGGAGGCTGGGCACACCCCCGAAGTGATGCAATCAGGATTTCCCAAGAGGTCACACCCCTTTGTTAGGCCACACCCATTTCCAGGCGGAGGGGGGGGGTTTACAGTTTGCACTGGATCCCGATGATGCCTCTGACCTGATGACAGAGATCAGTAAGGCTGAGGGGTCTCCCAGTCTCCTCACTCACAGACACAGCACTGACACAGCGCTACCGCGCAGCTTCGGGAGCACATGCAGCCAAAAGCACATCCCTCTACAGACAATTTATCCAGCCAATGCCGGGAGAGGAGGACGGTTACCCGCGCACTGCCGGGAGTTGCTATTTGGCGTAGGCTTAGGAACTACTCATTACACTGCACTGAACCTTGCTCTACGACTACAGAGACCATCACACAGTGCAAGATCGCCGTGAGAATGACTCGCCGGACCCTACTTGTACTACTTCATAGGATGTAGCACAGTGTATGCTCCCTACTATACACATAGTGTACTGTATTCCCTGTACTATACACATAGTGTACTGTATTCCCTGTACTGTACACATAGTGTACTGTATTCCCTGTACTATACACATACTGCACAGTATTCCCTGTACTATACACATAGTGTACTGTATTCCCTGTACTATACACATAGTGTACTGTATTCCCTGTACTATACACATACTGCACAGTATTCCCTGTACTATACACATAGTGTACTGTATTCCCTGTACTATACACATACTGCACAGTATTCCCTGTACTATACACATACTGCACAGTATTCCCTGTACTATACACATACTGTACTGTATTCCCTGTACTATACACATACTGCACAGTATTCCCTGTACTATACACGTAGTGTACTGTATTCCCTGTACTATACACATACTGCACAGTATTCCCTGTACTATACACGTAGTGTACTGTATTCCCTGTACTATACACATACTGCACAGTATTCCCTGTACTATACACGTAGTGTACTGTATTCCCTGTACTATACACATACTGCACAGTATTCCCTGTACTATACACGTAGTGTACTGTATTCCCTGTACTATACACATACTGCACAGTATTCCCTGTACTATACACGTAGTGTACTGTATTCCCTGTACTATAAACATACTGCACAGTATTCCCTGTACTATACACGTAGTGTACTGTATTCCCTGTACTATACACATACTGCACAGTATTCCCTGTACTATACACGTAGTGTACTGTATTCCCTGTACTATACACATACTGCACAGTATTCCCTGTACTATACACATACTGCACAGTATTCCCTGTACTATACACATACTGCACAGTATTCCCTGTACTATACACATACTGTACTGTATTCCCTGTACTATACACATACTGTATTCCCTGTACTATACACATACTGTACTGTATTCCCTGTACTATACACATACTGTATTCCCTATACTATATACATACTGTATTCCCTGTACTATACACATACTGTACTGTATTCCCTGTAATATACACATACTGTACAAACCACTGCACTGTATTCCATGTACTATACACATAGTGTACACACCACTGCACTGTATTCCCTGTACTATACACATACTGTATTCCCTATACTATACACATACTGCACTGTATTCCCGGTACTATACACATACTGCACAGTATTCCCTGTACTATACACATAGTGTACACACCACTGTACTGTATTCCCTGTACTATACACATACTGTACAAACCACTGCACTGTATTCCCTGTACTATACACATAGTGTACACACCACTGCACAGTATTCCCTGTACTATACACATAGTGTACACACCACTGCACTGTATTCCCTGTACTATACACATACTGTATTCCCTATACTATACACATACTGCACTGTATTCCCGGTACTATACACATACTGCACAGTATTCCCTGTACTATACACATACTGTACACACCACTGTACTATACACATACTGTACACACCACTGCACTGTATTCCCTGTACTATACACATACTGTACAGTATTCCCTGTACTATACACATACTGTACGCACCACTGTACTGTATTCACTGTACTATACACATACTGCACACACCACAGTACTGTATTCCCTATACTAAACACATACTGCACACACCACTGTACAGTATTCCCTGTACTATACACATACTGTACAGTATTCCCTGTAGTATACACATACTGTACAGTATTCCCTGTACTATACCCATACTGTACACACCACTGTACTGTATTCACTGTACTATACACATACTGCACACACCACTGTACTGTATTCACTGTACTATACACATACTGCACAGTATTCCCTGTACTATACACGTAGTGTACTGTATTCCCTGTACTATACACATACTGCACAGTATTCCCTGTACTATACACATACTGCACAGTATTCCCTGTACTATACACATACTGCACAGTATTACCTGTACTATACACATACTGCACAGTATTCCCTGTACTATACACATACTGC
Source organism: Taudactylus pleione (assembly GCA_031769625.1). Classification (NCBI taxonomy): domain Eukaryota; kingdom Metazoa; phylum Chordata; class Amphibia; order Anura; family Myobatrachidae; genus Taudactylus; species Taudactylus pleione. The sequence goes on from JAUIMM010000976.1 coordinate 1,304,151, forward strand.
ACAGTATTCCCTGTACTATACACATACTGTACTGTATTCCCTGTACTATACACATACTGTATTCCCTGTACTATACACATACTGTACTGTATTCCCTGTACTATACACATACTGTATTCCCTATACTATATACATACTGTATTCCCTGTACTATACACATACTGTACTGTATTCCCTGTAATATACACATACTGTACAAACCACTGCACTGTATTCCCTGTACTATACACATAGTGTACACACCACTGCACAGTATTCCCTGTACTATACACATAGTGTACACACCACTGTACTGTATTCCCTGTACTATACACATACTGTACAAACCACTGCACTGTATTCCCTGTACTATACACATAGTGTACACACCACTGCACAGTATTCCCTGTACTATACACATAGTGTACACACCACTGCACTGTATTCCCTGTACTATACACATACTGTATTCCCTATACTATACACATACTGCACTGTATTCCCGGTACTATACACATACTGCACAGTATTCCCTGTACTATACACATACTGTACACACCACTGTACTATACACATACTGTACACACCACTGCACTGTATTCCCTGTACTATACACATACTGTACAGTATTCCCTGTACTATACACATACTGTACGCACCACTGTACTGTATTCACTGTACTATACACATACTGCACACACCACAGTACTGTATTCCCTATACTAAACACATACTGCACACACCACTGTACAGTATTCCCTGTACTATACACATACTGTACAGTATTCCCTGTAGTATACACATACTGTACAGTATTCCCTGTACTATACCCATACTGTACACACCACTGTACTGTATTCACTGTACTATACACATACTGCACACACCACTGTACTGTATTCACTGTACTATACACATACTGCACAGTATTCCCTGTACTATACACGTAGTGTACTGTATTCCCTGTACTATAAACATACTGCACAGTATTCCCTGTACTATACACGTAGTGTACTGTATTCCCTGTACTATACACATACTGCACAGTATTCCCTGTACTATACACGTAGTGTACTGTATTCCCTGTACTATACACATACTGCACAGTATTCCCTGTACTATAGACGTAGTGTACACACCACTGCACAGTATTCCCTGTACTATACACATACTGCACAGTATTCCCTGTACTATACACATACTGTACTGTATTCCCTGTACTATACACATACTGTATTCCCTGTACTATACACATACTGTACTGTATTCCCTGTACTATACACATACTGTATTCCCTATACTATATACATACTGTATTCCCTGTAATATACACATACTGTACTGTATTCCCTGTAATATACACATACTGTACATACCACTGTACTGTATTCCCTGTACTATACACATACTGTACAAACCACTGCACTGTATTCCCTGTACTATACACATAGTGTACACACCACTGCACAGTATTCCCTGTACTATACACATAGTGTACACACCACTGCACTGTATTCCCTGTACTATACACATACTGCACAGTATTCCCTGTACTATACACATACTGCACAGTATTCCCTGTACTATACACATAGTGTACACACCACTGCACTGTATTCCCTGTACTATACACATACTGTATTCCCTATACTATACACATACTGCACTGTATTCCCTGTACTATACACATACTGCACAGTATTCCCTGTACTATACACATACTGTACACACCACTGTACTATACACATACTGTACACACCACTGCACTGTATTCCCTGTACTATACACATACTGTACAGTATTCCCTGTACTATACACATACTGTACGCACCACTGTACTGTATTCACTGTACTATACACATACTGCACACACCACTGTACTGTATTCACTGTACTATACACACCACTGTACTGTATTCACTGTACTATACACATACTGCACAAACCACTGCACAGTATTCCCTGTACTATACACATACTGTACAAACCACTGCACAGTATGCCCTGTACTATACACATACTGTACAAACCACTGCACAGTATTTCCCGTTCTATACACATACTGTACAAACCACTGCACAGTATTTCCTGTTCTATACACATACTGTACAAACCACTGCACAGTATGCCCTGTACTATACACATACTGTACAAACCACTGTACAGTATTCCCTGTACTATACACATACTGTACTGTATTCCCTGTACTATACACATACTGTATTCCCTGTACTATACACATACTGTACAGTATTCCGTGTACTATACACATATTGTACACACCACTGTACTGTATTCACTGTACTATTCACATACAGCACACACCACTGTACAGTATTCCCTGTACTATACACATACTGTACAGTATTCCCTGTACTATACACATACTGTACAGTATTCCCTGTTCTATGCACATACTGTACAAACCACTGCACAGTATTCCCTGTACTATACACATACTGTACAAACCACTGTACTGTATTCCCTGTACTATACACATACTGCACAGTATTCCCTGTACTATACATTTACTGTACTGTATTCCCTGTACTATACACATACTGTGCACACCACTGTACTGTATTCCCTGTACTATGCACATACTGTACACACCACTGCACTGTATTCCCTGTACTATACACACTCTGTACACACCACTGCACAGTATTCCCTGTACTATACACATACTGTACTGTATTCCCTGTACTATACACATACTGTATTCCCTGTACTATACACATACTGTACACACCACTGCACAGTATTCCCTGTACTATACACATACTGCACAGTATTCCCTGTACTATACACATACTGTATTCCCTGTACTATACACATACTGTACAGTATTCCCTGTACTATACACATATTGTACACACCACTGTACTGTATTCACTGTACTATTCACATACTGTACAGTATTCCCTGTACTGTACACATACTGTACAGTATTCCCTGTTCTATGCACATACTGTACAAACCACTGCACAGTATTCCCTGTACTATACACATACTGTACACACCACTGCACAGTATTCCCTGTACAATACACATACTGTACACACCACTGCACTGTATTCCCTGTACTATACACATACTGTACACACCACTGTACTGTATTCCCTGTACTTCACACATACTGTACACACCACTGCACTGTATTCCCTGTACGATATACACTCTGTACACACCACTGTACAGTATTCCCTGTACTATACACATACTGTACATACCACTGCACTGTATTCCCTGTACTATACACACCACTGTACAGTATTCTCTGTACTATACACATACTGTACAGTATTCCCTGTACTATACACATACTGTACACACCACTGCACAGTATTCCCTGTACAATACACATACTGTACACACCACTGTACTGTATTCCCTGTACTTCACACATACTGTACACACCACTGCACTGTATTCCCTGTACTATACACACTCTGTACATACCACTGCACTGTATTCCCTGTACTATACACATACTGTACAGTATTCCCTGTACTATACACATACTGTACAGTATTCCCTGTTCTATGCACATACTGTACTGTATGCCTTGTACTATACACATACTGTACACACCACTGCACAGTATTCCCTGTACTGTACACTTACTGTATACACACCACTGTACAGTATTCTGTGTACTATACACATACTGTACAGTATTCCCTGTACTATACACATACTATACACACCACTGTACAGTATTCCCTGTACTATACACATACTGTACACACCACTGTACAGTATTCCCTGTACTATACACACCACTGTACAGTATTCCCTGTACTAAACCCATACTGTACACACCACTGCACAGTATTTCCTGTACTATCCACACCACTGTACTGTATTCCCTGTACTATACACATACTGTACAGTATTCCCTGTACTATACATATACTGTACATACCACTGCACTGTATTCCCTGTACTATACACACTCTGTACACACCACTGCACAGTATTCCCTGTACTGTACACACCACTGTACAGTATTCCCTGTACTATACACATACTGTACTGTATTCCTTGTACTATACACATACTGTACACACCACTGCACAGTATTCCCTGTACTATACACATACTGTACACACCACTGCACAGTATTCACTGTACTATACACACCACTATACTGTATTCCCTGTACTATACACTCCACATTATTCCCTGTACTATACACATACTGTACAGTATTCCCTGTACTATACACATACTGTACTGTATGCCTTGTACTATACACATACTGTACACACCACTGTACAGTATTCCCTGTACTATACACATACTGTATACACCACTGCACAGTATTCACTGTACTATACACACCACTATACTGTATTCCCTGTACTATACACTCCACAGTATTCCCTGTACTCTACACATACTGTATTCCCTGTACTATACACATAATGTACACACCACTGCACAGTATTCCTTGTACTATACACATACTGTACAGTATTCCCTGTACTATACACATACTGTACACACCACTGTACACACCACTGTACAGTATTCCCTGTACTATACACATACTGTACACACCACTGCACAGTATTCCCTGTACTATACACATACTGTACAAACCACTGTACTGTATTCCCTGTACTATACACATACTGCACAGTATTCCCTGTACTATACACTTACTGTACTGTTTTCCCTGTACTATACACATACTGTACACACCACTGTGCTGTATTCCCTGTACTATACACATACTATACACAACACTGTACTGTATTCCCTGTACTATGCACATACTGTACACACCACTGCACTGTATTCCCTGTACTATACACACTCTGTACGCACCACTGTACAGTATTCCCTGTACTATACACATACTGTACACACCACTGCACAGTATTCCCTGTACAATACACATACTGTACACACCACTGTACTGTATTCCCTGTACTTCACACATACTGTACACACCACTGCACTGTATTCCCTGTACTATACACACTCTGTACACACCACTGTACAGTATTCCCTGTACTATACACATACTGTACAGTATTCCCTGTACTATACACATACTGTACATACCACTGCACTGTATTCCCTGTACCATGCACACTCTGTACACACCACTGCACAGTATTCCCTGTACTATACACATACTGTACAGTATTCCCTGTACTATACACATACTATACACACCACTGTACAATATTCCCTGTACTATACACATACTGTACACACCACCGTACAGTATTCCCTGTACTATACAAACCACTGTACAGTATTCCCTGTACTATACACATACTGTACACACCACTGCACAGTATTCCCTGTACTATACACACCACTGTACTGTATTCCATGTACTATACACATACTGTGCAGTATTCCCTGTACTATACATATACTGTACATACAACTGCACTGTATTCCCTGCACTATACACACTCTGTACACATCACTGCACAGTATTCCCTGTACTATACACATACTGTACACACCACTGCACAGTATTCCCTGTACTATACACATACTGTACAAACCACTGTACTGTATTCCCTGTACTATACACATACTGCACAGTTTTCCCTGTACTATACACTTACTGTACTGTATTCCCTGTACTATACACATACTGTACAGTATTACTTGTACTATACACATACTGTACTGTATTCCTTGTACTATACACATACTGTACACACCACTGCACAGTATTCCCTGTACTATACACATACTGTACTGTATTCCCTGTACTATACACATACTGTACAGTATTCCCTGTACTATACACATACTGTACTGTATGCCTTGTACTATACACATACTGTACACACCACTGCACAGTATTCCCTGTACTATACACATACTGTACAAACCATTTCACTGTATTCCCTGTACTATACACATACTGTACACACCATTTCACTTTATTCCCTGTACTATACACTCCACTGCACAGTATTCCCTGTACTATACACATACTGTACACACCACTGTACAGTATTCCCTGTACTATACACATACTGTATAGTATTCCCTGTACTATACACATACTGTACATACCACTGCACTGTATTCCCTGTACTATACACACTCTGTACACACCACTGTACAGTATTCCCTGTACTATACACATACTGTACAGTATTCCCTGTACTATACACATACTATACACACCACTGTACAGTATTCCCTGTACTATACACATACTGTACACACCACTGTACAGTATTCCCTGTACTATACACACCACTGTACAGTATTCCCTGTACTATACACATACTGTACACACCACTGCACAGTATTCCCTGTACTATACACATACTGCACAGTATTCCCTGTACTATACACATACTGTATATACCACTGCACTGTGTTCCCTGTACTATACACATCCTGTACACACCACTGTACTGTATTCCATGTACTATACACATACTGTACACACCATTGTACTGTATTCCCTGTACTATACACATACTGCACACACCACTGTACTGTATTCCCTGTACTATACACATACTGTAGTGTATTCCCTGTACTATACGCATACTGCACACACCACTGTACTGTATTCCCTGTACTATACACACCACTGTACAGTATTCCCTGTACTATACACATACTGTACACAGCACTGCACAGTATTCCCTGTACTATACACACCACTGTACTGTATTCCATGTACTATACACATACTGTGCAGTATTCCCTGTACTATACATATACTGTACATACCACTGCACTGTATTCCCTGTACTATACACACTCTGTACACATCACTGCACAGTATTCCCTGTACTATACACATACTGTACACACCACTGCACAGTATTCCCTGTACTATACACATACTGTACAAACCACTGTACTGTATTCCCTGTACTATGCACATACTGTACACACCACTGCACAGTATTCCCTGTACTATACACATACTGTACACACCACTGCACAGTATTCCCTGTACTATACACACCACTGTACTGTATTCCCTGTACTATACACTCCACTGCACAGTATTCCCTGTACTATACACATACTGTACAAACCATTTCACTGTATTCCCTGTACTATACACATACTGTACACACCATTTCACTTTATTACCTGTACTATACACTCCACTGCACAGTATTCCCTGTACTATACACATACTGTACACACCACTGTACAGTATTCCCTGTACTATACACATACTGTACAGTATTCCCTGTACTATACACATACTGTACATACCACTGCACTGTATTCCCTGTACTATACACACTCTGTACACACCACTGTACAGTATTCCCTGTACTATACACATACTGTACATACCACTGCACTGTATTCCCTGTACTATGCACACTCTGTACTGTATTCCCTGTACTATGCACACTCTGTACACACCACTGCACAGTATTCCCTGTACTATACACATACTGTACAGTATTCCCTGTACTATACACATACTATACACACCACTGTACAGTATTCCCTGTACTATACACATACTGTACATACCACTGCACTGTATTCCCTGTACTATGCACACTCTACTGTATTCCCTGTACTATGCACACTCTGTACACACCACTGCACAGTATTCCCTGTACTATACACATACTGTACAGTATTCCCTGTACTATACACATACTATACACACCACTGTACAGTATTCCCTGTACTATACACATACTGTACACACCATTTCACTTTATTCCCTGTTCTATACACTACACTGCACAGTATTCCCTGTACTATACACATACTGCACAGTATTCCCTGTACTATACACATACTGTATATACCACTGTACTGTATTCCCTGTACTATACACATACTGCACACACCATTGTACTGTATTCCCTGTACTATACACATACTGCACACACCACTGCACAGTATTCCCTGTACTATACACACCACTGTACTGTATTCCCTGTACTATACACTCCACTGCACAGTATTCCCTGTACTATACACATACTGTACAAACCATTTCACTGTATTCCCTGTACTATACACATACTGTACACACCATTTCACTTTATTCCCTGTACTATACACTCCACTGCACAGTATTCCCTGTACTATACACATACTGTACACACCACTGTACAGTATTCCCTGTACTATACACATACTGTACAGTATTCCCTGTACTATACACATACTGTACATACCACTGCACTGTATTCCCTGTACTATACACACTCTGTACACACCACTGTACAGTATTCCCTGTACTATACACATACTGTACATACCACTGCACTGTATTCCCTGTACTATGCACACTCTGTACTGTATACCCTGTACTATGCACACTCTGTACACACCACTGCACAGTATTCCCTGTACTATACACATACTGTACAGTATTCCCTGTACTATACACATACTATACACACCACTGTACAGTATTCCGTGTACTATACACATACTGTACATACCACTGCACTGTATTCCCTGTACTATGCACACTCTACTGTATTCCCTGTACTATGCACACTCTGTACACACCACTGCACAGTATTCCCTGTACTATACACATACTGTACAGTATTCCCTGTACTATACACATACTATACACACCACTGTACAGTATTCCCTGTACTATACACATACTGTACACACCATTTCACTTTATTCCCTGTTCTATACACTCCACTGCACAGTATTCCCTGTACTATACACATACTGCACAGTATTCCCTGTACTATACACATACTGTATATACCACTGTACTGTATTCCCTGTACTATACACATACTGCACACACCATTGTACTGTATTCCCTGTACTATACACATACTGCACACACCACTGTACTGTATTCCCTGTACTATACACATACTGTAGTGTATTCCCTGTACTATACGCATACTGCACACACCACTGTACTGTATTTCCTGTACTATACACACTACTGTACTGTATTCCCTGTACTATACACATATTGTACACACCACTGTACTATACACATACTGTACACACACCACTGTACAGTATTCCCTGTACTATACACATACTTTATACACCACTGCACTGTATTCCCTGTACTATACACATACTGTACACACCACTGTACTGTTTTCCCTGTACTATACACATACTGTACACACCACTGTACTGTTTTCCCTGTACTATACACATACTGTACAGACCACTGCACTGTATTCCCTGTACTGTACACATACTGTCACACGCCGGCCTGGAGACCCCAGAATCAGACCCCGTCGCTTACCTGTGCGGGCGCTGACCCGCGCTGTCTTCCGGCTCCCGCGCTGTACGCTCCTTCCTCTTCTCCCAAGGCAGTCTCCGCTGTTGTCCTCTGGAGGGTCCCGCTGCTGTGCTGCTCCCACGCCGGCTCCTGCTCACCGCTGGTCCCCGCTGACTACCTCCAGGAAGCGCTGTCCTCCGGTCCATGGGCGCGGCCATCTTGGATTGCCCATGTGACCCCACTACCACCAATGAGGAGCCTTCTCCTTCTCTCTCAGCCTGTCAGCTCCCAGTGTCCACTATAAAAGGATCCCCAATGCTCACACAAGTTGCCAGTGCAACTAGTTTCTTAGTTTAGCTAAGTAGCCTTCCCACGGCTATCCAGCCGCTCCACGTAGTCACTCAGCTGCCAACGTCTACCCACGGCGATCCAGCCGCTCCACGTAGCCGCTCAGCTACAAACGTCTACCCACGGCTATCCAGCCGCTCCACGTAGCCCCTCAGCTACCAACGTCTACCCACGGCTATCCAGCCGCTCCACGTAGTCGCTCAGCTACCAACGTCTACCCACGGCTATCCAGCCGCTCCACGTAGCCTCTCAGCTACCAACGTCTACCCACGGCGATCCAGCCGCTCCACGTAGCCGCTCAGCTACAAACGTCTACCCACGGCTATCCAGCCGCTCCACGTAGCCCCTCAGCTACCAACGTCTACCCACGGCTATCCAGCCGCTCCACGTAGTTGCTCAGCTACCAACGTCTACCCACGGCTATCCAGCCGCTCCACGTAGCCGCTCAGCTACAAACGTCTACCCACGGCTATCCAGCCGCTCCACGTAGCCTCTCAGCTACCAACGTCTACCCACGGCTATCCAGCCGCTCCACGTAGCCACTCAGCTACCAACGTCTACCCACGGCTATCCAGCTGCTCCACGTAGCCACTCAGCTACCAACGTCTACCCACGGCTATCCAGCCGCTCCACGTAGCCACTCAGCTACCAACGTCTACCCACGGCTAACCAGCCGCTCCACGTAGCCAATCAGCTACCAACATCTACCCACGGCTATCCAGCCGCTCCACGTAGCCACTCAGCTACCAACGTCTACCCACGGCTATCCAGCCGCTCCACGTAGCTTCCTAGCTATCTCGTTACTGCCGCATTCCTCAAACTCCTGTCAGTTCGCTGCACCCTCTCATGCGGAGAAACTTCATTAAACCAAGCCTCCTCCAGCGAGCGTCTGCGCCAAATAATACAGATCCAAGGCCCAGTCCGGGAACACAGCTCCTAAATTCCACGCTTGTGACAGTTTGCACTGGCCCGATGGACTCGGCAAGTGGTCAGGGATCTGGGATAGAAGCCTCGCAGGATGTACTATCCCGTCTGGAAAGACAGGAGACCTCTCAGGCTCAGCTGATCCAATTTATCCAAGATATGTCGTCACGCCTGGACAACATTCAGTCCTTACTGGCTCATCCCGCTCCCGCTGGCTCCCAAGCCTCCTCTCCTCCTGTGGTGTCACCTGCTCCTCCGGTTCTACCTCCTGCTCGTCTTCAGCTCTCCCCTCCGAGCAAGTTCGATGGCAACCCCAAATTCTGCAGGGTTTTTTTTAAATCAATGCGAAATCCAATTCGAGCTACAATCCGCCAACTTTCCGACGGCCAGAACCAGGGTGGCATATATCATCTCTCTACTCTCTGGCCAAGCACTCGATTGGGTCTCGCCCCTTTGGGAGAAGTCTGATCCCCTGCTCTCCAACTACCCCGAATTTGTTGCTACATTTCGCAAAATCTTTGATGAACCCGGAAGAACCACCTCCGCATCAGCTGATATTCTATGCCTCCGTCAGGGCAGCAGGACTGTCGGCCAATACGTAGTCCAGTTCCAGACTCTGGCTTCAGAACTCAATTGCAACGAGGATGCCCTCATCGCTGCCTTCTGTAGTGGCCTTTCTGAAAGGCCCAAAGACGACCTAGCTTCCCGTGACCTTCCAACCAGTTTGGATGGGTTAATCTCCCTCTGCAACAAGGTGGATCTACGTCACAGGGAGCGTGCCTTGGAAAGAGGCAGATTTGATCGTGGAAGGCCTCGTCCAGTTTCCCGCTTACCCTCTCCTCCTCTGGGCGAAGAACCCATGCAGGTCAACCGCTCTCATTTATCGGCTGAGGAGCGTCAGAAAAGGCGGAGGCAGAACCTCTGTATGTACTGCGGATCTCCTCAACATTTAGTTAAAACTTGTCCCATTCGTCCGGGAAACGCCTCCTCCTAACTTATGAAAGAGAGGTTAAGTTAGGAGTTGCCATTGAATCACAAAGGAAGTCTGATTCCACCATCCAGGCTCATTTAAAGTGTCCTCGAGGTTCCAAAGCTGTATTAGCTCTCCTGGATTCCGGAGCGGCAGAGAACTTTGTCACTACTGAATTTGTCCAGAAGCATCAAATCCCCATGGAAGCGTTGCCTCGAGTCATCACTTTAACCGCCATCGATGGTAGTCGCATTTCTAGTGGAACCATCACCCATCGTACAACACCACTTAAACTTACCATTGGGGTGCTCCATTCCGAACAACTATCCTTCCTAGTGATTCCCAAAGCCTCTCATTCTTTAGTCCTCGGATTACCCTGGCTACAGAGACATTCACCTCAAATCAATTGGACCACCATGCAAATAATCTCCTGGGGTTCCAATTGCTTCAAAGGTTGCCTTCAGCGGGTAATACCTATCAGATCTTCCGTTGTACGGGATTCTACAGACCTGCCCAAAGCCTACGATGGGTTTCAGGACGTCTTTAGCAAACAGAGCGCAGACCTGTTACCTCCCCATCGTGATTGGGACTGTCCCATAGATCTGATTCCCGGGAAGAATCCTCCTAGGAGCCGAACCTATCCTCTATCTCTCCCTGAGACTCAGGCCATGTCGGAGTACATTACGGAAAACTTAAATAAAGGCTTCATTCGACCTTCCACGTCTCCAGCAGGGGCTGGATTTTTCTTCGTAAAAAAAAAAAAGATGGTGGCTTGCGCCCGTGTATTGACTACCGGGGTCTTAATGAAATAACTATTAAGAATCGCTACCCTCTTCCTCTCATTACAGAGTTATTTGATAGAGTCAAGGGAGCCACAGTTTTTTCCAAACTCGACCTAAGAGGAGCCTATAATTTAATTCGTATCCGTCCAGGCGATGAATGGAAAACGGCCTTCAACACCAGGGATGGGCACTACGAGTATCTCGTTATGCCCTTCGGCCTCTGTAATGCTCCGGCCGTCTTCCAGTTTTTCGTCAATGAAATCTTCCGGGACCTCTTGTACAAGTGTGTGGTCGTTTACTTAGACGACATTTTGATTTTTTCTCAAGACCTCCAAACTCATCGAGACCAGGTCAAACAAGTCCTTCTGAGGTTGCGGTCCAATCAACTGTTTTGCAAATTAGAGAAGTGTCTGTTTGAGGTCTCAAGTGTACCATTCCTGGGATACATTATCTCCGGAACAGGCCTTCAAATGGATTCGTCAAAACTACAAGCCATTCTTGATTGGTCTCTTCCTTCTTCCTTAAAATCCATACAAAGATTCCTAGGATTTGCCAATTACTATCGCAAGTTTGTAAAAGGTTTCTCGACTCTGGTAGCTCCGATTACAGCCCTCACCCGCAAGGGAGCAGATCCAACTATATGGCCCGTCGAAGCTACCTCTGCATTTCAACTTCTTAAGCAAGCCTTCATCTCCGCTCCCATCTTAAAGCAACCAGACTCCACCCGGCCCTTTATCCTGGAGGTGGACGCATCCTCTGAAGGTGTCGGTGCAGTGCTCTCCCAGCGATTTAAAGATGAAAAACTTCATCCCTGTGGTTTCTTTTCCCGGAAGTTTTTGCCTGCAGAGAAGAACTACACCATTGGAGATCAAGAGTTACTCGCCATGAAACTAGCCCTCGAAGAATGGCGATATCTTCTAGAAGGAGCTCATTACCCCATTACCATTTTTACTGACCATAAGAACCTCCTTTATCTTAAATCTGCAAATTGCTTGAACCCTCGTCAAGCCCGGTGGGCAATGTTTTTCTCTAGATTTAACTTCAAAGTCTCCTATCGCCCCGGTTCACAAAACCTGAAAGCCGACGTACTCTCCCGTTCCATGACGAGCAACCCTGATCTACCCATGGAGCAGCCCCAACCAATCTTGAATTCCGCTTCCTTCGCCTCTACCCAATTATCTTCTATACCCCCGGTTGGGAAGACTTTCGTCGCTGCGGAACTCCGCAAGAGGTTACTGCATTGGGCTCATGCTTCCCGGTTCTCTGGTCACCTGGGTATGGATAAAACCCTAGAATTTATCCAGCGGTCCTATTGGTGGTCTTCGATGAAAAAGGACGTCAGGTCTTATGTGTCTTCATGCATCAAATGTGCCCAACACAAGATACCTCGGCGGGTTCCACACGGTCAACTCCAACCTCTTGCAATTCCATCTAAGCCATGGACTCACCTATCTATGGATTTCATCTCTGATCTTCCTCCATCTCGGGGCCACAACACAATTTGGGTTATCGTGGATAACCATTTCGTACCACTTACTGGGCTTCCGTCTGCACCTCTACTCGCCCAGAGCTTTATAAAAGAGATCTTCAAGCTCCACGGCCTTCCTCAAGAGATCCTCTCCGACAGGGGAGTACAGTTCGTAGCGAAGTTCTGGAGGTCACTCTGCTCAGCCCTTCAGGTAAAACTCAAATTTTCTACCGCTTATCATCCCCAGACCAACGGTCAGACCGAAAGGGTCAATCAAGACCTGGAACAGTCCCTGCGCACTTTTGTCTCCTCCTCCCAAGATGACTGGATTGAACTTCTTCCTTGGGCCGAATTTGCCCACAATAATCATTATCACACATCCACCAGCTCAACTCCTTTTTTTACAGTTTTTGGTCAACATCCTCGAGTGCCAGATTTCCCTCTTCTTCCCACATTAGATGTGCCTGCGGCCAAAATGTCCCTTCAACAATTCTCCAACATCTGGGAAAAGGTTCGTTCCTCTCTGACTAAAACGTCAGCCCGGTACAAGAGATTTGCTGACCGCCAAAGACGAGCGATTCCAAATTTCCGACCTGGGGATATGGTCTGGGTCTCTACCCGAAACCTAAGACTCCGAGTACCCTCGATGAAATTTGCTCCGCGATTCATTGGTCCATTCCCAATCATCAAAGTCCTGAATCCTGTGGCTTACAAGTTAAAGCTTCCTCCATTTCTTCGCATTCCAAGTTCCTTCCATATTTCTCTTTTACAACCACTAGTCTTAAACCGATTTCAGAAGGTCCTGCCTAAAGCTTCTAGTGTTCAAACACAGCAGGGAGAGGAGTTCGAAGTTGACAGAATCTTAGATTCCCGTTGTCGATACAACCGTCTTCAATACCTTATCGACTGGAAGAATTATGGTCCGGAGGAACGAATCTGGATAAATGCCTCCGATGTCCATGCACCCCGTCTGGTCAAAGCGTTCCATGTGAAATTTCCTCATAAACCAAGGAAGTGTCCGGTGGCCACTCTTGAAGAAGGGGGTACTGTCACACGCCGGCCTGGAGACCCCAGAATCAGACCCCGTCGCTTACCTGTGCGGGAGCTGACCCGCGCTGTCTTCCGGCTCCCGCGCTGTACGCTCCTTCCTCTTCTCCCAAGGCAGTCTCCGCTGTTGTCCTCTGGAGTGTCCCGCTGCTGTGCTGCTCCCACGCCGGCTCCTGCTCACCACTGGTCCCCGCTGACTACCTCCAGGAAGCGCTGTCCTCCGGTCCATGGGCGCGGCCATCTTGGATTGCCCATGTGACCCCACTACCACCAATGAGGAGCCTTCTCCTTCTCTCTCAGCCTGTCAGCTCCCAGTGTCCACTATAAAAGGATCCCCAATGCTCACACAAGTTGCCAGTGCAACTAGTTTCTTAGTTTAGCTAAGTAGCCTTCCCACTGCGCTCCAGCCGCTCCATGTAGCCCCTCAGCTACCAACGTCTACCCATGGCTATCCAGCCGCTCCACGTAGTCGCTCAGCTACCAACGTCTACCCACTGCACAGTATTCCCTGTACTATACACATACTGTACTGTATTCCCTGTACTATACACATACTGTACTGTATTCCCTGTACTATACACATACTGTACTGTATTCCCTGTACTATACACATGCTGTATTCCCTGTACTATACACATACTGTACACACCACTGCACGGTATTCCCTGTACTATACACATACTGTACACACCACTGTACAGTATTCCCTGTACTATACACATACTGTATTCCCTGTACTATACACATACTGTACTGTATTCCCTGTACTATACACATACTGTATTCCCTGTACTATACACATACTGTACTGTATTCCCTGTACTATACACATACTGTATTCCCTGTACTATACACATACTGTACACTCCACTGCACAGTATTCCCTGTACTATACACATACTGTACACACCACTGTACAGTATGCCCTGTACTATACACATACTGTACACACCACTGTACAGTATTTCCTGTACTATACACATACTGCACACACCACTGTACTGTATTCCCTGTGCTATACACATACTGTACACACCACTGTACAGTATTCCCTGTACTATACACATACTATACACACACCACTGTACAGTATTCCCTGTACTATACACATACTGCACAGTATTCCCTGTACTATACACATACTGTATTCCCTGTACTATACACATACTGTATTCCCTGTACTATACACATACTGTATTCCCTGTACTATACACCACTGCACAGTATTCCCTGTACTATACACATACTGTACTGTATTCCCTGTACTATACACATACTGTACTGTATTCCCTGTACTATACACACCACTGTACTGTATTCCCTGTGCTATACACATACTGTACACACCACTGTACAGTATTCCCTGTACTATACACATACTATACACACACCACTGTACAGTATTCCCTGTACTATACACATACTGCACAGTATTCCCTGTACTATACACATACTGTATTCCCTGTACTATACACATACTGTATTCCCTGTACTATACACATACTGTATTCCCTGTACTATACACCACTGCACAGTATTCCCTGTACTATACACATACTGTACTGTATTCCCTGTACTATACACATACTGTACTGTATTCCCTGTACTATACACATACTGTACTGTATTCCCTGTACTATACACATACTGTACACACCACTGCTCTGTATTCTGCAGGTATAAACCAAGAAAAATAATTTAGGGTGAAAAACAAATACAAATATATAACGCTGCAAAGTTTGCTCCATCTGGCCGTGCTATGTACATACATGAAAACGCACATATAATGACTACACCGTCACACTCCCCCCAAATACAGACATAGGGGATATTAACTCCTCCATTCCAGCAATTCGTGTAACACCTAATAATACAGTTCAGTGATCAGTGTGATCGCAGATCTCTGGGTCTTCAAATATATCTGTCAAGTTTGTATCCAGCTTTAGTGAGGGGGAGATCATTCACACATAAGCACATTGTGGCTTCTTACCGCAATATAGGATACATCCTCTGGGGCTGAGGAGAAGGCGACTTCGGCCCACAACTGCGTTCCTGTAACAGCTCATTCCTCAGCAAACACCTCCTAACATAGCTATATAAAGCCAGACCCCCCCCCAGAGATGACCCCTTCCACCAGGTACACAATGCTCTGGTCCTGGACTTCCCACCTCATTTATGATTGCAGTCACCTGTGTTCTACTAGTTAAATGATGAATTGTGTTTAAACACAGGTGAGGGCACTGATACATCAGCTGGGAGCAGAGCGTAGTGATACCTGGTGGAAGGGGTCATGTTGGAGGGTGTGTGAAGGTGGCAGCGCCATATTGTGGGGATACTTTTCCTCAGTGGTAGAAGTGAATTATCAGTGGACGGGGCAAAATGCGGGGAGACAGTGCAGGACGACCTGCGTCAGTGCTAGAAAACTAATGGTGCATCCACGCGTAAATCTGGGTACACACGTAAAGATTATCTGTCCAACCGTCCAACTAGCTGATTGGTTGGAATGAGAATCTGGTAATGTATGGGAGTAACTGATGATCAGCGATTTGCTCCTAAATGCCAGAAAACAGATGAAAATGGCGTCAGACAAGTTTGTTAAACAATAGTAAATAACACAGGGAAAAGACAGTCAGCGCTCACATGGAAGGGACAGTTAATACCACTAGATGCTTTCCCGGAAGGTGTCCTAAACTCCCCCAATAGCAGAAAATACAAGAAAAAAGAGAAAAGCGCTCCGTGGTAAAAGGGGAATATAGATGTAAAGATGTGTAAAGGATTTATGGTCTGGGTATTGTGATCTTATTAACCGTAGTGTTTAGTGTGAGTGGACAGTCTAAATTTTATGATAAATATTAGGGGTGTGCACCGGCCACTTTTCGTGTTTTGTGTTTTGGTTTTGGATCTGGATCTTTCTTCGTGTTTTGGATCTGGATTGGTTTTGCCAAAACCACCCTTCCGTGTTTTGGGTTCTGGGTTTTGGGTTTTGGATCTGTATTTTTTTGAAAAAAAGCATAAAAACAGCTAAAATCACAGAATTTGTAGGTTTTTCTGCTCCTATGCTATTATTAACCTCAATAACCTTAATTTCCACTCATTTCCAGTCTATTCTGAACACCTCACACCTCACAATAGTGTTTTTATGTCCAAAAGGTTGCACCGAGGTAGCTGGATGACTATGCTAAGCGACACGAGTGGGCGGCACAAACACGTGACCCATCTAGGAGTGACACTGCAGTGGCAGGCAGGATGGCAGTTAGAAAAACTAGGCCCCAAACTGTACATAATGCAAAGAAAAAAAGAGGTGCAAGATGGAATTGTCCTTGGGCCCTCCCACCCACCCTTATGTTGTATAAACAGGACATGCACACTTTAACAAATCAATCATTTCAGCGCCAGGGTCTGCCACACAACTGTGGCTGAAATGATTGGTTCGTTTGGGCCCCCACAAAACAAGCTGGCAATTAATGTGTCCCTGCACAAACTGGCTCTACGGAGGCAAGATGTCATCCTCATCCTCCTCATCCACCGATTCCTCACCCTCTTCAGTGTGTACATCCTCATCCTCACAAAGTATTAACTCGTCCCCACTTGAATCCACCACCACAGGTCCCTCTGTACCTTCTGGAGGCTGGTCTCCCTGGAAGAGCTGATAATTCATTTTGATGAACATCATCTTCTCCACATTCTGTGGAAGCAACCTCCTACGCCTTTCGCTGACAAGGTTCCCGGCTGCACTAAACACTCTTTCGGAGTACACACTGGAGGGGGGGCAACTCAGGTAAAATAGAGCCAGTTTGTACAGGGGCCTCCAAATTGCCTCTTTTTCCTGCCAGTACAGGTATGGACTGTCTGACATGCCTACTTGGATGCTGTCACCGATGTAATCCTCCACCATTCTGTCAATGGTGACAGTATCATATGCAGTGACAGTAGACATGTCAGAAATTGTTGCCAGGTCCTTCAGTCCGGACCAGATGTCCAAACTTGGTCCTGCCTGCCCTGCATCACCGCCAGCGGGTTGCTTAGGATACCTAAGTTTTTTCCTGGCAGCCCCAGTTGCGGGAGAAAATGAAGAAGGAGCCGTTGACGTGTCACGTTCCGCTTCAGCTGACAGTGTGTTCACCAGCAGGTCTTTGCACCTCTGCAGGCTTGTGTCGGCCGGAAAGAGAGACACCACATAGGCTTTAAACCTAGGATCGAGCACGGTGGCCAAAATGTAGTGGTCTGATTTCAACAGATTGACCACCCTGGAATCCTGGCAAAGCGAATGAAGGGCTTCATCCACAAGTCCCACATGCCGAGCGGAATCGCTCCGTCTTAGCTCCTCCTTCACTTTCTCCAGCTGCTTCTGCAAAAGCCTGATGAGGGGAATGACCTGACTCAAGCTGGCAGTGTCTGAACTGACTTCACGTGTGGCAAGTTCGAAGGGCTGAAGAACCTTGCACAACACGGAAATCATTCTCCACTGCGCTTGAGTCAGGTGCATACCCCCTCCTTTGCCTATGTCATAGGTGGATGTATAGGCTTGTATGGCCTTTTGCTGCTCCTCCATCCTCTGAAGCATATAGAGGGTTGAGTTCCACCGCGTCACAACCTCTTGCTTCAGGTGATGGCGGGGCAGGTTCAAGAGTGTTTGCTGGCGCTCCAGTCTTCGGCACGCAGTCGCTGAATGGCGAAAGTGGCCAGAAATTTTTCGGGCCACCCAAAGCGTCTCCTGCACGCCCCTGTCGCTTTTCAGAAAATTCTGCACCACCAAGTTTATTGTGTGAGCAAAACATGGGACGTGCTGGAATTTGCCCAGATGTAATGCCCGCACAATATTGGTGGCGTTGTCAGATATCACAAATCCCCAGGAGAGTCTAAGTGGGGTAAGCCACTGGGCGATGATTTCCCTCAGTTTCTCTAAGAGGTTGTCGGCGGTGTGCCTCTTACTGAAACCGGTGATACACAGCGTAGCCTGCCTTGTAACGAGCTGGCGTTTCTGAGATGCTGCTACTGGTGACGCTGCTGCTGTTGCTGCGTAAGGTGATACATCTACCCAGTGGGCTGTCACAGTCATATAGTCCTTAGTCTGCCCTGTTCCACTTGTCCACATGTCCGTGGTTAAGTGGACATTGTGTACAACGGCATTTTTCAGGACACTGAGGACACTTTTTCTGACGTTTCTGTACAGTCTCGGTATCGCCTGCCTAGTGAAGTGGAATCTAGACGGGATTTGGAACCGGGGACACACTACCTCCATCAATTGTCTAAATCCCACTGCACTAATGGCGGATACCGGACGCACGTCTAACACCAACATAGCAGTCAAGGCCTCAGTTATACGTTTTGCTTCAGGATGACTGCTGTCGTACTTCATCCTCCTCGCTAAGGACTGTTGGAGGGTCAATTGTTTAGTAAAAGTAGTGGTGTTCCTACTTCCTCTCTGGGATGATGAACGACTCCCAGCAGCAGCAGCAACAGCAGCAGCGGCAGCAGTAGGCGTAGCAATGCAGGATCCTCCGGAGGAATCCCGGATAGGAGAGTCAGTCATGCCAGTGATATGGCCTGCAGGACTACTTCCGATCCTGACTAAGGAGGAAATTGACGAGGAGGGAGTTGACGGTGTGGTTTGCAGGCGCTTGGATACAACAGGACAACGGGATTTAGGTGTCCCTGGACTGCTTACGGTCTGAGCCAAAGTTTCTGAACTTGACAGTAACTTTTTATGAACGCGCTGCAGGTGCCGTATAAGGGAGGATGTTCCTAGGTGGTTGACGTCCCTACCCCTACTTATTTCACCTTTACATATGGTACATATGGCAAGACAGTTGTTGTCCGGATTTGGATAGAAATATTGCCAGACCAAAGAGGTGGAATGTTTGGTCTTCTGCCCAGGCATGACCGTGATGGGCTTTTTCATCCCACGGACAACAACTGTCTCCCCCGGAGCCTGATTTAAACAAACCACATCACCATCAGAATCCTCCTCACCAACTTCCTCCTCAGCGCCAGCTACACCAGTATCCTCATCCTGTTGTACTTCAACAGTGACATCTTCAATTTGCATATCAGCAAGTGGACTGTGGGTGCTCCTTTCAGCACTTGCAGGGGGCGTGCAAATGGTGGAAAGAGCCACCTCTTCCCGTCCAGTGCTGGGAAGGTCAGGCATCGCAACCACCACCACACTTGGACTCTCTTTGGGGATTTGTGATATCTTCTTAGAAAGCACAGTTCTTCGCTGTGCTTTTGCCAGCTTAACTCTTTTGATTTTTTTAGTGGGAGGAGGGCTTCCATCGTCATGTGAAGCTGAACCACTAGTCATGAACATACTAGGGATCGACCTTAGCCGTTCCTTGCCACTCCGTGTCGTAAATGGCATATTGGCAAGTTTACGTTTCTCTTCAGCTGATTTAAATGTCTTTTTCAAGGTCATTTTCCTGAACTTTGCCATTTGGGATTGTATGTGCCCTCTACTATGACATTGGGCATCGGCCTTGGCAGACGACGTTGATGGCATGTTATCGTCTATGTCATGACTAGTGGCAGCAGCTTCAGCACTAGGAGGAAGTGGTTCTTGATCTTTCTCTATTTTATTTTTATCGGAGAAAGTTTGGTCCTCCATTTATGTTATATCGATTTGATATATACGTGCGGCTAAACACAGAAAATAAATTTTTTTTTGGTTCGGACTGGAGTGTACTTTGTGGGTTACAGCACCCTTTAACGGTCAAGCCAGCCGGCCCTTTACTTATGACACAGGCGCACTCTTGGCACTACTTTGTTGATGCACGTGCGGCTACTGCGCACACAATTCACAAACACAGAAAATAATTTTTTTTTTGGTTTGGACTGGAGTGTACTTTCGGGGGTTACAGCACCCTTAACGGTCAAGCCAGCCGGCCCTTTACTTATGACACAGGCGAACGCTTGACACTACTTTGTTGATGCACGTGCGGCTACTGCGCACACAATTCACAAACACAGAAAATAATTTTTTTTTGGTTTGGACTGGAGTGTACTTTCAGGGGTTACAGCACCCTTTAACGGTCAAGCCAGCCGGCCCTTTACTTATGACACAGGCGCACGCTTGGCACTACTTTGTTGATGCACGTGCGGCTACTGCGCACACAATTCACAAACACAGAAAATAATTTTTTTTTGGTTTGGACTGGAGTGTACTTTCGGGGGTTACAGCACCCTTTAACGGTCAAGCCAGCCGGCCCTTTACTTATGACACAGGGGCACTCTTGGCACTACTTTGTTGATGCACGTGCGGCTACTGCGCACACAATTCACAAACACAGAAAATAATTTTTTTTTAGGTTTGGACTGGAGTGTACTTTCGGGGGTTACAGCACCCTTAACGGTCAAGCCAGCCGGCCCTTTACTTATGACACAGGCGCACGCTTGGCACTACTTTGTTGATGCACGTGCGGCTACTGCGCACACAATTAACAAACACAGAAAATAATTTTTTTTTGGTTTGGACTGGAGTGTACTTTCGGGGGTTACAGCACCCTTTAACGGTCAAGCCAGCCGGCCCTTTACTTATGACACAGGCGCACGCTTGGCACTACTTTGTTGATGCACGTGCGGCTACTGCGCACACAATTCACAAACACAGAAAATAATTTTTTTTTAGGTTTGGACTGGAGTGTACTTTCGGGGGTTACAGCACCCTTAACGGTCAAGCCAGCCGGCCCTTTACTTATGACACAGGCGAACGCTTGACACTACTTTGTTGATGCACGTGCGGCTACTGCGCACACAATTCACAAACACAGAAAATAATTTTTTTTTGGTTTGGACTGGAGTGTACTTTCAGGGGTTACAGCACCCTTTAACGGTCAAGCCAGCCGGCCCTTTACTTATGACACAGGCGCACGCTTGGCACTACTTTGTTGATGCACGTGCGGCTACTGCGCACACAATTCACAAACACAGAAAATAATTTTTTTTTGGTTTGGACTGGAGTGTACTTTCGGGGGTTACAGCACCCTTTAACGGTCAAGCCAGCCGGCCCTTTACTTATGACACAGGGGCACTCTTGGCACTACTTTGTTGATGCACGTGCGGCTACTGCGCACACAATTCACAAACACAGAAAATAATTTTTTTTTAGGTTTGGACTGGAGTGTACTTTCGGGGGTTACAGCACCCTTAACGGTCAAGCCAGCCGGCCCTTTACTTATGACACAGGCGCACGCTTGGCACTACTTTGTTGATGCACGTGCGGCTACTGCGCACACAATTAACAAACACAGAAAATAATTTTTTTTTGGTTTGGACTGGAGTGTACTTTCGGGGGTTACAGCACCCTTTAACGGTCAAGCCAGCCGGCCCTTTACTTATGACACAGGCGCACGCTTGGCACTACTTTGTTGATGCACGTGCGGCTACTGCGCACACAATTCACAAACACAGAAAATAATTTTTTTTTAGGTTTGGACTGGAGTGTACTTTCGGGGGTTACAGCACCCTTAACGGTCAAGCCAGCCGGCCCTTTACTTATGACACAGGCGCACGCTTGGCACTACTTTGTTGATGCACGTGCGGCTACTGCGCACACAATTCACAAACACAGAAAATAATTTTTTTTTTGGTTTGGACTGGAGTGTACTTTCGGGGGTTACAGCACCCTTAACGGTCAAGCCAGCCGGCCCTTTACTTATGACACAGGCGCACGCTTGGCACTACTTTGTTGATGCACGTGCGGCTACTGCGCACACAATTCACAAACACAGAAAATATATTATTTTTTTAGCACTTGGGGGGAGCACCCCTGATGGACAGAGCACCCCCTGGACAACACTACAGCACCCCTTTAGGACTGGGACACTGCACAGGACTTTGGAACTGACTGCACAACACAGTCCAGCCAGCCCCTATGGACTTTGAAGTAGTGGACACAGCCCCTATTAACAACAGCAGCACAGCACAACACAGCCAGCCCATATGGACTTTGAAGTAGTGGACAACAGCAGCACTACACTACACTACACTACACAGCACTAACTCCCACCCTCCCTCTTCACTGTCCACAGCCGAGTGAGAAAATGGCGCCGACGCGGGTACCTTATATAGGATCCAAAACCCGCGAGACTCGGAAGGCGGGATGATGACGTTTTGCCTCGATGTCAGATCCGAGTCAGGCGGGAAAAGTCGAGCCTGACTCGGATCGGACTCGGATCGGGGGGGCTCGGGGGGGTTCGGATTTCAGAAATCCGAACCCGCTCACCCCTAATAAATATACACAAATATATACACACACACACACACACACACACACACACACACACACACACACACACACACACACACACACACACACACACATATATATATATATATATATATACAGCTATCATCATAATATTATTACTGTAACATCCAGCCTACAGATTCTGTCTACCTGTATAGCCGGATAGATTGGTAGTATTATATATCAAATACATAAGGTCAGATGGTCCCATTCTCTGGCATTTTATAAGGCCTCTAGTATATCATCCTTTAATTTATAACACCCAGCCTCCAGTTGTTGCCCACCTGTCAGAATCAGAGAGACTGGGCGCTTTAACTATAAGACATTATTCACAATTATCATTGGACAAATTCCTAATTATTTTGTCAACTCCCAGCCTCAAGTTATTGCCCACCTGACGTCATACATCTATTTTTTGGAAGAGAACTATATATATATATATGTGTGTGTTTGTATGTATGTATATATATATATATATATGTGTATGCTTGTGTGTGTATGTATGTATGTATGTATATATATATATATTTGTGTATATTTATCATAAAATTTAGATTGTCCACTCACACTAAACACTACGGTTAATAAGATTACAATACCCAGACCATAAATCCTTACACATCTTTACATCTATATTCCCCTTTTACCACGGAGCGCTTTTCTCTTTTTTCTTGTAAGTTTGTTAAACGTTTGATCTAAACTATTTGTTCAAACAACAGTTTTTCTCCTTTTTCCGGCGTTTGGGAGCAAATTGCTGATCATCAGTTACTCCCATACGTTACCAGATTTTCATTCCAACCTATCACCTAGTTGGCTGGTTGGACAGATAATCTTCACATGTGTACCCAGCTTAATGGGGGGTATCCACTTAAACAAGCGACTGCACGATAACTATGTCGTTATCTTGCAAATCGCGCATGTTTTGGACGGATGCGACCCGCTATGCGAGTGCCCGCAGGTCGCTTCTGACATCGACCGTACATGCAGGTCAACCTGACGATCTCGGATGAGGGATGTGCCGGGACTGAACGAGTGAACATTCAGTCCTAGCACATCACTAGCTATACAAACGACAGCACTATTGCAATGTCGCAATCGTGCGCTCGTTTGTATATCGCTAAGTGGATACCCCCCATAAGGCTTGGGAAAAAGTTCACTTTTCAGCAGGACAATGATCTGAAGGCCAGAGCAACACTGACGTGTGTATAACAAAGAGGTGAGTACGGCCCTATCTGTGTGGAGTTTGTATAGTCTCTCTGTGCTTGCGTGGGTTTCCTCTGGGTGTTCTGGTTTCCTCCAACACTCCAAAAATATACTGGTAGGTTAATTGGGTCCTAACATGTGTGTAAGCATGTGATAGGGAATATAGAGTGTAAGCTCCACTGGGGCAGGGACTGATGTGAATGGCCAAATATTCTCTGTACAGCGCTGTAGAATATGTGTGTGCTATATAAGTAACTGGTAATAAATAAATAGTAAATCACTTGTGAATAGCTTAGTGACCCGGCTTTGTGTCTCTGTATCTTTGTGCAGCCGACACGCCATCCTCATTTCTGATGAGCCCCAATCTCTCCACGGCCCTGGTTGGCGGTTCTCTCCGGGAAGGAAACCATTTTACCACCTGCGTGACATGGGGAGGGTTCCACTTCCGCACTTTTGATGGGAAACACTTTAATTTCCATGGAAACTGCTTGTATAACCTGGCCTCCTCTACCGATGCCAACTGGGCTGTTTATATCTCTGGAGAGCCCTGTTCCAGAGCCGGCTCCTGCCCCAAGGTGAGTACTGGGAGCGTTTACTGACGTGGAGCCACAGGTGTAATAAGTAATACTGAGATATATACAGTATATACCTTGCTGTGTCCCCAGGCTCTCAGGATGGTGTTTGGCTTGGACCAGCTTGTAGTGAAGAGAAGATCGGTGACGGTGAATGATGTTGTTATACCAGATGGAGACCCACATCTGCAGAATGGTGAGCGGCTTTACAGCATATAATAACATTCGTAATAAAACAGTGATATATATAACTATAGAAGTTCTATGTGTTCTTGTAGTCTATAGCAATACAGTTACTGCATAAAATAATATATTTACTGCAGATCCCCAGAGAATACTCCCTTTCTCTGGAGTCCACATCCGTCCCTGTGCCAGGACATATCGGCCAGGCTATACCTGGGCCTCCTGCCCTGGTGGTAGGTGTGAGGACTGGCAGATTACAGCCACATCCATCCCTGTGCCAGGACATATCGGCCAGGCTATACCTGGGCCTCCTGCCCTGGTGGTAGGTGTGAGGACTGCCAGATTACAGCCACATCCATCCCTGTGCCAGGACATATCAGCCAGGCTATACCTGGGCCTCCTGCACTGGTGGTAGGTGTGAGGACTGGCAGATTACAGCCACATCCATCCCTGTGCCAGGACATATCGGCCAGGCTATACCTGGGTCTCCTGCAATGGTGGTAGGTGTGAGGGCTGGCAGATTACAGCCACAGACAGCCCTGTGCCAGGACATATCGGCCAGGCTATACCTGGGCCTCCTGCACTGGTGGTAGGTGTGAGGACTGGCAGATTACAGCCACATCCATCCCTGTGCCAGGACATATCGGCCAGGCTATACCTGGGTCTCCTGCACTGGTGGTAGGTGTGAGGACTGGCAGATTACATCCACATCCATCCCTGTGCCAGGACATATCGGCCAGGCTATACCTGGGCCTCCTGCACTGGTGGTAGGTGTGAGGACTGGCAGATTACAGCCACAGACAGCCCTGTGCCAGGACATATCGGCCAGGCTATACCTGGGCCTCCTGCACTAGTGGTAGGTGTGAGGACTGGCAGATTACATCCACATCCATTCCTGTGCCAGGGCATATCGGCCAGGCTATACCTGGGCCTCCTGCACTGGTGGTAGGTGTGAGGTCTGGCAGATTACAGCCACATCCATCCCTGTGCCAGGACATATCGGCCAGGCTATACCTGGGCCTCCTGCACTGGTGGTAGGTGTGAGGACTTGCAGATTACAGCCACAGACATCCCTGTGCCAGGACATATCGGCCAGGCTATACCTAGGCCTCCTGCACTGGTGGTAGGTGTGAGGACTGGCAGATTACAGTCACATCCATCCCTGTGCCAGGACATATCGGCCAGGCTATACCTGGGTCTCCTGCACTGGTGGTAGGTGTGAGGACTGGCAGATTACATCCACATCCATCCCTGTGCCAGGACATATCGGCCAGGCTATACCTGGGCCTCCTGCACTGGTGGTAGGTGTGAGGACTGGCAGATTACATCCATCCCTGTGCCAGGACATATCGGCCAGGGTATACCTGGGCCTCCTGCACTGGTGGTAGGTGTGAGGACTGGCAGATTACAGCCACATCCATCCCTGTGCCAGGACATATCGGCCAGGCTATACCTGGGTCTCCTGCACTGGTGGTAGGTGTGAGGACTGGCAGATTACATCCACATCCATCCCTGTGCCACGACATATCGGCCAGGCTATACCTGGGCCTCCTGCACTGGTGGTAGGTGTGAGGACTGGCAGATTACAGCCACATCCATCCCTGTGCCAGGACATATCGGCCAGGCTATACCTGGGCCTCCTGCACTGGTGGTAGGTGTGAGGACTGGCAGATTACAGCCTCAGACAGCCCTGTGCCAGGACATATCGGCCAGCCTATACCTGGGCCTCCTGCACTGGTGGTAGGTGTGAGGACTGGCAGATTACAGCCACATCCATCCCTGTGCCAGGACATATCGGCCAGGCTATACCTGGGTCTCCTGCACTGGTGGTAGGTGTGAGGGCTGGCAGATTACAGCCACAGACAGCCCTGTGCCAGGACATATCGGCCAGGCTATACCTGGGCCTCCTGCACTGGTGGTAGGTGTGAGGACTGGCAGATTACAGCCACATCCATCCCTGTGCCAGGACATATCGGCCAGGGTATACCTGGGTCTCCTGCACTGGTGGTAGGTGTGAGGACTGGCAGATTACATCCATCCCTGTGCCAGGACATATCGGCCAGGCTATACCTGGGTCTCCTGCACTGGTGGTAGGTGTGAGGACTGGCAGATTACATCCATCCCTGTGCCAGGACATATCGGCCAGGCTATACCTGGGCCTCCTGCACTGGTGGTAGGTGTGAGGACTGGCAGATTACAGCCACATCCATCCCTGTGCCAGGACATATCGGCCAGGCTATACCTGGGCCTCCTGCACTGGTGGTAGGTGTGAGGACTGGCAGATTACAGCCACAGACATCCCTGTGCCAGGACATATCGGCCAGGCTATACCTAGGCCTCCTGCACTGGTGGTAGGTGTGAGGACTGGCAGATTACAGCCACATCCATCCCTGTGCCAGGACATATCGGCCAGGCTATACCTGGGTCTCCTGCACTGGTGGTAGATGTGAGGACTGGCAGATTACATCCATCCCTGTGCCAGGACATATCGGCCAGGTTATACCTGGGTCTCCTGCACTGGTGGTAGGTGTGAGGACTGGCAGATTACATCCATCCCTGTGCCAGGACATATCGGCCAAGCTATACCTGGGCCTCCTGCACTGGTGGTAGGTGTGAGGACTGGCAGATTACATCCGTCCCTGTGCCAGGACATATTGGCCAGGCTATACCTGGGTCTCCTGCACTGGTGGTAGGTGTGAGGACTGGCAGATTACATCCATCCCTGTGCCACGACATATCGGCCAGGCTATACCTGGGTCTCCTGCACTGGTGGTAGGTGTGAGGACTGGCAGATTACAGCCACATCCATCCCTGTGCCAGGACATATCGGCCAGGCTATACCTGGGTCTCCTGCACTGGTGGTAGGTGTGAGGACAGGCAGATTACAGCCACATCCATCCCTGTGCCAGGACATATCGGCCGGGCTATACCTGGGCCTCCTGCACTGGTGGTAGGTGTGAGGACTGGCAGATTACAGCCACATCCATCCCTGTGCCAGGACATATCGGCCGGGCTATACCTGGGTCTCCGGCACTGGTGGTAGTTGTGAGGACTGGCAGATTACAGCCACATCCATCCCTGTGCCAGGACATATCGGCCAGGCTATACCTGGGCCTCCTGCACTGGTGGTAGGTGTGAGGACTGGCAGATTATAGCCACAGACAGCCCTGTGCCAGGACTTATCGGCCAGACTATACCTGGGTCTCCTGCACTGGTGGTAGGTGTGAAAACTGGCAGATTACAGCCACATCCATCCCTGTGCCAGGACATATCGGCCAGGCTATACCTGGGCCTCCTGCACTGGTGGTAGGTGTGAGGACTGGCAGATTACATCCATCCCTCTGCCAGGACATATCGGCCAGGCTATACCTGGGCCTCCTGCACTGGTGGTAGGTGTGAGGACTGGCAGATTACATCCATCCCTGTGCCAGGACATATCGGCCAGGCTATACCTGGGCCTCCTGCACTGGTGGTAGGTGTGAGGACTGGCAGATTACAGCCATATCCATCCCTGTGCCAGGACATATCGGCTAGGCTATACCTGGGTCTCCTGCACTGGTGGTAGGTGTGAGGACTGGCAGATTACAGCCACATCCATCCCTGTGCCAGGACATATCGGCCAGGCTATACCTGGGCCTCCTGCACTGGTGGTAGGTGTGAGGACTGGCAGATTATAGCCACAGACAGCCCTGTGCCAGGACTTATCGGCCAGGCTATACCTGGGTCTCCTGCACTGGTGGTAGGTGTGAGAACTGGCAGATTACAGCCACATCCATCCCTCTGCCAGGACATATCGGCCAGGCTATACCTGGGTCTCCTGCACTGGTGGTAGGTGTGAGGACTGGCAGATTACAGCCACAGATCCCTGTGCCAGGACATATCGGCCAGGCTATACCTCGGTCTCCTGCACTGGTGGTAGGTGTGAGGACTGGCAGATTACAGCCACATCCATCCCTGTGCCAGGACATATCGGCCAGGCTATAACTGGGTCTCCTGCACTGGTGGTAGGTGTGAGGACTGGCAGATTACATCCATATCCATCCCTGTGCCAGGACATATCGGCCAGGCTATACCTAGGTCTCCTGCACTGGTGGTAGGTGTGAGGACAGGCAGATTACAGCCACAGACAGCCCTGTGCCAGGACATATCGGCCAGGCTATACCTGGGCCTCCTGCACTGGTGGTAGGTGTGAGGACTGGCAGATTACATCCATCCCAGTGCCAGGACATATCGGCCAAGCTATACCTGGGCCTCCTGCACTGGTGGTAGGTGTGAGGACTGGCAGAATACATCCGTCCCTGTGCCAGGACATATTGGCCAGGCTATACCTGGGTCTCCTGCACTGGTGGTAGGTGTGAGGACTGGCAGATTACATCCATCCCTGTGCCACGACATATCGGCCAGGCTATACCTGGGTCTCCTGCACTGGTGGTAGGTGTGAGGACTGGCAGATTACAGCCACATCCATCCCTGTGCCAGGACATATCGGCCAGGCTATACCTGGGTCTCCTGCACTGGTGGTAGGTGTGAGGACAGGCAGATTACAGCCACATCCATCCCTGTGCCAGGACATATCGGCCGGGCTATACCTGGGCCTCCTGCACTGGTGGTAGGTGTGAGGACTGGCAGATTACAGCCACATCCATCCCTGTGCCAGGACATATCGGCCGGGCTATACCTGGGTCTCCGGCACTGGTGGTAGTTGTGAGGACTGGCAGATTACAGCCACATCCATCCCTGTGCCAGGACATATCGGCCAGGCTATACCTGGGCCTCCTGCACTGGTGGTAGGTGTGAGGACTGGCAGATTATAGCCACAGACAGCCCTGTGCCAGGACTTATCGGCCAGACTATACCTGGGTCTCCTGCACTGGTGGTAGGTGTGAAAACTGGCAGATTACAGCCACATCCATCCCTGTGCCAGGACATATCGGCCAGGCTATACCTGGGCCTCCTGCACTGGTGGTAGGTGTGAGGACTGGCAGATTACATCCATCCCTCTGCCAGGACATATCGGCCAGGCTATACCTGGGCCTCCTGCACTGGTGGTAGGTGTGAGGACTGGCAGATTACATCCATCCCTGTGCCAGGACATATCGGCCAGGCTATACCTGGGCCTCCTGCACTGGTGGTAGGTGTGAGGACTGGCAGATTACAGCCATATCCATCCCTGTGCCAGGACATATCGGCTAGGCTATACCTGGGTCTCCTGCACTGGTGGTAGGTGTGAGGACTGGCAGATTACAGCCACATCCATCCCTGTGCCAGGACATATCGGCCAGGCTATACCTGGGCCTCCTGCACTGGTGGTAGGTGTGAGGACTGGCAGATTATAGCCACAGACAGCCCTGTGCCAGGACTTATCGGCCAGGCTATACCTGGGTCTCCTGCACTGGTGGTAGGTGTGAGAACTGGCAGATTACAGCCACATCCATCCCTCTGCCAGGACATATCGGCCAGGCTATACCTGGGTCTCCTGCACTGGTGGTAGGTGTGAGGACTGGCAGATTACAGCCACAGATCCCTGTGCCAGGACATATCGGCCAGGCTATACCTCGGTCTCCTGCACTGGTGGTAGGTGTGAGGACTGGCAGATTACAGCCACATCCATCCCTGTGCCAGGACATATCGGCCAGGCTATAACTGGGTCTCCTGCACTGGTGGTAGGTGTGAGGACTGGCAGATTACATCCATATCCATCCCTGTGCCAGGACATATCGGCCAGGCTATACCTAGGTCTCCTGCACTGGTGGTAGGTGTGAGGACAGGCAGATTACAGCCACAGACAGCCCTGTGCCAGGACATATCGGCCAGGCTATACCTGGGCCTCCTGCACTGGTGGTAGGTGTGAGGACTGGCAGATTACATCCGTCCCTGTGCCAGGACATATTGGCCAGGCTATACCTGGGTCTCCTGCACTGGTGGTAGGTGTGAGGACTGGCAGATTACATCCATCCCTGTGCCAGGACATATCGGCCAAGCTATACCTGGGCCTCCTGCACTGGTGGTAGGTGTGAGGACTGGCAGATTACATCCGTCCCTGTGCCAGGACATATTGGCCAGGCTATACCTGGGTCTCCTGCACTGGTGGTAGGTGTGAGGACTGGCAGATTACATCCATCCCTGTGCCACGACATATCGGCCAGGCTATACCTGGGTCTCCTGCACTGGTGGTAGGTGTGAGGACTGGCAGATTACAGCCACATCCATCCCTGTGCCAGGACATATCGGCCAGGCTATACCTGGGTCTCCTGCACTGGTGGTAGGTGTGAGGACTGGCAGATTACAGCCACATCCATCCCTGTGCCAGGACATATCGGCCGGGCTATACCTGGGCCTCCTGCACTGGTGGTAGGTGTGAGGACTGGCAGATTACAGCCACATCCATCCCTGTGCCAGGACATATCGGCCGGGCTATACCTGGGTCTCCGGCACTGGTGGTAGTTGTGAGGACTGGCAGATTACAGCCACATCCATCCCTGTGCCAGGACATATCGGCCAGGCTATACCTGGGCCTCCTGCACTGGTGGTAGGTGTGAGGACTGGCAGATTATAGCCACAGACAGCCCTGTGCCAGGACTTATCGGCCAGACTATACCTGGGTCTCCTGCACTGGTGGTAGGTGTGAAAACTGGCAGATTACAGCCACATCCATCCCTGTGCCAGGACATATCGGCCAGGCTATACCTGGGCCTCCTGCACTGGTGGTAGGTGTGAGGACTGGCAGATTACATCCATCCCTCTGCCAGGACATATCGGCCAGGCTATACCTGGGCCTCCTGCACTGGTGGTAGGTGTGAGGACTGGCAGATTACATCCATCCCTGTGCCAGGACATATCGGCCAGGCTATACCTGGGCCTCCTGCACTGGTGGTAGGTGTGAGGACTGGCAGATTACAGCCATATCCATCCCTGTGCCAGGACATATCGGCTAGGCTATACCTGGGTCTCCTGCACTGGTGGTAGGTGTGAGGACTGGCAGATTACAGCCACATCCATCCCTGTGCCAGGACATATCGGCCAGGCTATACCTGGGCCTCCTGCACTGGTGGTAGGTGTGAGGACTGGCAGATTATAGCCACAGACAGCCCTGTGCCAGGACATATCGGCCAGGCTATACCTCGGTCTCCTGCACTGGTGGTAGGTGTGAGGACTGGCAGATTACAGCCACATCCATCCCTGTGCCAGGACATATCGGCCAGGCTATAACTGGGTCTCCTGCACTGGTGGTAGGTGTGAGGACTGGCAGATTACATCCACATCCATCCCTGTGCCAGGACATATCGGCCAGGCTATACCTGGGCCTCCTGCACTGGTGGTAGGTGTGAGGACTGGCAGATTACAGCCACATCCATCCCTGTGCCAGGACATATCGGCCAGGCTATACCTGGGCCTCCTGCACTGGTGGTAGGTGTGAGGACTGGCAGATTACAGCCTCAGACAGCCCTGTGCCAGGACATATCGGCCAGCCTATACCTGGGCCTCCTGCACTGGTGGTAGGTGTGAGGACTGGCAGATTACAGCCACATCCATCCCTGTGCCAGAACATATCGGCCAGGCTATACCTGGGTCTCCTGCACTGGTGGTAGGTGTGAGGGCTGGCAGATTACAGCCACAGACAGCCCTGTGCCAGGACATATCGGCCAGGCTATACCTGGGCCTCCTGCACTGGTGGTAGGTGTGAGGACTGGCAGATTACAGCCACATCCATCCCTGTGCCAGGACATATCGGCCAGGGTATACCTGGGTCTCCTGCACTGGTGGTAGGTGTGAGGACTGGCAGATTACATCCATCCCTGTGCCAGGACATATCGGCCAGGCTATACCTGGGTCTCCTGCACTGGTGGTAGGTGTGAGGACTGGCAGATTACATAAATCCCTGTGCCAGGACATATCGACCAGGCTATACCTGGGCCTCCTGCACTGGTGGTAGGTGTGAGGACTGGCAGATTACAGCCACATCCATCCCTGTGCCAGGACATATCGGCCAGGCTATACCTGGGCCTCCTGCACTGGTGGTAGGTGTGAGGACTGGCAGATTACAGCCACAGACATCCCTGTGCCAGGACATATCGGCCAGGCTATACCTAGGCCTCCTGCACTGGTGGTAGGTGTGAGGACTGGCAGATTACAGCCACATCCATCCCTGTGCCAGGACATATCGGCCAGGCTATACCTGGGTCTCCTGCACTGGTGGTAGATGTGAGGACTGGCAGATTACATCCATCCCTGTGCCAGGACATATCGGCCAGGTTATACCTGGGTCTCCTGCACTGGTGGTAGGTGTGAGGACTGGCAGATTACATCCATCCCTGTGCCAGGACATATCGGCCAAGCTATACCTGGGCCTCCTGCACTGGTGGTAGGTGTGAGGACTGGCAGATTACATCCGTCCCTGTGCCAGGACATATTG
Source organism: Taudactylus pleione (assembly GCA_031769625.1). NCBI lineage: Eukaryota > Metazoa > Chordata > Amphibia > Anura > Myobatrachidae > Taudactylus > Taudactylus pleione. The sequence continues at coordinate 1,338,489 of JAUIMM010000976.1, forward strand.
GCCAGGCTATACCTGGGTCTCCTGCACTGGTGGTAGGTGTGAGGACTGGCAGATTACATCCATCCCTGTGCCACGACATATCGGCCAGGCTATACCTGGGTCTCCTGCACTGGTGGTAGGTGTGAGGACTGGCAGATTACAGCCACATCCATCCCTGTGCCAGGACATATCGGCCAGGCTATACCTGGGTCTCCTGCACTGGTGGTAGGTGTGAGGACTGGCAGATTACAGCCACATCCATCCCTGTGCCAGGACATATCGGCCGGGCTATACCTGGGCCTCCTGCACTGGTGGTAGGTGTGAGGACTGGCAGATTACAGCCACATCCATCCCTGTGCCAGGACATATCGGCCGGGCTATACCTGGGTCTCCGGCACTGGTGGTAGTTGTGAGGACTGGCAGATTACAGCCACATCCATCCCTGTGCCAGGACATATCGGCCAGGCTATACCTGGGCCTCCTGCACTGGTGGTAGGTGTGAGGACTGGCAGATTATAGCCACAGACAGCCCTGTGCCAGGACTTATCGGCCAGACTATACCTGGGTCTCCTGCACTGGTGGTAGGTGTGAAAACTGGCAGATTACAGCCACATCCATCCCTGTGCCAGGACATATCGGCCAGGCTATACCTGGGCCTCCTGCACTGGTGGTAGGTGTGAGGACTGGCAGATTACATCCATCCCTGTGCCAGGACATATCGGCCAGGCTATACCTGGGCCTCCTGCACTGGTGGTAGGTGTGAGGACTGGCAGATTACAGCCATATCCATCCCTGTGCCAGGACATATCGGCTAGGCTATACCTGGGTCTCCTGCACTGGTGGTAGGTGTGAGGACTGGCAGATTACAGCCACATCCATCCCTGTGCCAGGACATATCGGCCAGGCTATACCTGGGCCTCCTGCACTGGTGGTAGGTGTGAGGACTGGCAGATTATAGCCACAGACAGCCCTGTGCCAGGACTTATCGGCCAGGCTATACCTGGGTCTCCTGCACTGGTGGTAGGTGTGAGAACTGGCAGATTACAGCCACATCCATCCCTCTGCCAGGACATATCGGCCAGGCTATACCTGGGTCTCCTGCACTGGTGGTAGGTGTGAGGACTGGCAGATTACAGCCACAGATCCCTGTGCCAGGACATATCGGCCAGGCTATACCTCGGTCTCCTGCACTGGTGGTAGGTGTGAGGACTGGCAGATTACAGCCACATCCATCCCTGTGCCAGGACATATCGGCCAGGCTATAACTGGGTCTCCTGCACTGGTGGTAGGTGTGAGGACTGGCAGATTACATCCATATCCATCCCTGTGCCAGGACATATCGGCCAGGCTATACCTAGGTCTCCTGCACTGGTGGTAGGTGTGAGGACAGGCAGATTACAGCCACAGACAGCCCTGTGCCAGGACATATCGGCCAGGCTATACCTCGGTCTCCTGCACTGGTGGTAGGTGTGAGGACTGGCAGATTACAGCCACATCCATCCCTGTGCCAGGACATATCGGCCAGGCTATAACTGGGTCTCCTGCACTGGTGGTAGGTGTGAGGACTGGCAGATTACATCCATATCCATCCCTGTGCCAGGACATATCGGCCAGGCTATACCTAGGTCTCCTGCACTGGTGGTAGGTGTGAGGACAGGCAGATTACAGCCACAGACAGCCCTGTGCCAGGACATATCGGCCAGGCTATACCTGGGCCTCCTGCACTGGTGGTAGGTGTGAGGACTGGCAGATTACATCCGTCCCTGTGCCAGGACATATTGGCCAGGCTATACCTGGGTCTCCTGCACTGGTGGTAGGTGTGAGGACTGGCAGATTACAGCCACATCCATCCCTGTGCCAGGACATATCGGCCAGGCTATACCTGGGTCTCCTGCACTGGTGGTAGGTGTGAGGACAGGCAGATTACAGCTACAGACAGCCCTGTGCCAGGACATATCGGCCAGGCTATACCTGGGTCTCCTGCACTGGTGGTAGGTGTGAGGACCGGCAGATTACAGCCACATCCATCCCTGTGCCAGGACATATTGGCCAGGCTATACCTGGGTCTCCTGCACTGGTGGTAGGTGTGAGGACTGGCAGATTACATCCATCCCTGTGCCAGGACATATCGGCAAGGCTATACCTGGGCCTCCTGCACTGGTGGTAGGTGTGCGGACTGGCAGATTACAGCCACAGACAGCCCTGTACCAGGACATATCGGCCAGGCTATACCTGGGCCTCCTGCACTGGTGGTAGGTGTGAGGACTGGCAGATTACATCTAGCCCTGTGCCAGGACATATCGGCCAGGCTATACCTGGGTCTCCTGCACTGGTGGTAGGTGTGAGGACTGGCAGATTACAGCCACATCCATCCCTGTGCCAGGACATATCGGCCAGGCTATACCTGGGCCTCCTGCACTGGTGGTAGGTGTGAGGACTGGCAGATTACATCCATCCCTGTGCCAGGACATATCGGCCAGGCTATACCTGGGTCTCCTGCACTGGTGGTAGGTGTGAGGACTGGCAGATTACATCCATCCCTGTGCCAGGACATATCGGCCAGGCTATACCTGGGTCTCCTGCACTGGTGGTAGGTGTGAGGTCTGGCAGATTACAGCCACATCCATCCCTGTGCCAGGACATATCGGCCAGGCTCTACCTGGGCCTCCTGCACTGGTGGTAGGTGTGAGGACTGGCAGATTACAGCCACATCCATCCCTGTGCCAGGACATATCGGCCAGGCTATACCTGGGCCTCCTGCACTGGTGGTAGGTGTGAGGACTGGCAGATTACATCCATCTCTGTGACAGGACATATCGGCCAGGCTATACCAGGGTCTCCTGCACTGGTGGTAGGTGTGAGGACTGGCAGATTACATCGATCCCTGTGCCAGGACATATCGGCCAGGTTATACCTGGGCCTCCTGCACTGGTGGTAGGTGTGAGGACTGGCAGATTACATCCATCCCTGTGCCAGGACATATCGGCCAGGCTATACCTGGGCCTCCTGCACTGGTGGTAGGTGTGAGGACTGGCAGATTACAGCCACAGACAGCCCTGTGCCAGGACATATCGGCCAGGCTATACCTGGGCTTCCTGCACTGGTGGTAGGTGTGAGGACTGGCAGATTACAACCACATCCATCCCTGTGCCAGGACATATCGGCATGGCTATACCTGGGCTTCCTGCACTGGTCGTAGGTGTGAGGACTGGCAGATTACAGCCACATCCATCCCTGTGCCAGGACATATCGGCATGGCTATACCTGGGCCTCCTGCACTGGTGGTAGGTGTGAGGACTGGCAGATTACAGCCACATCCATCCCTGTGCCAGGACATATCGGCAGGGCTGTACTTGGGCCTCCTGCACTGGTGGTAGGTGTGAGGACTGGCAGATTACAGCCACATAAAGCCCTTTGCCAGGACATATCGGCGAAGCTATACCTGGGTCTCCTGCACTGGTGGTAGGTGTGAGGACTGGCAGATTACAGCCACAGCCATCCCTGTGCCAGGACATATCGGCCAGGCTATACCTGGGTCTCCTGCACTGGTGGTAGGTGTGAGGACTGGCAGATTACAGCCACATCCATCCCTGTGCCAGGAAATATCGGCCACGCTATACCTGGGTCTCCTGCACTGGTGGTAGGTGTGAGGACTGGCAGATTACATCCATCCCTGTGCCAGGACATATTGGCCAGGCTGTACCTGGGTCTCCTGCACTGGTGGTAGGTGTGAGGACTGGCAGATTACAGCCATATCCAGCCCTGTGCCAGGACATATCAGCCAGGCTATACCTGGGTCTCCTGCACTGGTGGTAGGTGTGAGGACTGGCAGATTACAGCCATATCCATCCCTGTGCCAGGACATATCGGCCAGGCTATACCTGGGTCTCCTGCACTGGTGGTAGGTGTGAGGTCTGGCAGATTACAGCCACATCCATCCCTGTGCCAGGACATATCGGCCAGGCTATACCTGGTTCTCCTGCACTGGTGGTAGGTGTGAGGACTGGCAGATTACATCCATCCCTGTGCCATGACATATCGGCCAGGCTGTACCTGGGTCTCCTGCACTGGTGGTATGTGGGAGGACTGGCAGATTACAGCCACATCCATCCCTGTGCCAGGACATATCGGCCAGGCTATACCTGGGTCTCCTGCACTGGTGGTTGGTGTGAGGACTGGCAGATTACAGCCACAGACAGCCCTGTGCCAGGACATATCGGCCAGGCTATACCTGGGCCTCCTGCACTGGTGGTAGCTGTGAGGACTGGCAGATTACAGCCACATCCATCCCTGTGCCAGGACATATCGGCCAGGGTATACCTGGGTCTCCTGCACTGGTGGTAGGTGTGAGGACTGGCAGATTACATCCATCCCTGTGCCAGGACATATCGGCCAGGCTATACCTGGGTCTCCTGCTCTGGTGGTAGGTGTGAGGACTGGCAGATTAAATCCGTCCCTGTGCCAGGACATATCGGCAAGGCTATACCTTGGTCTCCTGCACTGGTGGTATGTGTGAGGACTGGCAGATTACAGCCACATCCATCCCTGTGCCAGGACATATCGGCCAGGCTATACCTGGGTCTCCTGCACTGGTGGTAGGTGTGAGGACTGGCAGATTACAGCCACATCCATCCCTGTGCCAGGACATATCGGCCAGGCTATACCTTGGCCTCCTGCACTGGTGGTAGGTGTGAGGACTGGCAGATTACAGCCACATCCATCCCTGTGCCAGGACATATCGGCCAGGCTATACCTGGGCCTCCTGCACTGGTGGTAGGTGTGAGGACTGGCAGATTACATCCATCCCTGTGCCAGGACATATCGGCCAGGCTATACCTGGGCCTCCTGCACTGGTGGTAGGTGTGAGGACTGGCAGATTACAGCCATAGACAGCCCTGTGCCAGGACATATCGGCCAGGCTATACCTGGGCCTCCTGCACTGGTGGTAGGTGTGAGGACTGGCAGATTACAGCCACATCCATCCCTGTGCCAGGACATATCGGCCAGGCTATACCTGGGCCTCCTGCACTGGTGGTATGTGTGAGGACTGGCAGATTACAGCCACATCCATCCCTGTGCCAGGACATATCGGCCAGGCTATACCTCGGTCTCCTGCACTGGTGGTAGGTGTGAGGACTGGCAGATTACATCCATCCCTGTGCCATGACATATCGGCCAGGCTATACCTGGGTCTCCTGCTCTGGAGGTAGGTGTGAGGACTGGCAGATTAAATCCGTCCCTGTGCCAGGACATATCGGCAAGGCTATACCTTGGTCTCCTGCACTGGTGGTAGGTGTGAAAACTGGCAGATTACAGCCACATCCATCCCTGTGCCAGGACATATCTGCCAGGCTATACCTGGGCCTCCTGCACTGGTGGAAGGTGTAAGGACTGGCAGATTACATCCATCCTTCTGCCAGGACATATCGGCCAGGCTATACCTGGGCCTCCTGCACTGGTGGTAGGTGTGAGGACTGGCAGATTACATCCATCCCTGTGCCAGGACATATCGGCCAGGCTATACCTGGGCCTCCTGCACTGGTGGTAGGTGTGAGGACTGGCAGATTACAGCCATATCCATCCCTGTGCCAGGACATATCGGCTAGGCTATACCTGGGTCTCCTGCACTGGTGGTAGGTGTGAGGACTGGCAGATTACCGCCACATCCATCCCTGTGCCAGGACATATCGGCCACGCTATACCTGGGTCTCCTGCACTGGTGGTAGTTGTGAGGACTGGCAGATTACAGCCACATCCATCCCTGTGCCAGGACATATCGGCCAGGCTATACCTGGGCCTCCTGCACTGGTGGTAGGTGTGAGGACTGGCAGATTATAGCCACAGACAGCCCTGTGCCAGGACTTATCGGCCAGGCTATACCTGGGTCTCCTGCACTGGTGGTAGGTGTGAGATCTGGCAGATTACAGCCACATCCATCCCTCTGCCAGGACATATCGGCCAGGCTATACCTGGGTCTACTGCACTGGTGGTAGGTGTGAGGTCTGGCAGATTACAGCCACAGATCCCTGTGCCAGGACATATCGGCCAGGCTATACCTCGGTCTCCTGCACTGGTGGTAGGTGTGAGGACTGGCAGATTACAGCCACATCCATCCCTGTGCCAGGACATATCGGCCAGGCTATAACTGGGTCTCCTGCACTGGTGGTAGGTGTGAGGACTGGCAGATTACATCCATATCCATCCCTGTGCCAGGACATATCGGCCAGGCTATACCTAGGTCTCCTGCACTGGTGGTAGGTGTGAGGACAGGCAGATTACAGCCACAGACAGCCCTGTGCCAGGACATATCGGCCAGGCTATACCTGGGCCTCCTGCACTGGTGGTAGGTGTGAGGACTGGCAGATTACATCCATCCCTGTGCCAGGACATATCGGCCAGGCTATACCTGGGCCTCCTGCACTGGTGGTAGGTGTGAGGACTGGCAGATTACAGCCATATCCATCCCTGTGCCAGGACATATCGGCTAGGCTATACCTGGGTCTCCTGCACTGGTGGTAGGTGTGAGGACTGGCAGATTACCGCCACATCCATCCCTGTGCCAGGACATATCGGCCACGCTATACCTGGGTCTCCTGCACTGGTGGTAGTTGTGAGGACTGGCAGATTACAGCCACATCCATCCCTGTGCCAGGACATATCGGCCAGGCTATACCTGGGCCTCCTGCACTGGTGGTAGGTGTGAGGACTGGCAGATTATAGCCACAGACAGCCCTGTGCCAGGACGTATCGGCCAGGCTATACCTGGGTCTCCTGCACTGGTGGTAGGTGTGAGAACTGGCAGATTACAGCCACATCCATCCCTCTGCCAGGATATATCGGCCAGGCTATACCTGGGTCTACTGCACTGGTGGTAGGTGTGAGGACTGGCAGATTACAGCCACAGATCCCTGTGCCAGGACATATCGGCCAGGCTATACCTCGGTCTCCTGCACTGGTGGTAGGTGTGAGGACTGGCAGATTACAGCCACATCCATCCCTGTGCCAGGACATATCGGCCAGGCTATAACTGGGTCTCCTGCACTGGTGGTAGGTGTGAGGACTGGCAGATTACATCCATATCCATCCCTGTGCCAGGACATATCGGCCAGGCTATACCTAGGTCTCCTGCACTGGTGGTAGGTGTGAGGACAGGCAGATTACAGCCACAGACAGCCCTGTGCCAGGACATATCGGCCAGGCTATACCTGGGCCTCCTGCACTGGTGGTAGGTGTGAGGACTGGCAGATTACATCCGTCCCTGTGCCAGGACATATTGGCCAGGCTATACCTGGGTCTCCTGCACTGGTGGTAGGTGTGAGGACTGGCAGATTACAGCCACATCCATCCCTGTGCCAGGACATATCGGCCAGGCTATACCTGGGTCTCCTGCACTGGTGGTAGGTGTGAGGACAGGCAGATTACAGCTACAGACAGCCCTGTGCCAGAACATATCGGCCAGGCTATACCTGGGTCTCCTGCACTGGTGGTAGGTGTGAGGACTGGCAGATTACAGCCACATCCATCCCTGTGCCAGGACATATTGGCCAGGCTATACCTGGGTCTCCTGCACTGGTGGTAGGTGTGAGGACTGGCAGATTACATCCATCCCTGTGCCAGGACATATCGGCAAGGCTATACCTGGGCCTCCTGCACTGGTGGTAGGTGTGAGGACTGGCAGATTACAGCCACAGACAGCCCTGTACCAGGACATATCGGCCAGGCTATACCTGGGCCTCCTGCACTGGTGGTAGGTGTGAGGACTGGCAGATTACATCTATCCCTGTGCCAGGACATATCGGCCAGGCTATACCTGGGTCTCCTGCACTGGTGGTAGGTGTGAGGACTGGCAGATTACAGCCACATCCATCCCTGTGCCAGGACATATCGGCCAGGCTATACCTGGGCCTCCTGCACTGGTGGTAGGTGTGAGGACTGGCAGATTACAGCCACAGACAGCCCTGTGCCAGGACATATCGGCCAGGCTATACCTGGGCCTCCTGCACTGGTGGTAGGTGTGAGGACTGGCAGATTACATCCATCCCTGTGCCAGGACATATCGGCCAGGCTATACCTGGGTCTCCTGCACTGGTGGTAGGTGTGAGGACTGGCAGATTACATCCATCCCTGTGCCAGGACATATCGGCCAGGCTATACCTGGGTCTCCTGCACTGGTGGTAGGTGTGAGGTCTGGCAGATTACAGCCACATCCATCCCTGTGCCAGGACATATCGGCCAGGCTCTACCTGGGCCTCCTGCACTGGTGGTAGGTGTGAGGACTGGCAGATTACAGCCACATCCATCCCTGTGCCAGGACATATCGGCCAGGTTATACCTGGGCCTCCTGCACTGGTGGTAGGTGTGAGGACTGGCAGATTACATCCATCTCTGTGCCAGGACATATCGGCCAGGCTATACCAGGGTCTCCTGCACTGGTGGTAGGTGTGAGGACTGGCAGATTACATCGATCCCTGTGCCAGGACATATCGGCCAGGTTATACCTGGGCCTCCTGCACTGGTGGTAGGTGTGAGGACTGGCAGATTACATCCATCCCTGTGCCAGGACATATCGGCCAGGCTATACCTGGGCCTCCTGCACTGGTGGTAGGTGTGAGGACTGGCAGATTACAGCCACAGACAGCCCTGTGCCAGGACATATCGGCCAGGCTATACCTGGGCTTCTTGCACTGGTGGTAGGTGTGAGGACTGGCAGATTACAGCCACATCCATCCCTGTGCCAGGACATATCGGCCAGGCTATACCTGGGCCTCCTGCACTGGTGGTAGGTGTGAGGACTGGCAGATTACAGCCACATCCATCCCTGTGCCAGGACATATTGGCCAGGCTGTACTTGGGCTTCCTGCGCTGGTGGTAGGTGTGAGGACTGGCAGATTACAGCCACATCCATCCCTGTGCCAGGACATATCGGCCAGGCTGTACCTGGGCCTCCTGCACTGGTGGTAGGTGTGAGGACTGGCAGATTACAGCCACATAAAGCCCTTGCCAGGACATATCGGCGAAGCTATACCTGGGTCTCCTGCACTGGTGGTAGGTGTGAGGACTGGCAGATTACAGCCACATCCATCCCGGTGCCAGGACATATCGGCCAGGCTATACCTGGGCCTCCTGCACTGGTGGTAGGTGTGAGGACTGGCAGATTACAGCCACATCCATCCCTGTGCCAGGACATATCGGCCAGGCTGTACCTGGGCCTCCTGCGCTGGTGGTAGGTGTGAGGACTGGCAGATTACAGCCACATCCATCCCTGTGCCAGGACATATCGGCCAGGCTGTACCTGGGCCTCCTGCACTGGTGGTAGGTGTGAGGACCTGCAGATTACAGCCACATCCATCCCTGTGCCAGGACATATCGGCCAGGCTATACCTGGGCCTCCTGCACTGGTGGTAGGTGTGAGGACTGGCAGATTACAGCCACATACATCCCTGTGCCAGGACATATCGGCCAGGCTATACCTGGGTCTCCTGCACTGGTGGTAGGTGTGAGGACTGGCAGATTACAGCCACAGCCATCCCTGTGCCAGGACATATTGGCCAGGCTATACCTGGGTCTCCTGCACAGGTGGTAGGTGTGAGGACTGGCAGATTACAGCCACATCCATCCCTGTGCCAGGACATATCGGCCAGGCTATACCTGGGCCTCCTGCAGTGGTGGTAGGTGTGAGGACTGGAAGATTACAGCCACATCCATCCCTGTGCCAGGACATATCGGCCAGGCTATACCTGGGCCTCCTGCACTGGTGGTAGGTGTGAGGACAGGCAGATTACAGCCACAGACTACCCTGTGCCAGGACATATCGGCCAGGCTATACCTGGGGCTCCTGCACTGGTGGTAGGTGTGAGGACTGGCAAATTACAGCCACAAACAGCCCTGTGCCAGGACATATCGGCCAGGCTATACCTGGGTCTCCTGCACTGGTGGTAGGTGTGTGGACTGGCAGATTACATCCATCCCTGTGCCAGGACATATCGGCCAGGCTGTACCTGGGTCTCCTGCACTGGTGGTAGGTGTGAGGACTGGCAGATTACAGCCATATCCAGCCCTGTGCGAGGACATATCAGCCAGGCTATACCTGGGTCTCCTGCACTGGTGGTAGGTGTGAGGACTGGCAGATTACAGCCATATCCATCCCTGTGCCAGGACATATCGGCCAGGCTATACCTGGGTCTCCTGCACTGGTGGTAGGTGTGAGGACTGGCAGATTACAGCCACATCCATCCCTGTGCCTGGACATATCGGCCAGGCTATACCTGGTTCTCCTGCACTGGTGGTAGGTGTGAGGACTGGCAGATTACATCCATCCCTGTGCCATGACATATCAGCCAGGCTGTACCTGGGTCTCCTGCACTGGTGGTATGTGTGAGGACTGGCAGATTACAGCCACATCCATCCCTGTGCCAGGACATATCGGCCAGGCTATACCTGGGTCTCCTGCACTGGTGGTAGGTGTGAGGACTGGCAGATTACAGCCACAGACAGCCCTGTGCCAGGACATATCGGCCAGGCTATACCTGGGCCTCCTGCACTGGTGGTATGTGTGAGAACTGGCAGATTACAGCCACATCCATCCCTGTGCCAGGACATATCGGCCAGGGTATACCTGGGTCTCCTGCACTGGTGGTAGGTGTGAGGACTGGCAGATTACATCCATCCCTGTGCCAGGACATATCGGCCAGGCTATACCTCGGTCTCCTGCACTGGTGGTAGGTGTGAGGACTGGCAGATTACATCCATCCCTGTGGCAGGACATATCGGCCAGGCTATACCTGGGTCTCCTGCTCTGGTGGTAGGTGTGAGGACTGGCAGATTAAATCCGTCCCTGTGCCAGGACATATCGGCAAGGCTATACCTTGGTCTCCTGCACTGGTGGTATGTCTGAGGACTGGCAGATTACAGCCACATCCATCCCTGTGCCAGGACATATCGGCCAGGCTATACCTGAGTCTCCTGCACTGGTGGTAGGTGTGAGGACTGGCAGATTACAGCCACATCCATCCCTGTGCCAGGACATATCGGCCAGGCTATACCTTGGCCTCCTGCACTGGTGGTAGGTGTGAGGACTGGCAGATTACAGCCACATCCATCCCTGTGCCAGGACATATCGGCCAGGCTATACCTGGGCCTCCTGCACTGGTGGTAGGTGTGAGGACTGGCAGATTACATCCATCCCTGTGCCATGACATATCGGCCAGGCTATACCTGGGCCTCCTGCACTGGTGGTAGGTGTGAGGACTGGCAGATTACAGCCATAGACAGCCCTGTGCCAGGACATATCGGCCAGGCTATACCTGGGCCTCCTGCACTGGTGGTAGGTGTGAGGACTGGCAGATTACAGCCACATCCATCCCTGTGCCAGGACATATCGGCCAGGCTATACCTGGGCCTCCTGCACTGGTGGTATGTGTGAGGACTGGCAGATTACAGCCACATCTATCCCTGTGCCAGGACATATCGGCCAGGCTATACCTCGGTCTCCTGCACTGGTGGTAGGTGTGAGGACTGGCAGATTACATCCATCCCTGTGCCAGGACATATCGGCCAGGCTATACCTCGGTCTCCTGCTCTGGTGGTAGGTGTGAGGACTGGCAGATTAAATCCGTCCCTGTGCCAGGACATATCGGCAAGTCTATACCTTGGTCTCCTGCACTGGTTGTATGTGTGAGGACTGGCAGATTACAGCCACATCCATCACTGTGCCAGGACATATCGGCCAGGTTATACCTGGGTCTCCTGCACTGGTGGTAGGTGTGAGGACTGGCAGATTACAGCCACATCCATCCCTGTGCCAGGACATATCGGCCAGGCTATACCTTGGCCTAATGCACTGGTGGTAGGTGTGAGGACTGGCAGATTACAGCCACATCCATCCCTGTGCCAGGACATATCGGCCAGGCTATACCTGGGCCTCCTGCACTGGTGGTAGGTGTGAGGACTGGCAGATTACATCCATCCCTGTGCCAGGACATATTGGCCAGGCTATACCTGGGCCTCCTGCACAGGTGGTAGGTGTGAGGACTGGCAGATTACAGCCATAGACAGCCTTGTGCCAGGACATATCGGCCAGGCTATACCTGGGCCTCCTGCACTGGTGGTAGGTGTGAGGACTGGCAGATTACAGCCACATCCATCCCTGTGCCAGGACATATCGGCCAGGCTATACCTGGGCCTCCTGCACTGGTGGTATGTGTGAGGACTGGCAGATTACAGCCACATCCATCCCTGTGCCAGGACATATCGGCCAGGCTATACCTGGGCCTCCTGCACTGGTGGTAGGTGTGAGGACTGGCAGATTACAGCCACATCCATCCCTGTGCCAGGACATATCGGCCAGGCTATACCTGGGTCTCCTGCACTGGTGGTAGGTGTGAGGACTGGCAGATTACAGCCACATCCATCCCTGTGCCAGGACATATCGGCCAGGCTATACCTGGGCCTCCTGCACTTGTGGTAAGTGTGAGGACTGGCAGATTACAGCCACAGACAGCCCTGTGCCAGGACATATCGGCCAGGGTATACCTGGGCCTCCTGCACTGGTGGTAGGTGTGAGGACTGGCAGATTATAGCCACATCCATCCCTGTGCCAGGACATATCGGCCAGGCTATACCTGGGCCTCCTGCACTGGTGGTAGGTGTGAGGACTGGCAGATTACAGCCACAGACAGCCCTGTGCCAGGACATTTTGGCCAGGCTATACCTGGGCCTCCTGCACTGGTGGTAGGTGTGAGGACTGGCAGATTACAGCCACATACATCCCTGTGCCAGGACATATTGGCCAGGCTATACCTGGGTCTCCTGCACTCGTGGTAGGTGTGAAGACTGGCAGATTACAGCCACAGACTGCCCTGTGCCAGGACATATCGGCCAGGCTATACCTGGGTCTACTGCACTGGTGGTAGGTTTGAGGACTGGCAGATTACAGCCATATCCATCCCTGTGCCAGGACATACCGGCCAGGGTATACCTGGGTCTCCTGCACTGGTGGTAGGTGTGAGGACTGGCAGATTACATCCATCCCTGTGCCAGGACATATCGGCCAGGCTATACCTCGGTCTCCTGCACTGGTGGTAGGTGTGAGGACTGGCAGATTACATCCATCCCTGTGGCAGGACATATCGGCCAGGCTATACCTGGGTCTCCTGCTCTGGTGGTAGGTGTGAGGACTGGCAGATTAAATCCGTCCCTGTGCCAGGACATATCGGCAAGGCTATACCTTGGTCTCCTGCACTGGTGGTATGTCTGAGGACTGGCAGATTACAGCCACATCCATCCCTGTGCCAGGACATATCGGCCAGGCTATACCTGAGTCTCCTGCACTGGTGGTAGGTGTGAGGACTGGCAGATTACAGCCACATCCATCCCTGTGCCAGGACATATCGGCCAGGCTATACCTTGGCCTCCTGCACTGGTGGTAGGTGTGAGGACTGGCAGATTACAGCCACATCCATCCCTGTGCCAGGACATATCGGCCAGGCTATACCTGGGCCTCCTGCACTGGTGGTAGGTGTGAGGACTGGCAGATTACATCCATCCCTGTGCCATGACATATCGGCCAGGCTATACCTGGGCCTCCTGCACTGGTGGTAGGTGTGAGGACTGGCAGATTACAGCCATAGACAGCCCTGTGCCAGGACATATCGGCCAGGCTATACCTGGGCCTCCTGCACTGGTGGTAGGTGTGAGGACTGGCAGATTACAGCCACATCCATCCCTGTGCCAGGACATATCGGCCAGGCTATACCTGGGCCTCCTGCACTGGTGGTATGTGTGAGGACTGGCAGATTACAGCCACATCTATCCCTGTGCCAGGACATATCGGCCAGGCTATACCTCGGTCTCCTGCACTGGTGGTAGGTGTGAGGACTGGCAGATTACATCCATCCCTGTGCCAGGACATATCGGCCAGGCTATACCTGGGTCTCCTGCTCTGGTGGTAGGTGTGAGGACTGGCAGATTAAATCCGTCCCTGTGCCAGGACATATCGGCAAGTCTATACCTTGGTCTCCTGCACTGGTGGTATGTGTGAGGACTGGCAGATTACAGCCACATCCATCACTGTGCCAGGACATATCGGCCAGGTTATACCTGGGTCTCCTGCACTGGTGGTAGGTGTGAGGACTGGCAGATTACAGCCACATCCATCCCTGTGCCAGGACATATCGGCCAGGCTATACCTTGGCCTAATGCACTGGTGGTAGGTGTGAGGACTGGCAGATTACAGCCACATCCATCCCTGTGCCAGGACATATCGGCCAGGCTATACCTGGGCCTCCTGCACTGGTGGTAGGTGTGAGGACTGGCAGATTACATCCATCCCTGTGCCAGGACATATTGGCCAGGCTATACCTGGGCCTCCTGCACAGGTGGTAGGTGTGAGGACTGGCAGATTACAGCCATAGACAGCCTTGTGCCAGGACATATCGGCCAGGCTATACCTGGGCCTCCTGCACTGGTGGTAGGTGTGAGGACTGGCAGATTACAGCCACATCCATCCCTGTGCCAGGACATATCGGCCAGGCTATACCTGGGCCTCCTGCACTGGTGGTATGTGTGAGGACTGGCAGATTACAGCCACATCCATCCCTGTGCCAGGACATATCGGCCAGGCTATACCTGGGCCTCCTGCACTGGTGGTAGGTGTGAGGACTGGCAGATTACAGCCACATCCATCCCTGTGCCAGGACATATCGGCCAGGCTATACCTGGGTCTCCTGCACTGGTGGTAGGTGTGAGGACTGGCAGATTACAGCCACATCCATCCCTGTGCCAGGACATATCGGCCAGGCTATACCTGGGCCTCCTGCACTTGTGGTAAGTGTGAGGACTGGCAGATTACAGCCACAGACAGCCCTGTGCCAGGACATATCGGCCAGGGTATACCTGGGCCTCCTGCACTGGTGGTAGGTGTGAGGACTGGCAGATTATAGCCACATCCATCCCTGTGCCAGGACATATCGGCCAGGCTATACCTGGGCCTCCTGCACTGGTGGTAGGTGTGAGGACTGGCAGATTACAGCCACAGACAGCCCTGTGCCAGGACATTTTGGCCAGGCTATACCTGGGCCTCCTGCACTGGTGGTAGGTGTGAGGACTGGCAGATTACAGCCACATACATCCCTGTGCCAGGACATATTGGCCAGGCTATACCTGGGTCTCCTGCACTCGTGGTAGGTGTGAAGACTGGCAGATTACAGCCACAGACTGCCCTGTGCCAGGACATATCGGCCACGCTATACCTGGGTCTACTGCACTGGTGGTAGGTTTGAGGACTGGCAGATTACAGCCATATCCATCCCTGTGCCAGGACATACCGGCCAGGGTATACCTGGGTCTCCTGCACTGGTGGTAGGTGTGAGGACTGGCAGATTACATCCATCCCTGTGCCAGGACATATCGGCCAGGCTATACCTCGGTCTCCTGCACTGGTGGTAGGTGTGAGGACTGGCAGATTACATCCATCCCTGTGGCAGGACATATCGGCCAGGCTATACCTGGGTCTCCTGCTCTGGTGGTAGGTGTGAGGACTGGCAGATTAAATCCGTCCCTGTGCCAGGACATATCGGCAAGGCTATACCTTGGTCTCCTGCACTGGTGGTATGTCTGAGGACTGCCAGATTACAGCCACATCCATCCCTGTGCCAGGACATATCGGCCAGGCTATACCTGAGTCTCCTGCACTGGTGGTAGGTGTGAGGACTGGCAGATTACAGCCACATCCATCCCTGTGCCAGGACATATCGGCCAGGCTATACCTGGGCCTCCTGCACTGGTGGTAGGTGTGAGGACTGGCAGATTACAGCCATAGACAGCCCTGTGCCAGGACATATCGGCCAGGCTATACCTGGGCCTCCTGCACTGGTGGTAGGTGTGAGGACTGGCAGATTACAGCCACATCCATCCCTGTGCCAGGACATATCGGCCAGGCTATACCTGGGCCTCCTGCACTGGTGGTATGTGTGAGGACTGGCAGATTACAGCCACATCTATCCCTGTGCCAGGACATATCGGCCAGGCTATACCTCGGTCTCCTGCACTGGTGGTAGGTGTGAGGACTGGCAGATTACATCCATCCCTGTGCCAGGACATATCGGCCAGGCTATACCTGGGTCTCCTGCTCTGGTGGTAGGTGTGAGGACTGGCAGATTAAATCCGTCCCTGTGCCAGGACATATCGGCAAGTCTATACCTTGGTCTCCTGCACTGGTGGTATGTGTGAGGACTGGCAGATTACAGCCACATCCATCACTGTGCCAGGACATATCGGCCAGGTTATACCTGGGTCTCCTGCACTGGTGGTAGGTGTGAGGACTGGCAGATTACAGCCACATCCATCCCTGTGCCAGGACATATCGGCCAGGCTATACCTTGGCCTAATGCACTGGTGGTAGGTGTGAGGACTGGCAGATTACAGCCACATCCATCCCTGTGCCAGGACATATCGGCCAGGCTATACCTGGGCCTCCTGCACTGGTGGTAGGTGTGAGGACTGGCAGATTACATCCATCCCTGTGCCAGGACATATTGGCCAGGCTATACCTGGGCCTCCTGCACAGGTGGTAGGTGTGAGGACTGGCAGATTACAGCCATAGACAGCCTTGTGCCAGGACATATCGGCCAGGCTATACCTGGGCCTCCTGCACTGGTGGTAGGTGTGAGGACTGGCAGATTACAGCCACATCCATCCCTGTGCCAGGACATATCAGCCAGGCTATACCTGGGCCTCCTGCACTGGTGGTATGTGTGAGGACTGGCAGATTACAGCCACATCCATCCCTGTGCCAGGACATATCGGCCAGGCTATACCTGGGCCTCCTGCACTGGTGGTAGGTGTGAGGACTGGCAGATTACAGCCACATCCATCCCTGTGCCAGGACATATCGGCCAGGCTATACCTGGGTCTCCTGCACTGGTGGTAGGTGTGAGGACTGGCAGATTACAGCCACATCCATCCCTGTGCCAGGACATATCGGCCAGGCTATACCTGGGCCTCCTGCACTTGTGGTAAGTGTGCGGACTGGCAGATTACAGCCACAGACAGCCCTGTGCCAGGACATATCGGCCAGGGTATACCTGGGCGTCCTGCACTGGTGGTAGGTGTGAGGACTGGCAGATTATAGCCACATCCATCCCTGTGCCAGGACATATCGGCCAGGCTATACCTGGGCCTCCTGCACTGGTGGTAGGTGTGAGGACTGGCAGATTACAGCCACAGACAGCCCTGTGCCAGGACATTTTGGCCAGGCTATACCTGGGCCTCCTGCACTGGTGGTAGGTGTGAGGACTGGCAGATTACAGCCACATACATCCCTGTGCCAGGACATATTGGCCAGGCTATACCTGGGTCTCCTGCACTCGTGGTAGGTGTGAAGACTGGCAGATTACAGCCACAGACTGCCCTGTGCCAGGACATATCGGCCAGGCTATACCTGGGTCTACTGCACTGGTGGTAGGTTTGAGGACTGGCAGATTACAGCCATATCCATCCCTGTGCCAGGACATACCGGCCAGGGTATACCTGGGTCTCCTGCACTGGTGGTAGGTGTGAGGACTGGCAGATTACATCCATCCCTGTGCCAGGACATATCGGCCAGGCTATACCTCGGTCTCCTGCACTGGTGGTAGGTGTGAGGACTGGCAGATTACATCCATCCCTGTGGCAGGACATATCGGCCAGGCTATACCTGGGTCTCCTGCTCTGGTGGTAGGTGTGAGGACTGGCAGATTAAATCCGTCCCTGTGCCAGGACATATCGGCAAGGCTATACCTTGGTCTCCTGCACTGGTGGTATGTGTGAGGACTGGCAGATTACAGCCACATCCATCCCTGTGCCAGGACATATCGGCCAGGTTATACCTGGGTCTCCTGCACTGGTGGTAGGTGTGAGGACTGGCAGATTACAGCCACATCCATCCCTGTGCCAGGACATATCGGCCAGGCTATACCTTGGCCTCCTGCACTGGTGGTAGGTGTGAGGACTGGCAGATTACAGCCACATCCATCCCTGTGCCAGGACATATCGGCCAGGCTATACCTGGGCCTCCTGCACTGGTGGTAGGTGTGAGGACTGGCAGATTACATCCATCCCTGTGCCATGACATATCGGCCAGGCTATACCTGGGCCTCCTGCACTGGTGGTAGGTGTGAGGACTGGCAGATTACAGCCATAGACAGCCCTGTGCCAGGACATATCGGCCAGGCTATACCTGGGCCTCCTGCACTGGTGGTAGGTGTGAGGACTGGCAGATTACAGCCACATCCATCCCTGTGCCAGGACATATCGGCCAGGCTATACCTTGGCCTCCTGCACTGGTGGTATGTGTGAGGACTGGCAGATTACAGCCACATCTATCCCTGTGCCAGGACATATCGGCCAGGCTATACCTCGGTCTCCTGCACTGGTGGTAGGTGTGAGGACTGGCAGATTACATCCATCCCTGTGCCAGGACATATCGGCCAGGCTATACCTGGGTCTCCTGCTCTGGTGGTAGGTGTGAGGACTGGCAGATTAAATCCGTCCCTGTGCCAGGACATATCGGCAAGTCTATACCTTGGTCTCCTGCACTGGTGGTATGTGTGAGGACTGGCAGATTACAGCCACATCCATCACTGTGCCAGGACATATCGGCCAGGCTATACCTGGGTCTCCTGCACTGGTGGTAGGTGTGAGGACTGGCAGATTACAGCCACATCCATCCCTGTGCCAGGACATATCGGCCAGGCTATACCTTGGCCTCCTGCACTGGTGGTAGGTGTGAGGACTGGCAGATTACAGCCACATCCATCCCTGTGCCAGGACATATCGGCCAGGCTATACCTGGGCCTCCTGCACTGGTGGTATGTGTGAGGACTGGCAGATTACAGCCACATCCATCCCTGTGCCAGGACATATCGGCCAGGCTATACCTGGGCCTCCTGCACTGGTGGTAGGTGTGAGGACTGGCAGATTACAGCCACATCCATCCCTGTGCCAGGACATATCGGCCAGGCTATACCTGGGTCTCCTGCACTGGTGGTAGGTGTGAGGACTGGCAGATTACAGCCACATCCATCCCTGTGCCAGGACATATCGGCCAGGCTATACCTGGGCCTCCTGCACTTGTGGTAAGTGTGAGGACTGGCAGATTACAGCCACAGACAGCCCTGTGCCAGGACATATCGGCCAGGGTATACCTGGGCCTCCTGCACTGGTGGTAGGTGTGAGGACTGGCAGATTATAGCCACATCCATCCCTGTGCCAGGACATATCGGCCAGGCTATACCTGGGCCTCCTGCACTGGTGGTAGGTGTGAGGACTGGCAGATTACAGCCACAGACAGCCCTGTGCCAGGACATTTTGGCCAGGCTATACCTGGGCCTCCTGCACTGGTGGTAGGTGTGAGGACTGGCAGATTACAGCCACATACATCCCTGTGCCAGGACATATTGGCCAGGCTATACCTGGGTCTCCTGCACTCGTGGTAGGTGTGAGGACTGGCAGATTACAGCCACAGACTGCCCTGTGCCAGGACATATCGGCCAGGCTATACCTGGGTCTCCTGCACTGGTGGTAGGTTTGAGGACTGGCAGATTACAGCCATATCCATCCCTGTGCCAGGACATACCGGCCAGGCTATACCTGGGTCTCCTGCATTGGTGGTAGGTGTGAGGACTGGCAGATTACAGCCATCCCTGTGCCAGGACATATCGGCCAGGCTATACCTGGGTCTCCTGCACTTGTGGTAGGTGTGAGGACTGGCAGATTACAGCCACAGACAGCCCTGTGCCAGGACATATCGGCCTGGTTATACCTGGGTCTCCTGCACTGGTGGTAAGTGTGAGGGCTGGCAGATTACAGCCACATCTATCCCTGTGCCAGGACATATTGGCCAGGCTATACCTGGGTCTCCTGCACTGGTGGTAGGTGTGAGGACTGGCAGATTACAGCCACATCCATCCCTGTGCCAGGACATATCGGCCAGGCTATACCTGGGCCTCCTGCACTGGTGGTAGGTGTGAGGACTGGCAGATTACAGCCATATCCATCCCTGTGCCAGGACATATCGGCTAGGCTATACCTGGGTCTCCTGCACTGGTGGTAGGTGTGAGGACTGGCAGATTACCGCCACATCCATCCCTGTGCCAGGACATATCGGCCACGCTATACCTGGGTCTCCTGCACTGGTGGTAGTTGTGAGGACTGGCAGATTACAGCCACATCCATCCCTGTGCCAGGACATATCGGCCAGGCTATACCTGGGCCTCCTGCACTGGTGGTAGGTGTGAGGACTGGCAGATTATAGCCACAGACAGCCCTGTGCCAGGATTTATCGGCCAGGCTATACCTGGGTCTCCTGCACTGGTGGTAGGTGTGAGAACTGGCAGATTACAGCCACATCCATCCCTCTGCCAGGACATATCGGCCAGGCTATACCTGGGTCTACTGCACTGGAGGTAGGTGTGAGGACTGGCAGATTACAGCCACAGATCCCTGTGCCAGGACATATCGGCCAGGCTATACCTCGGTCTCCTGCACTGGTGGTAGGTGTGAGGACTGGCAGATTACAGCCACATCCATCCCTGTGCCAGGACATATCGGCCAGGCTATAACTGGGTCTCCTGCACTGGTGGTAGGTGTGAGGACTGGCAGATTACATCCATATCCATCCCTGTGCCAGGACATATCGGCCAGGCTATACCTAGGTCTCCTGCACTGGTGGTAGGTGTGAGGACAGGCAGATTACAGCCACAGACAGCCCTGTGCCAGGACATATCGGCCAGGCTATACCTGGGCCTCCTGCACTGGTGGTAGGTGTGAGGACTGGCAGATTACATCCGTCCCTGTGCCAGGACATATTGGCCAGGCTATACCTGGGTCTCCTGCACTGGTGGTAGGTGTGAGGACTGGCAGATTACAGCCACATCCATCCCTGTGCCAGGACATATCGGCCAGGCTATACCTGGGTCTCCTGCACTGGTGGTAGGTGTGAGGACAGGCAGATTACAGCTACAGACAGCCCTGTGCCAGAACATATCGGCCAGGCTATACCTGGGTCTCCTGCACTGGTGGTAGGTGTGAGGATTGGCAGATTACAGCCACATCCATCCCTGTGCCAGGACATATTGGCCAGGCTATACCTGGGTCTCCTGCACTGGTGGTAGGTGTGAGGACTGGCAGATTACATCCATCCCTGTGCCAGGACATATCGGCAAGGCTATACCTGGGCCTCCTGCACTGGTGGTAGGTGTGAGGACTGGCAGATTACAGCCACAGACAGCCCTGTACCAGGACATATCGGCCAGGCTATACCTGGGCCTCCTGCACTGGTGGTAGGTGTGAGGACTGGCAGATTACATCTATCCCTGTGCCAGGACATATCGGCCAGGCTATACCTGGGTCTCCTGCACTGGTGGTAGGTGTGAGGACTGGCAGATTACAGCCACATCCATCCCTGTGCCAGGACATATCGGCCAGGCTATACCTGGGCCTCCTGCACTGGTGGTAGGTGTGAGGACTGGCAGATTACAGCCACAGACAGCCCTGTGCCAGGACATATCGGCCAGGCTATACCTGGGCCTCCTGCACTGGTGGTAGGTGTGAGGACTGGCAGATTACATCCATCCCTGTGCCAGGACATATCGGCCAGGCTATACCTGGGTCTCCTGCACTGGTGGTAGGTGTGAGGACTGGCAGATTACATCCATCCCTGTGCCAGGACATATCGGCCAGGCTATACCTGGGTCTCCTGCACTGGTGGTAGGTGTGAGGTCTGGCAGATTACAGCCACATCCATCCCTGTGCCAGGACATATCGGCCAGGCTCTACCTGGGCCTCCTGCACTGGTGGTAGGTGTGAGGACTGGCAGATTACAGCCACATCCATCCCTGTGCCAGGACATATCGGCCAGGCTATACCTGGGCCTCCTGCACTGGTGGTAGGTGTGAGGACTGGCAGATTACATCCATCTCTGTGCCAGGACATATCGGCCAGGCTATACCAGGGTCTCCTGCACTGGTGGTAGGTGTGAGGACTGGCAGATTACATCGATCCCTGTGCCAGGACATAGCGGCCAGGTTATACCTGGGCCTCCTGCACTGGTGGTAGGTGTAAGGACTGGCAGATTACATCCATCCCTGTGCCAGGACATATCGGCCAGGCTATACCTGGGCCTCCTGCACTGGTGGTAGGTGTGAGGACTGGCAGATTACAGCCACAGACAGCCCTGTGCCAGGACATATCGGCCAGGCTATACCTGGGCTTCTTGCACTGGTGGTAGGTGTGAGGACTGGCAGATTACAGCCACATCCATCCCTGTGCCAGGACATATCGGCCAGGCTATACCTGGGCCTCCTGCACTGGTGGTAGGTGTGAGGACTGGCAGATTACAGCCACATCCATCCCTGTGCCAGGACATATCGGCCAGGCTGTACTTGGGCTTCCTGCGCTGGTGGTAGGTGTGAGGACTGGCAGATTACAGCCACATCCATCCCTGTGCCAGGACATATCGGCCAGGCTGTACCTGGGCCTCCTGCACTGGTGGTAGGTGTGAGGACTGGCAGATTACAGCCACATAAAGCCCTTGCCAGGACATATCGGCGAAGCTATACCTGGGTCTCCTGCACTGGTGGTAGGTGTGAGGACTGGCAGATTACAGCCACATCCATCCCGGTGCCAGGACATATCGGCCAGGCTATACCTGGGCCTCCTGCACTGGTGGTAGGTGTGAGGACTGGCAGATTACAGCCACATCCATCCCTGTGCCAGGACATATCGGCCAGGCTGTACCTGGGCCTCCTGCGCTGGTGGTAGGTGTGAGGACTGGCAGATTACAGCCACATCCATCCCTGTGCCAGGACATATCGGCCAGGCTGTACCTGGGCCTCCTGCACTGGTGGTAGGTGTGAGGACCTGCAGATTACAGCCACAGACAGCCCTGTGCCAGGACATATCGGCCAGGCTATACCTGGGCCTCCTGCACTGGTGGTAGGTGTGAGGACTGGCAGATTACAGCCACATACATCCCTGTGCCAGGACATATCGGCCAGGCTATACCTGGGTCTCCTGCACTGGTGGTAGGTGTGAGGACTGGCAGATTACAGCCACAGCCATCCCTGTGCCAGGACATATTGGCCAGGCTATACCTGGGTCTCCTGCACAGGTGGTAGGTGTGAGGACTGGCAGATTACAGCCACATCCATCCCTGTGCCAGGACATATCGGCCAGGCTATACCTGGGCCTCCTGCAGTGGTGGTAGGTGTGAGGACTGGAAGATTACAGCCACATCCATCCCTGTGCCAGGACATATCGGCCAGGCTATACCTGGGCCTCCTGCACTGGTGGTAGGTGTGAGGACAGGCAGATTACAGCCACAGACTGCCCTGTGCCAGGACATATCGGCCAGGCTATACCTGGGGCTCCTGCACTGGTGGTAGGTGTGAGGACTGGCAAATTACAGCCACAAACAGCCCTGTGCCAGGACATATCGGCCAGGCTATACCTGGGTCTCCTGCACTGGTGGTAGGTGTGAGGACTGGCAGATTACAGCCACATCCATCCCTGTGCCAGGAAATATCGGCCAGGCTATACCTGGGTCTCCTGCACTGGTGGTAGGTGTGAGGACTGGCAGATTACATCCATCCCTGTGCCAGGACATATCGGCCAGGCTATACCTCGGTCTCCTGCACTGGTGGTAGGTGTGAGGACTGGCAGATTACATCCATCCCTGTGGCAGGACATATCGGCCAGGCTATACCTGGGTCTCCTCCTCTGGTGGTAGGTGTGAGGACTGGCAGATTAAATCCGTCCCTGTGCCAGGACATATCGGCAAGGCTATACCTTGGTCTCCTGCACTGGTGGTATGTGTGAGGACTGGCAGATTACAGCCACATCCATCCCTGTGCCAGGACATATCGGCCAGGCTATACCTGGGTCTCCTGCACTGCTGGTAGGTGTGAGGACTGGCAGATTACAGCCACATCCATCCCTGTGCCAGGACATATCGGCCAGGCTATACCTTGGCCTCCTGCACTGGTGGTAGGTGTGAGGACTGGCAGATTACAGCCACATCCATCCCTGTGCCAGGACATATTGGCCAGGCTATACCTGGGCCTCCTGCACTGGTGGTAGGTGTGAGGACTGGCAGATTACATCCATCCCTGTGCCATGACATATGGGCCAGGCTATACCTGGGCCTCCTGCACTGGTGGTAGGTGTGAGGACTGGCAGATTACAGCCATAGACAGCCCTGTGCCAGGACATATCGGCCAGGCTATACCTGGGCCTCCTGCACTGGTGGTAGGTGTGAGGACTGGCAGATTACAGCCACATCCATCCCTGTGCCAGGACATATCGGCCAGGCTATACCTGGGCCTCCTGCACTGGTGGTATGTGTGAGGACTGGCAGATTACAGCCACATCTATCCCTGTGCCAGGACATATCGGCCAGGCTATACCTCGGTCTCCTGCACTGGTGGTAGGTGTGAGGACTGGCAGATTACATCCATCCCTGTGCCAGGACATATCGGCCAGGCTATACCTTGGCCTCCTGCACTGGTGGTAGGTGTGAGGACTGGCAGATTACAGCCACATCCATCCCTGTGCCAGGACATATCGGCCAGGCTATACCTGGGCCTCCTGCACTGGTGGTAGGTGTGAGGACTGGCAGATTACATCCATCCCTGTGCCAGGACATATTGGCCAGGCTATACCTGGGCCTCCTGCACTGGTGGTAGGTGTGAGGACTGGCAGATTACAGCCATAGACAGCCTTGTGCCAGGACATATCGGCCAGGCTATACCTGGGCCTCCTGCTCTGGTGGTAGGTGTGAGGACTGGCAGATTACAGCCACATCCATCCCTGTGCCAGGACATATCGGCCAGGCTATACCTGGGCCTCCTGCACTGGTGGTATGTGTGAGGACTGGCAGATTACAGCCACATCCATCCCTGTGCCAGGACATATCGGCCAGGCTATACCTGGGCCTCCTGCACTGGTGGTAGGTGTGAGGACTGGCAGATTACAGCCACATCCATCCCTGTGCCAGGACATATCGGCCAGGCTATACCTGGGTCTCCTGCACTGGTGGTAGGTGTGAGGACTGGCAGATTACAGCCACATCCATCCCTGTGCCAGGACATATCGGCCAGGCTATACCTGGGCCTCCTGCACTTGTGGTAAGTGTGAGGACTGGCAGATTACAGCCACAGACAGACCTGTGCCAGGACATATCGGCCAGGGTATACCTGGGCCTCTTGCACTGGTGGTAGGTGTGAGGACTGGCAGATTATAGCCACATCCATCCCTGTGCCAGGACATATCGGCCAGGCTATACCTGGGCCTCCTGCACTGGTGGTAGGTGTGAGGACTGGCAGATTACAGCCACAGACAGCCCTGTGCCAGGACATTTTGGCCAGGCTATACCTGGGCCTCCTGCACTGGTGGTAGGTGTGAGGACTGGCAGATTACCGCCACATACATCCCTGTGCCAGGACATATTGGCCAGGCTATACCTGGGTCTCCTGCACTCGTGGTAGGTGTGAGGACTGGCAGATTACAGCCACAGACTGCCCTGTGCCAGGACATATCGGCCAGGCTATACCTGGGTCTCCTGCACTGGTGGTAGGTTTGAGGACTGGCAGATTACAGCCATATCCATCCCTGTGCCAGGACATACCGGCCAGGCTATACCTGGGTCTCCTGCACTGGTGGTTGGTGTGAGGACTGGCAGATTACAGCCATCCCTGTGCCAGGACATATCGGCCAGGCTATACCTGGGTCTCCTGCACTTGTGGTAGGTGTGATGACTGGCAGATTACAGCCACAGACAGCCCTGTGCCAGGACATATCGGCCTGGTTATACCTGGGTCTCCTGCACTGGTGGTAAGTGTGAGGGCTGGCAGATTACAGCCACATCTCTCCCTGTGCCAGGACATATTGGCCAGGCTATACCTGGGTCTCCTGCACTGGTGGTAGGTGTGAGGACTGGCAGATTACAGCCACATCCATCCCTGTGCCAGGACATATCGGCCAGGCTATACCTGGGCCTCCTGCACTGGTGGTAGGTGTGAGGACTGGCAGATTACAGCCACATCCATCCCTGTGCCAGGACATATCGGCCAGGCTATACCTGGGTCTCCTGCACTGGTGGTAGGTGTGAGGACTGGCAGATTACAGCCACATCCATCCCTGTGCCAGGACATATCGGCTAGGCTATACCTGGGCCTCCTGCACTTGTGGTAAGTGTGAGGACTGGCAGATTACAGCCACAGACAGCCCTGTGCCAGGACATATCGGCCAGGGAATACCTGGGCCTCCTGCACTGGTGGTAGGTGTGAGGACTGGCAGATTATAGCCACATCCATCCCTGTGCCAGGACATATCGGCCAGGCTATACCTGGGCCTCCTGCACTGGTGGTAGGTGTGAGGACTGGCAGATTACAGCCACAGACAGCCCTGTGCCAGGACATATTGGCAAGGCTATACCTGGGCCTCCTGCACTGGTGGTAGGTGTGAGGACTGGCAGATTACAGCCACATACATCCCTGTGCCAGGACATATTGGCCAGGCTATACCTGGGTCTCCTGCACTCATGCTGGTGTGAGGACTGGCAGATTACAGCCACAGACAGCCCTGTGCCAGGACATATCGGCCAGGCTATACCTGGGTCTCCTGCACTGGTGGTAGGTGTGAGGACTGGCAGATTACAGCCATATCCATCCCTGTGCCAGGACATATCGGCCAGGCTATACCTGGGTCTCCTGCACTGGTGGTAGGTGTGAGGACTGGCAGATTACAGCCATCCCTGTGCCAGGACATATCGGCCAGGCTATACCTGGGTCTCCTGCACTTGTGGTAGGTGTGAGGACTGGCAGATTACAGCCACAGACAGCCCTGTGCCAGGACATATCGGCCAGGTTATACCTGGGTCTCCTGCACTGGTGGTAAGTGTGAGGGCTGGCAGATTACAGCCACATCTATCCCTGTGCCAGGACATATCGGCCAGGCTATACCTGGGCCTCCAGCACTGGTGGTAGGTGTGAGGGCTTGCAGATTACAGTCACATACAGCCCTGTGCCAGGACATATTGGCCAGGCTATACCTGGGCCTCCTGCACTGGTGATAGGTGTGAGGACTGGCAGATTACATCCATCCCTGTGCCAGGACATATCGGCCAGGCTATACCTGTGTCTCCTGCACTGGTGGTAGGTGTGAGGACTCGCAGATTACAGCCACATCCATCCCTGTGCCAGGACATATCGGCCAGGCTATACCTGGGCCTCCTGCACTGGTGGTAGGTGTGAGGACTGGTAGATTACAGCCATAGACAGCCCTGTGCCAGGACATATCGGCCAGGCTCTACCTGGGCCTCCTGCACTGGTGGTAGGTGTGAGGACTGGCAGATTACAGCCACATCCATCCCTGTGCCAGGACATATCGGCCAGGCTATACCTGGGCCTCCTGCACTGGTGGTAGGTGTGAGGACTGGCAGATTACAGCCACAGACAGCCCTGTGCCAGAACATATCGGCCAGGCTATACCTGGGCCTCCTGCACTGGTGGTAGGTGTGAGGACTGGCAGATTACAGCCACAGACAGCCCTGTGCCAGGACATATCGGCCAGGCTATACCTGGGCCTCCTGCACTGGTGGTAGGTGTGAGGACAGGCAGATTACAGCCACAGACTGCCCTGTGCCAGGACATATCGGCCAGGCTATACCTGGGCATCCTGCACTGGTGGTAGGTGTGAGGACTGGCAAATTACAGCCACAAACAGCCCTGTGCCAGGATATATCGGCCAGGCTATACCTGGGTCTCCTGCACTGGTGGTAGGTGTGAGGACTGGCAGATTACAGCCACATCCATCCCTGTACCAGGACATATCGGCCAGGCTATACCTGGGTCTCCTGCACTGTTGGTAGGTGTGAGGACTGGCAGATTACATCCATCCCTGGGCCAGGACATATCGGCCAGGCTGTACCTGGGTCTCCTGCACTGGTGGTAGGTGTGAGGACTGGCAGATTACAGCCATATCCAGCCCTGTGCCAGGACATATCGGCCAGGCTATACCTGGGTCTCCTGCACTGGTGGTAGGTGTGAGGACTGGCAGATTACAGCCATATCCATCCCTGTGCCAGGACATATCGGCCAGGCTATACCTGGGTCTCCTGCACTGGTGGTAGGTGTGAGGACTGGCAGATTACAGCCACATCCATCCCTGTGCCAGGACATATCGGCCAGGCTATACCTGGGTCTCCTGCACTGGTGGTAGGTGTGAGGACTGGCAGATTACATCCATCCCTGTGCCAGGACATATCGGCCAGGCTGTACCTGGGTCTCCTGCACTGGTGGTATGTGTGAGGACTGGCAGATTACAGACACATCGATCCCTGTGCCAGGACATATCGGCCAGGCTATACCTGGGTCTCCTGCACTGGTGGTAGGTGTGAGGACTGGCAGATTACAGCCACAGACAGCCCTGTGCCAGGACATATCGGCCAGGCTATACCTGGGCCTCCTGCACTGGTGGTATGTGTGAGGACTGGCAGATTACAGCCACATCCATCCCTGTGCCAGGACATATCGGCCAGGGTATACCTGGGTCTCCTCCACTGGTGGTAGGTGTGAGGACTGGCAGATTACATCCATCCCTGTGCCAGGACATATCGGCCAGGCAATACCTGGGTCTCCTGCACTGCTGGTAGGTGTGAGGACTGGCAGATTAAATCTGTCCCTGTGCCAGGACATATCGGCAAGGCTATACCTTGGTCTCCTGCACTGGTGGTATGTGTGAGGACTGGCAGATTACAGCCACATCCATCCCTGTGCCAGGACATATCGGCCAGGCTATACCTGGGTCTCCTGCACTGGTGGTAGTTGTGAGGACTGGCAGATTACAGCCACATCCATCCCTGTGCCAGGACATATCGGCCAGGCTCTACCTGGGCCTCCTGCACTGGTGGTAGGTGTGAGGACTGGCAGATTACAGCCACATCCATCCCTGTGCCAGGACATATCGGCCAGGCTATACCTGGGCCTCCTGCACTGGTGGTAGGTGTGAGGACTGGCAGATTACATCCATCCCTGTGCCAGGACATATCGGCCAGGCTATACCTGGGCCTCCTGCACTGGTGGTAGGTGTGAGGACTGGCAGATTACAGCCATAGACAGCCCTGTGCCAGGACATATTGGCCAGGCTATACCTGGGTCTCCTGCACTCGTGGTAGGTGTGAGGACTGGCAGATTACAGCCACAGACAGCCCTGTGCCAGGACATATCGGCCAGGCTATAGCTGGGTCTCCTGCACTGGTGGTAGGTGTGAGGACTGGCAGATTACAGCCATATCCATCCCTGTGCCAGGACATATCGGCCAGGCTATACCTGGGTCTCCTGCACTGGTGGTAGGTGTGAGGACTGGCAGATTACAGCCATCCCTGTGCCAGGACATATCGGCCAGGCTATACCTGGGTCTCCTGCACTTGTGGTAGGTGTGAGGACTGGCAGATTACAGCCACATCCATCCCTGTGCCAGGACATATCGGCCAGGCTATACCTGCTCCTCCTGCACTGGTGATAGGTGTGAGGACTGGCAGATTACAGCCACATCCATCCCTGTGCCAGGACATATCGGCCAGGCTATACCTGGGTCTCCTGCACTGGTGGTAGGTGTGAGGACTGGCAGATTACAGCCACATCCATCCCTGTGCCAGGACATATCGGCCAGGCTATACCTGGGCCTCCTGCACTTGTGGTAGGTGTGAGGACTGGCAGATTACAGCCATCCCTGTGCCAGGACATATCGGCCAGGCTATACCTGGGTCTCCTGCACTGGTGGTATGTGTGAGGACTGGCAGATTACAGCCACATCCATCCCTGTGCCAGGACATATCGGCCAGGCTATACCTGGGTCTCCTGCACTGGTGGTAGGTGTGAGGACTGGCAGATTACAGCCACATCCATCCCTGTGCCAGGACATATCGGCCAGGCTATACCTGGGCCTCCTGGTGGTAGGTGTGAGGACTGGCAGATTACAGCCACATACATCCCTGTGCCAGGACATATTGGCCAGGCTATACCTGGGTCTCCTGCACTCGTGGTAGGTGTGAGGACTGGTAGATTACAGCCATAGACAGCCCTGTGCCAGGACATATCGGCCAGGCTCTACCTGGGCCTCCTGCACTGGTGGTAGGTGTGAGGACTGGCAGATTACAGCCACATCCATCCCTGTGCCAGGACATATCGGCCAGGCTATACCTGTGTCTCCTGCACTGGTGGTAGGTGTGAGGACTGGCAGATTACAGCCACATCCATCCCTGTGCCAGGACATATCGGCCAGGCTATACCTGGGCCTCCTGCACTGGTGGTAGGTGTGAGGACTGGTAGATTACAGCCATAGACAGCCCTGTGCCAGGACATATCGGCCAGGCTCTACCTGGGCCTCCTGCACTGGTGGTAGGTGTGAGGACTGGCAGATTACAGCCACATCCATCCCTGTGCCAGGACATATCGGCCAGGCTATACCTGGGCCTCCTGCACTGGTGGTAGGTGTGAGGACTGGCAGATTACAGCCACAGACAGCCCTGTGCCAGAACATATCGGCCAGGCTATACCTGGGCCTCCTGCACTGGTGGTAGGTGTGAGGACTGGCAGATTACAGCCACAGACAGCCCTGTGCCAGGACATATCGGCCAGGCTATACCTGGGCCTCCTGCACTGGTGGTAGGTGTGAGGACAGGCAGATTACAGCCACAGACTGCCCTGTGCCAGGACATATCGGCCAGGCTATACCTGGGCATCCTGCACTGGTGGTAGGTGTGAGGACTGGCAAATTACAGCCACAAACAGCCCTGTGCCAGGATATATCGGCCAGGCTATACCTGGGTCTCCTGCACTGGTGGTAGGTGTGAGGACTGGCAGATTACAGCCACATCCATCCCTGTACCAGGACATATCGGCCAGGCTATACCTGGGTCTCCTGCACTGTTGGTAGGTGTGAGGACTGGCAGATTACATCCATCCCTGGGCCAGGACATATCGGCCAGGCTGTACCTGGGTCTCCTGCACTGGTGGTAGGTGTGAGGACTGGCAGATTACAGCCATATCCAGCCCTGTGCCAGGACATATCGGCCAGGCTATACCTGGGTCTCCTGCACTGGTGGTAGGTGTGAGGACTGGCAGATTACAGCCATATCCATCCCTGTGCCAGGACATATCGGCCAGGCTATACCTGGGTCTCCTGCACTGGTGGTAGGTGTGAGGACTGGCAGATTACAGCCACATCCATCCCTGTGCCAGGACATATCGGCCAGGCTATACCTGGGTCTCCTGCACTGGTGGTAGGTGTGAGGACTGGCAGATTACATCCATCCCTGTGCCAGGACATATCGGCCAGGCTGTACCTGGGTCTCCTGCACTGGTGGTATGTGTGAGGACTGGCAGATTACAGACACATCGATCCCTGTGCCAGGACATATCGGCCAGGCTATACCTGGGTCTCCTGCACTGGTGGTAGGTGTGAGGACTGGCAGATTACAGCCACAGACAGCCCTGTGCCAGGACATATCGGCCAGGCTATACCTGGGCCTCCTGCACTGGTGGTATGTGTGAGGACTGGCAGATTACAGCCACATCCATCCCTGTGCCAGGACATATCGGCCAGGGTATACCTGGGTCTCCTCCACTGGTGGTAGGTGTGAGGACTGGCAGATTACATCCATCCCTGTGCCAGGACATATCGGCCAGGCAATACCTGGGTCTCCTGCACTGCTGGTAGGTGTGAGGACTGGCAGATTAAATCTGTCCCTGTGCCAGGACATATCGGCAAGGCTATACCTTGGTCTCCTGCACTGGTGGTATGTGTGAGGACTGGCAGATTACAGCCACATCCATCCCTGTGCCAGGACATATCGGCCAGGCTATACCTGGGTCTCCTGCACTGGTGGTAGTTGTGAGGACTGGCAGATTACAGCCACATCCATCCCTGTGCCAGGACATATCGGCCAGGCTCTACCTGGGCCTCCTGCACTGGTGGTAGGTGTGAGGACTGGCAGATTACAGCCACATCCATCCCTGTGCCAGGACATATCGGCCAGGCTATACCTGGGCCTCCTGCACTGGTGGTAGGTGTGAGGACTGGCAGATTACATCCATCCCTGTGCCAGGACATATCGGCCAGGCTATACCTGGGCCTCCTGCACTGGTGGTAGGTGTGAGGACTGGCAGATTACAGCCATAGACAGCCCTGTGCCAGGACATATTGGCCAGGCTATACCTGGGTCTCCTGCACTCGTGGTAGGTGTGAGGACTGGCAGATTACAGCCACAGACAGCCCTGTGCCAGGACATATCGGCCAGGCTATAGCTGGGTCTCCTGCACTGGTGGTAGGTGTGAGGACTGGCAGATTACAGCCATATCCATCCCTGTGCCAGGACATATCGGCCAGGCTATACCTGGGTCTCCTGCACTGGTGGTAGGTGTGAGGACTGGCAGATTACAGCCATCCCTGTGCCAGGACATATCGGCCAGGCTATACCTGGGTCTCCTGCACTTGTGGTAGGTGTGAGGACTGGCAGATTACAGCCACATCCATCCCTGTGCCAGGACATATCGGCCAGGCTATACCTGCTCCTCCTGCACTGGTGATAGGTGTGAGGACTGGCAGATTACAGCCACATCCATCCCTGTGCCAGGACATATCGGCCAGGCTATACCTGGGTCTCCTGCACTGGTGGTAGGTGTGAGGACTGGCAGATTACAGCCACATCCATCCCTGTGCCAGGACATATCGGCCAGGCTATACCTGGGCCTCCTGCACTTGTGGTAGGTGTGAGGACTGGCAGATTACAGCCATCCCTGTGCCAGGACATATCGGCCAGGCTATACCTGGGTCTCCTGCACTGGTGGTATGTGTGAGGACTGGCAGATTACAGCCACATCCATCCCTGTGCCAGGACATATCGGCCAGGCTATACCTGGGTCTCCTGCACTGGTGGTAGGTGTGAGGACTGGCAGATTACAGCCACATCCATCCCTGTGCCAGGACATATCGGCCAGGCTATACCTGGGCCTCCTGGTGGTAGGTGTGAGGACTGGCAGATTACAGCCACATACATCCCTGTGCCAGGACATATTGGCCAGGCTATACCTGGGTCTCCTGCACTCGTGGTAGGTGTGAGGACTGGCAGATTACAGCCACAGACAGCCCTGTGCCAGGACATATCGGCCAGGCTATAGCTGGGTCTCCTGCACTGGTGGTAGGTGTGAGGACTGGCAGATTACAGCCATATCCATCCCTGTGCCAGGACATATCGGCCAGGCTATACCTGGGTCTCCTGCACTGGTGGTAGGTGTGAGGACTGGCAGATTACAGCCATCCCTGTGCCAGGACATATCGGCCAGGCTATACCTGGGTCTCCTGCACTTGTGGTAGGTGTGAGGACTGGCAGATTACAGCCACAGACAGCCCTGTGCCAGGACATATCGGCCAGGTTACACCTGGGTCTCCTGCACTGGTGGTAAGTGTGAGGGCTGGCAGATTACAGCCACATCTATCCCTGTGCCAGGACATATCGGCCAGGCTATACCTGGGCCTCCTGCACTGGTGGTAGGTGTGAGGGCTGGCAGATTACAGTCACATACAGCCCTGTGCCAGGACATATTGGCCAGGCTATACCTGGGCCTCCTGCACTGGTGGTAGGTGTGAGGACTGGCAGATTACAGCCACATCCATCCCTGTGCCAGGACATATCGGCCAGGCTATACCTGGGCCTCCTGCACTGGTGGTAGGTGTGAGGACTGGCAGATTACATCCATTCCTGTGCCAGGACATATCGGCCAGGCTATACCTGGGTCTCCTGCACTGGTGGTAGGTGTGAGGACTGGCAGATTACAGCCACATCCATCCCTGTGCCAGGACATATCGGCCAGGCTATACCTGGGCCTCCTGCACTGGTGGTAGGTGTGAGGACTGGCAGATTACAGCCATAGACAGCCCTGTGCCAGGACATATCGGCCAGGGTATACCTGGGCCTCCTGCACTGGTGGTAGGTGTGAGGACTGGCAGATTACAGCCACATCCATCCCTGTGCCAGGACATATCGGGCAGGCTATACCTGGGTCTCCTACACTGGTGGTAGATGCGAGGACTGGCAGATTACAGCCACATCCATCCCTGTGCCAGGACATATCGGCCAGGCTATACCTGGGTCTCCTGCACTGGTGGTAGGTGTGAGGACTGGCAGATTACATCCATCCCTGTGCCAGGACATATCAGCCAGGCTATAACTGGGCCTCCTGCACTGGTGGTAGGTGTGAGGACTGGCAGATTACAGCCACATCCATCCCTGTGCCAGGACATATCGGCCGGGCTGTACCTGGGCCTCCTGCACTGGTGGTAGGTGTGAGGACTGGCAGATTACAGCCATAGACAGCCCTGTGCCAGGACATATCGGCCAGGGTATACCTGGGCCTCCTGCACTGGTGGTAGGTGTGAGGACTGGCAGATTACAGCCACATTCATCCCTGTGCCAGGACATATCGGCCAGACTATACCTGGGTCTTCTGCACTGGTGGTAGGTGTGAGGACTGGCAGATTACAGCCACATACAGCCCTGTGCCAGGACATATCGGCCAGGCTATACCTGGGTCTCCTGCGCTGGTGGTAGGTGTGAGGACTGGCAGATTACAGCCACATAAATCCCTGTGCCAGGACATATCGGACAGAATATACCTGGGCCTCCTGCATTGGTGGTAGGTGTGATGACTGGCAGATTACATTACAGCCATAGACAGCCCTGTGCCAGGACATATCGGCCAGGGTATACCTGGGCCTCCTGCACTGGTGGTAGGTGTGAGGACTGGCAGATTACAGCCACATTCATCCCTGTGCCAGGACATATCGGCCAGACTATACCTGGGTCTTCTGCACTGGTGGTAGGTGTGAGGACTGGCAGATTACAGCCACATACAGCCCTGTGCCAGGACATATCGGCCAGGCTATACCTGGGTCTCCTGCGCTGGTGGTAGGTGTGAGGACTGGCAGATTACAGCCACATAAATCCCTGTGCCAGGACATATCGGACAGAATATACCTGGGCCTCCTGCATTGGTGGTAGGTGTGAGGACTGGCAGATTACATCCATCCTTGTGCCAGGACATATCGGCCAGGCTACACCTGGGCCTCCTGCACTGGTGGTAGGTGTGAGGACTGGCAGATTACAGCCATAGACAGCCCTGTGCCAGGACATATCGGCCAGGCTATACCTGGGCCTCCTGCACTGGTGGTAGGTGTGAGGACTGGCAGATTACAGCCGCATCCATCCCTGTGCCAGGACATATCAGCCAGGCTATACCTGGGCCTCTTGCACTGGTGGTAGGTGTGATGACTGGCAGATTACATTACAGCCATAGACAGCCCTGTGCCAGGACATATCGGCCAGGGTATACCTGGGCCTCCTGCACTGGTGGTAGGTGTGAGGACTGGCAGATTACAGCCACATCCATCCCTGTGCCAGGACATATCGGCCAGGCTAAACCTGGGTCTCCTGCACTGGTGGTAGGTGTGAGGACTGGCAGATTACAGCCACATCCATCCCTGTGCCAGGACATATTTTCCAGGCTATACCTGGGTCTTCTGCACTGGTGGTAGGTGTGAGGACTGGCAGATTACAGCCACATCCATCCCTGTGCCAGGACATATCGGCCAGGCTATACCTGGGTCTCCTGCACTGGTGGAAGGTGTGAGGGCTGGCAGATTACAGCCACAGACAGCCCTGTGCCAGGACATATCGGCCAGACTATACCTGGGCCTCCTGCACTGGTGGTAGGTGTGAGGACTGGCAGATTACATCCATCCCTGTGCCAGGACATATTGGCCAGGCTATTCCTGGGCCTCCTGCACTGGTGGTAGGTGTGAGGACTGGTAGATTACAGCCATAGACAGCCCTGTGCCAGGACATATCGGCCAGGCTATACCTGGGCCTCCTGCACTGGTGGTAGGTGTGAGGACTGGTAGATTACAGCCATAGACAGCCCTGTGCCAGGACATATCGGCCAGGCTATACCTGGGCCTCCTGCACTGGTGGTAGGTGTGAGGACTGGCAGATTACATCCATCCCTGTGCCAGGACATATCGGCCAGGCTATACCTGGGCCTCCTGTACTGGTGGTAGGTGTGAGGACTGGCAGATTACAGCCACATCCATCCCTGTGCCAGGACATATCGGCCGGGCTGTACCTGGGCCTCCTGCACTGGTGGTAGGTGTGAGGACTGGCAGATTACAGCCATAGACAGCCCTGTGCCAGGACATATCGGCCAGGGTATACCTGGGCCTCCTGCACTGGTGGTAGGTGTGAGGACTGGCAGATTACAGCCACATTCATCCCTGTGCCAGGACATATCGGCCAGACTATACCTGGGTCTTCTGCACTGGTGGTAGGTGTGAGGACTGGCAGATTACAGCCACATACAGCCCTGTGCCAGGACATATCGGCCAGGCTATACCTGGGTCTCCTGCGCTGGTGGTAGGTGTGAGGACTGGCAGATTACAGCCATAGACAGCCCTGTGCCAGGACATATCGGCCAGGCTATACCTGGGCCTCCTGCACTGGTGGTAGGTGTGAGGACTGGCAGATTACAGCCGCATCCATCCCTGTGCCAGGACATATCAGCCAGGCTATACCTGGGCCTCTTGCACTGGTGGTAGGTGTGATGACTGGCAGATTACATTACAGCCATAGACAGCCCTGTGCCAGGACATATCGGCCAGGGTATACCTGGGCCTCCTGCACTGGTGGTAGGTGTGAGGACTGGCAGATTACAGCCACATCCATCCCTGTGCCAGGACATATCGGCCAGGCTAAACCTGGGCCTCCTGCACTGGTGGTAGGTGTGAGGACAAGCAGATTACATCCATCCCTGTGCCAGGACATATCGGCCAGGCTATACCTGGGTCTCCTGCACTGGTGGTAGGTGTGAGGACTGGCAGATTACAGCCACATCCATCCCTGTGCCAGGACATATTTTCCAGGCTATACCTGGGTCTTCTGCACTGGTGGTAGGTGTGAGGACTGGCAGATTACAGCCACATCCATCCCTGTGCCAGGACATATCGGCCAGGCTATACCTGGGTCTCCTGCACTGGTGGTAGGTGTGAGGGCTGGCAGATTACAGCCACAGACAGCCCTGTGCCAGGACATATTGGCCAGACTATACCTGGGCCTCCTGCACTGGTGGTAGGTGTGAGGACTGGCAGATTACATCCATCCCTGTGCCAGGACATATTGGCCAGGCTATTCCTGGGCCTCCTGCACTGGTGGTAGGTGTGAGGACTGGTAGATTACAGCCATAGACAGCCCTGTGCCAGGACATATCGGCCAGGCTATACCTGGGCCTCCTGCACTGGTGGTAGGTGTGAGGACTGGTAGATTACAGCCATAGACAGCCCTGTGCCAGGACATATCGGCCAGGCTATACCTGGGCCTCCTGCACTGGTGGTAGGTGTGAGGACTGGCAGATTACATCCATCCCTGTGCCAGGACATATCGGCCAGGCTATACCTGGGCCTCCTGTACTGGTGGTAGGTGTGAGGACTGGCAGATTACAGCCACATCCATCCCTGTGCCAGGACATATCGGCCGGGCTGTACCTGGGCCTCCTGCACTGGTGGTAGGTGTGAGGACTGGCAGATTACAGCCATAGACAGCCCTGTGCCAGGACATATCGGCCAGGGTATACCTGGGCCTCCTGCACTGGTGGTAGGTGTGAGGACTGGCAGATTACAGCCACATTCATCCCTGTGCCAGGACATATCGGCCAGACTATACCTGGGTCTTCTGCACTGGTGGTAGGTGTGAGGACTGGCAGATTACAGCCACATACAGCCCTGTGCCAGGACATATCGGCCAGGCTATACCTGGATCTCCTGCGCTGGTGGTAGGTGTGAGGACTGGCAGATTACAGCCATAGACAGCCCTGTGCCAGGACATATCGGCCAGGCTATACCTGGGCCTCCTGCACTGGTGGTAGGTGTGAGGACTGGCAGATTACAGCCGCATCCATCCCTGTGCCAGGACATATCAGCCAGGCTATACCTGGGCCTCTTGCACTGGTGGTAGGTGTGATGACTGGCAGATTACATTACAGCCATAGACAGCCCTGTGCCAGGACATATCGGCCAGGGTATACCTGGGCCTCCTGCACTGGTGGTAGGTGTGAGGACTGGCAGATTACAGCCACATCCATCCCTGTGCCAGGACATATCGGCCAGGCTAAACCTGGGCCTCCTGCACTGGTGGTAGGTGTGAGGACAAGCAGATTACATCCATCCCTGTGCCAGGACATATCGGCCAGGCTATACCTGGGTCTCCTGCACTGGTGGTAGGTGTGAGGACTGGCAGATTACAGCCACATCCATCCCTGTGCCAGGACATATTTTCCAGGCTATACCTGGGTCTTCTGCACTGGTGGTAGGTGTGAGGACTGGCAGATTACAGCCACATCCATCCCTGTGCCAGGACATATCGGCCAGGCTATACCTGGGTCTCCTGCACTGGTGGTAGGTGTGAGGGCTGGCAGATTACAGCCACAGACAGCCCTGTGCCAGGACATATTGGCCAGACTATACCTGGGCCTCCTGCACTGGTGGTAGGTGTGAGGACTGGCAGATTACATCCATCCCTGTGCCAGGACATATTGGCCAGGCTATTCCTGGGCCTCCTGCACTGGTGGTAGGTGTGAGGACTGGTAGATTACAGCCATAGACAGCCCTGTGCCAGGACATATCGGCCAGGCTATACCTGGGCCTCCTGCACTGGTGGTAGGTGTGAGGACTGGTAGATTACAGCCATAGACAGCCCTGTGCCAGGACATATCGGCCAGGCTATACCTGGGCCTCCTGCACTGGTGGTAGGTGTGAGGACTGGCAGATTACATCCATCCCTGTGCCAGGACATATCGGCCAGGCTATACCTGGGCCTCCTGTACTGGTGGTAGGTGTGAGGACTGGCAGATTACAGCCACAGACAGCCCTGTGCCTGGACATATCGGCCAGGCTATACCTGGGCCTCCTGCACTGGTGGTAGGTGTGATGACTGGCAGATTACAGCCACATACATCCCTGTGCCAGGACATATCGGCCAGGATATACCTGGTCCTCCTGCACTGGTGGTAGGTGTGAGGACTGGCAGATTACAGCCACATCCATCCCTGTGCAAGGACATATCGGCCAGGCTATACCTGGGTCTCCTGCACTGGTGGTAGGTGTGAGGACTGGCAGATTACAGCCACATCCATCCCTGTGCCAGGACATATCGGCCAGAAAATACCTGGGTCTCCTGCACTGGTGGTAGGTGTGAGGACTGGCAGATTACAGCCACAGACATCCCTGTGCCAGGACATATCGGCCAGGCTATACCTGGGTCTCCTGCACTGGTGGTAGGTGTGAGGACTGGCAGATTACAGCCACAGACAGCCCTGTGCCAGGAAATATTGGCCAGGCTATACCTGGGTCTCCTGCACTGGTGGTTGGTGTGAGGACTGGCAGATTACAACCACATCCATCCCTGTGCCAGGACATATCGGCCAGGCTATACCTGGGTCTCCTGCACTGGTGGTAGGTGTGAGGACTGGCAGATTACATCCATCCCTGTGCCAGGACATATCGGCCAGGCTATACCTGGGCCTCCTGCACTGGTGGTAGGTGTGAGGACTGGCAGATTACAGCCACAGACATCCCTGTGCCAGGACATATCGGCCAGGCTATACCTGGGCCTCCTGCACTGGTGGTATGTGTGAGGACTGGCAGATTACATCCATCCCTGTGCCAGGACATATCGGCCAGGCTATACCTGGGTCTCCTGCACTGGTGGTAGGTGTGAGGACTGGCAGATTACATCCATCCCTGTGCCAGGACATATCGGCCAGGCTATACCTGGGCTTCCTGCACTGGTGGTAGGTGTGAGGACTGGCAGATTACATCCATCCCTGTGCCAGGACATATCGGCCAGGCTATACCTGGGTCTCCTGTACTGGTGGTAGGTGTGAGGACTGGCAGATTACAGCCACAGACAGCCCTGTGCCTGGACATATCGGCCAGGCTATACCTGGGCCTCCTGCACTGGTGGTAGGTGTGAGGACTGGCAGATTACATCCATCCCTGTGCCAGGACATATTGGCCAGGCTATACCTGGGCCTTCTGCACTGGTGGTAGGTTTGAGGACTGGTAGATTACAGCCATAGACAGCCCTGTGCCAGGACATATCGGCCAGGCTATACCTGGGCCTCCTGCACTGGTGGTAGGTGTGAGGACTGGTAGATTACAGCCATAGACAGCCCTGTGCCAGGACATATCAGCCAGGCTATACCTGGGCCTCCTGCACTGGTGGTAGGTGTGAGGACTGGCAGATTACATCCATCCCTGTGCCAGGACATATCGGCCAGGCTATACCTGGGCTTCCTGCACTGGTGGTAGGTGTGAGGACTGGCAGATTACATCCATCCCTGCGCCAGGACATATCGGCCAGGCTATACCTGGGTCTCCTGTACTGGTGGTAGGTGTGAGGACTGGCAGATTACAGCGACAGACAGCCCTGTGCCAGGACATATCGGCCAGGCTATACCTGGGCCTCCTGCACTGGTGGTAGGTGTGAGGACTGGCAGATTACATCCATCCCTGTGCCAGGACATATTGGCCAGGCTATACCTGGGCCTCCTGCACTGGTGGTAGGCGTGAGGACTGGTAGATTACAGCCATAGACAGCCCTGTGCCAGGACATATCGGCCAGGCTATACCTGGGCCTCCTGCACTGGTGGTAGGTGTGAGGACTGGTAGATTACAGCCATAGACAGCCCTGTGCCAGGACATATCGGCCAGGCTATACCTGGGCCTCCTGCACTGGTGGTAGGTGTGAGGACTGGCAGATTACAGCCACATCCATCCCTGTGCCAGGACATATCGGCCAGGCTATACCTAGGTCACCTGCACTGGTGGTAGGTGTGAGGACTGGCAGATTACATCCATCCCTGTGCCAGGACATATCGGCCAGGCTATACCTGGGCCTCCTGTACTGGTGGTAGGTGTGAGGACTGGCAGATTACAGCCACAGACAGCCCTGTGCCTGGACATATCGGCCAGGCTATACCGGGGCCTCCTGCACTGGTGGTAGGTGTGAGGACTGGCAGAGAACAGCCACATACATCCCTGTGCCAGGACATATCGGCCAGGGTATACCTGGGCCTCCTGCACTGGTGGTAGGTGTGAGGACTGGCAGATTACAGCCACATCCATCCCTGTGCAAGGACATATCGGCCAGGCTATACCTGGGTCTCCTGCACTGGTGGTAGGTGTGAGGACTGGCAGATTACAGCCACATCCATCCCTGTGCCAGGACATATCGGCCAGGCTATACCTGGGTCTCCTGCACTGGTGGTACATGTGAGGACTGGCAGATTACAGCCACAGACAGCCCTGTGCCAGGACATATCGGCCAGGCTATACCTGGGTCTCCTGCACTGGTGGTAGGTGTGAGGACTGGCAGATTACAGCCACAGACAGCCCTGTGCCAGGACATATTGGCCAGGCTATTCCTGGGTCTCCTGCACTGGTGGTTGGTGTGAGGACTGGCAGATTATAGCCACATCCATCCCTGTGCCAGGACATATCGGCCAGGCTTTACCTGGGTCTCCTGCACTGGTGGTAGGTGTGAGGACTGGCAGATTACATCCATCCCTGTGCCAGGACATATCGGCCAGGCTATACCTGGGCCTCCTGCACTGGTGGTAGGTGTGAGGACTGGCAGATTACAGCCACATCCATCCCTGTGCCAGGACATATCGGCCAGGCTATACCTGGGTCTCCTGCACTTGTGGTAGGTGTGAGGGCTGGCAGATTACAGCCACAGACAGCCCTGTGCCAGGACATATCGGCCAGGCTATACCTGGGCCTCTTGCACTGGTGGTAGGTGTGAGGACTGGCAGATTACAGCCACAGACAGCCCTAGTGGGGAGAAGTGGACGTACAGTAAGTGGCTCCTGGTAGGAGTAGGTGGAGAGTTAATCATTTGTGCAGAGCTCCATAGGGAGGGACCAATAATGGCTTCGCCTGGAGACGCGTCTCCCTCCATCCCCAGATGTCCATCTGGCACTTTGGGGCTCAGTCAATTTGCACAATAAAAATACTTTTGACTGTAATTCAGGAGTTTAACAACTTAAAACCAGGTTTATGTATTCTGTATATTTTGTGAGCCCCGGACCTAGGATACGGTGTAGGAGTAATTCCGGGTGACACTGCTGCTCTTTCTGCTCATCCTACAGGTATTAGCATCCTCTGGCTGGGAGACTTCGTCTTCATAGAGAGCGGGCTGGGGGTGCGGGTGAAATTTGATGGAGGAAACAATGTGTATGTGACAGTGACCTCTGACCTCCAGAGAAGAACCAATGGACTGTGCGGGACCTACAACCAGGACACGGAGGGTAACTGCGTAATGTCACGTATTGGGCACCAGGTCTATGGGCTGATTATAGTGTTATCCCCAATGATTATTTATTATACCTTCTCGCTTTTAACCTCTCTCTCTCTCCCTCCTCTCCTCTACTTCCGAAGGCCACCATCACTAAGCGTAACATTGAGGCTATCAATGCCGTTTCTTTATCTTCCCTGCTTGACTCTCTTCTCTCCCATATCCTTTCTCTCTCCTGCTGAACAAGCTGCTTCCCTATACAATGCCTCCCTCACTTCTGCTCTGGACTCTGTTGCCCTGGCGATCACTACTCACCCTCGC
This sequence comes from Taudactylus pleione, assembly GCA_031769625.1. Lineage (NCBI taxonomy): Eukaryota > Metazoa > Chordata > Amphibia > Anura > Myobatrachidae > Taudactylus > Taudactylus pleione. The sequence goes on from JAUIMM010000976.1 coordinate 1,381,225, forward strand.
AGATCCACACTACAACCCTGGCAATCCAAATGCACCAGATATCTGCAAAAGTGTTCAAGAACTGCCGAGCGACAGTGGAGAAGATCACGCTCTAAGGCAGATTTTCTCCACTTCAAATTTATGCTCTCATCCTACAGTGTTGCCCTTTCCCTCTCTAAACAGTCATATTTCAAGAACCTCATTTCCTCCCAGTCCTCAAATCCTCAGCGTCTCTTCACCACCTTCAACTCCCTCCTCTGTCCATCCCCTCCCCGCCTCCCCTCCTCATTCACTGCCATTGACTTTGCTACCTACTTTACATCCAAAATCGATTCCATACGTCAGGACATCACATCCCACCAGTCCCCCTGCTCTACACTTCCTTATTTCCCTGATCACCCATCTCCATCCATTTCACCGACTCTGACAGCCTTCTCCCCTGTATCTGGAGAGGAAGTCATGGCTCTCATCCGGTCCTCCCCCCTTTCTACCTCCCCCCTTGACCCTATCCCTTCACGTCTCCTCCGCTACCTCTCTCCTTGTGCCTTTTCCCATCTTGCCCACCTTCTCAATCTCTCCCTCTCATCTGGCACTGTCCCTTCTGCATTCAAACATGCGATAGTCTCCCCCATTCTTAAAAAAACCTACCCTTGATCCCAACACTCTCTCCAACTACCGTCCCATCTCTCTCCTCCCTTTTGCCTCTAAGATCCTTGAGCGTGTTGTTTACAAACGCCTTACCACCTTTCTTTCCTCCCACTCCCTCCTTGATCCTTTTCAGTCTGGCTTCCGTTCTCTCCACTCCACTGAAACTGCCCTCACAAAAGTCAGCAATGACCTCCTTGCTACCAAATCCAAGGGCCACTACTCTCTGCTTATTCTCCTTGACCTCTCTGCTGCCTTCGACACTGTTGACCACCCTCTCCTGCTGCAAATCCTTCACTCCCTTGGTTTACGTGACACTGCTCTCTCCTTGCTGTCGTCCTACCTCTCAGACCGGTCCTTCTCTGTCTCTTCTCATGACTCCTCTTCCCCACCACAGCCTCTTACAGTAGGTGTTCCCCCAAGGTTCCGTTCTTGGAACTCTACTTTTCTCCCTCTATACGTCCTCTCTAGGTGAACTCATCAGCTCATTTGACCTCCATTATCATCTCTATGCTGATGATACTCAGATCTACCTTTCCTCCCCTGACCTCTCCCCCTCTTTCCTCACTCGTATCTCCAACTGTCTCTCTGCTATTTCTTCCTGGATGTCACAGCGATTTCTTAAACTTAATATGTCTAAGACTGAGCTGATCATTTTTCCACCCTCCAACATCACCTCACTTCCTGCTATTTCTTTAACAATTGATGGCACAACTATCTCTTCTAGCCCCAAAGTGCGCTGTCTTGGAGTTATCCTGGACTCCTCCCTCTCCTACAAACCACATATCCAGAACCTTTCACAGTCCTGTCGCTTCCATCTCAAAAATATTTCCAAGATTAGACCCTTTCTCACCCAGGATGCCACCAAAACCCTCATACACTCACTGGTCATATCCAGATTGGACTACTGTAACCCTCTCCTATCTGGCCTCCCCAACTCCCATCTCTCACCTCTCCAGTCTGTCCTCAATGCTGCTGCTCGACTCATCTTCCTCTCCAAACGCTCTACATCTGCCTCCCCTCTCCTACAAGTCCTCCACTGGCTCCCCTTCCCTTTTAGAACCCAATTCAAGGTTCTCACACTTGCTTACAAAGCCCTCACTCATTCCTCTCCCATTTACATCTCTGAACTCATCTCCTTCCACTCTCCTGGCCGCCCCCTTCGATCAACCAATGCACACCGCCTCTCATGCCAACTGATTACTTCCTCCCACTCCCGCCTCCAAGATTTTGCCCGTGCTGCTCCCGACCTTTGGAACTCTCTCCCTCTCCCCGTCAGACTCTCCTCCTCTTTACAATCCTTCAAATGGGCTCTCAAGACCCACTACTTCATCATAGCCTTCCAGCTCTCATCCTAACTTGCTGCAACATGCTCCTTCCTCCGTTTAACCCATCTGTGTCACACCTGTTTGTCTGCCCCTACCGTTTAGAATGTAAGCTCTTACGAGCAGGGCCTCTACCCTATTGTGCTTCTCCTTACTTTACTTTCGCCTACTTCTTACCCCCCTCCAGGGCACCTAACACTTGGTTGCTTACGCTCTGTTGCATATCTAGGTGTTATGGTCACTTATGTATCAATGTATATTATCCATGTCCTTGTCCTATTTTGTACTGTAAGTCAGTTGTCAAATTATTTGTTTATGTACTTTGTAAGGCGCTGCGGAACAATTGTGGCGCCATATAAATAAAGGATAATAATAATAATAATAATACTGTATGTAATCTAACACCACTATATACTGTAGGTCCTAAGAGTGTAATTATATGCTAATGAGTGCTAGGACACGCCCCTTTCGCAGCTGCAGAGTGGGCCCTATATACACCCTGTGGTGGGACCATGGGCCTGATTCAGAGCTGAACGCTCTGACCAGAGCGCTCGCTCTGAATCAGGGCCCTCCTCCATGAAAATGGAGCGGCCTCCTGGACGCTCGCATAGCTGTGGGTGACCACCCACAGCATATGCGAGTGGCCAAAAAGATGGTCACAATGGTCTTGACCATCGCGACCATCGGACTTGCGACAGAGACCCTGCGGTAGGACAAAAGTGTGAGGGGATATTTATTGCTTAATAGGCCCCCGTGTCACCCCAACCAATCTCTACTCCTTACCACACTATGTACATGTTCCTATGTAACCCACACGTGTGTAGCTCGGTCATGGTCCCCATCTCTGATTGTTACATGGGGCAGTATGTATGTACTAAGGGCAAAAATGCGGCCAAAACTCAGAAAATGCAGTTTTGGCCGCCAGGGACGTGTTAAGAGAGGAGGGGGCCCGATTTCACTCCCCGTCAGGGGTCCCCTCCTCTCTACCGGCTGCCGTCAGCGAAGTGACAGCAGCGGTAGACTCCGACACTAGAGTGTGCCCAAGTCTACTGTGCATGCGCAGATCACCGGGAAAATGGCGCTGCAGACATTTTCCCGGTGATTTATTACTGCTCATGGGCAAAACTCTGGGAAAATGGCCACGACGGTCGTTTTCCAGGCATTTTTACTGTGGTGCTACTCTGTAGGATATCTGAGAAGCATAGAAAAAAAAAGTATGGGGTAGGGTGTGCGGCGTGGGCCCCACCTGGACCCATTATACATACGCCCCTGTTGGCCGCATTTCCATAAGTACCAAGCTTCGGAATACAATACATTCTGCAGCTTGGACCCGGTGGGTAACACCATCTTTAAATCGTGTTACCCAGTACAAGCCTATGGGCTTCCTTCAGCATTTTTCTCTCAGCGGGATCCAATCAGATCCCTTCCAGCACTCCAAGCGGCGCAGAGGGACTTCCGGGTAATAAACCTGGTATTCGCTCTATCACAAAGGACAGTTATTATCGGGAACGGCGATTAGAATCACAATTCTAGGTACATACTGGCGTTAACCCCGGTAGGTACCCGATAAGTGGCGGAATATAACGCATCATTGATGTGTTGCTTAGTACATCCCACCCGCTGTCTTCTACAAACATCCCACTCAATATGTATAGAGAGAAAGTACCAACCAATCAGCTCCTAACTGTCATTTTTCAAACACTGTCTATTATGGCAGTTAGGAGCTGGTTGGTAGTTTATCACTTTGCACTTTATCCCTCTCCGAGCTTTGATAAATCTCCCCCTGTGTTTCTGCATGTGCAGCACTTTGCAGGGATAAAGACTATTATTTGCTAGGGAGCCCAACACAGCGCTATTCCCTGACTCCTCCCCCCTTACCTACCTATTGGCTGCCTCCGTTTGGCCGACACGAGGGCCGGCTCCCAGCCTGGTGGTTTATTCCACCTTAGATCTCCTACTTGCTGATATTCTCACTAACCATCCTGTATGAAATCCTTTCCTGTCTAGATGACTTCACCCAGGCTCGGGGCAGTGTCTCCCCCAACGCCGCTGCATTTGGGAATTCCTGGAGGGTCCGGGATATCGGCACTGAGGTGAGCATGAAACGGCCGGACAGACCTGATGTGAGATTGATCGGACCATACAGCGACAATTACTATATGACCCCTGTATGGCCGCATAGAGGACAGAATCACCAGAACACACAGAATTAGGTGCTGGGGGCAGAAACCGTGCTGGGGGGGCAGATGGGGAATGTGCATAGAGGTTTATAGCTGGTAGAGGGTGTCCTAACATGATTCTAAATAGTAGTGTAAGAATAAAGCTGTCCAGCATTTGTGGGTTACATGCAAAAGCAGCCGGTATTTACCCTGCCCCCCTTATATTGTGGCATGGCTTGTTCTAGGCACAAATTGCCCTTTTCTAATTTGCTCTTACACCTAACTGTGAATAAGCCCCGCTGTGAGGCCACGCGTTCTGCCATGCTCACATGCCCACAAACGCAGGTAGACTGGATCTGTGCAGCATGATATGGTGGCACAAGTCACCTCCTCATTCCCTCTGTGATGGGCAATGTAGCTCTGGTGCTGCGGGTGAGATGTGGGTGAGATCATTGGCTCCCCCCGGCCAGGACCCATTTTCCTTCTCTCTTCCTGATGTCTGCTCTGTCCTCTCCCGTCCCTCACGTTCACGCTGTAACAGATTTCCTCCCCCGCTCACCCGTGAAATCCCTTAGCCATGCCCTTCCCATCTCCCACTTGGACTATTGTTACCTGCGGTGGCGCCATATGTAATAATCATGCTCTAATAAAGCTGAAATAAAGATTGTTACATAAATAATGTAAGAACTCGCTTTGTTTCTTGTGTTCTACTATATTATATTTGCGTAATGGAGGCCACAGAAGGTAACAGAGGATGACAGATTGGGTGGGGGGCTGGTATTAGAGCTCCCGCAGTGAGGTTATTGCCGGTTTCCTCTCCCCCAGCAATCCTGCCAGGATGTCCCCGAGTTGGGGCACAGCTGTGAGCAGCCCGGACAAGATGCCATCAGGATGGAGGCCGAATCCGTGTGCAGGAAGCTCCTCAGCAGCCCGTTCAGTCACTGTCACCCCAAGGTAACCTCTGGGGCTTATTCAGCATGGTGCTGGAGAGTAACGCCAGCCCACAGCCACATACCGGGCGGATGCACTAGGGATAGGATTTCCTTCGTCTGGGTGCCCAGGGTGCTGGTAACAAAACACCAGAGATTTTTTGCAACCGTGCGTATAACTCTGACATTTTCTACGGCCCAGGCAATATACACAAAGGCGCTGTTGCGATCGGGTCAGACGGTAACAATAAGGTGGTGGAAAAATGATAGGCGTTCCTGGGTGGTGACTGGGAGATAGCTAGAAACGCCCGCTAACATTGCCCGTTCAGTGGGCGTGTCAGGGGAGGGCAGTGGGCGTGTCAGGGGAGTGTAGTAGGTGTGTTAGGGGAGTGTAGTGGGCGTGTTAAGGGCATGTCAGGGAGGGTAGTTGGCGTGACGGGGAGGGTAGTGGGCGTGTCAGGGGAGGGTAGTGGGCGTGTTAAGGGCATGTCAGGGAGGGTAGTTGGCGTGACGGGGAGGGTAGTGGGCGTGTCAGGGGAGGGTAGTGGGCGTGTTAAGGGCATGTCAGGGAGGGTAGTTGGCGTGACGGGGAGGGTAGTGGGCGTGTCAGGGGAGGGTAGTGGGTGTGTCAGGGGAGGGTAGTGGGTGTGTCACTGCCAGCAGCTTACGTTCCCAGATGCACAGGAGGTAACAGTCTTATTGAGCAGCTGCACCTGCCATTGGGTGGGAACAAGTTTCGATGCCATGTTGGGGAACCATGTTCTTCTACAATGTGCGCAGTCAGACATAACAGAGAATTGAGGGCCTGATTCAGGTTGGATCGCAAGGCTGCGGACGCACGCAACCGGTTGATGTTTGCATTCTGCACATGCGTATATGCATCGCAATGCACGTGCGCAAGCCGACCACTGCGATCAGGTATGTGAACAGACAGGAAGTGCCGTTTGGGGCTGGAGAGGGGGGGTAGTGGTGGAAGGAACGCAGGCGCGCCTGTGCGATTGAACGCCGTTACAGGGCGTGCATAATTAAGCCCCTGCGATGGCATACACAGCCTGAGGTCTACATGGCGACAGGAAGTTTCGCAGTCTGTGAGTCAGGGTCAGCTCAACCACAACTGTGCATATGGGTCCGATGTTTTCGCTGACTTGCGGATGTATGTAATGGGAAGTGGGCGGCTTTATACGGTGGTGGGCGGCTTGGTCTAGCACTGCGATCGCATTAATTCGCATATTTTCACAGCGTGCGGGTGCGTGCGATTGCAGACTTGCAATCCGAGCTGAATGGGGCCCCTGTGTCTGTGGCCCTTATTTCATTTTCTGTCCTGTGCGCCTGCGATGTATAGCGAAATACTTCACTGTACTGTGCGGTAACTCCCATCATCCTCAGTTTGGGTGTCAGGGATAATTGGCGCTGTTGGTGGGTGTGAAGTCCCCGCGATATAGCTGTTCTGACCGCGCTTTACAGCTTTCCCCGCTAACTGATTCGCACCCTATCCGTCTTCCCTGCCTTATACTCTGTGCTCATGTATTTACCACATTCGTATGACTGCGTTCTCTGTCTCGCTGCCAGGTGGACCCAAGTGGCTACTATGACACATGTCTGTACACATACTGCCAGGGCACAGGGCCAACGCGTAACAGACTTTCCTCCGTCTGCCAAACATTCACCAGCTACACCCGGGAATGTGCCCAGCAGAAGATCACCATCACCTGGCGAAAGGCCGGCTTCTGCGGTCAGTATCGGGAGAGCTAATTTTGTTCGTAGGTCTTGTTACGTGTACAGTTCTTAGTAAATGTCATAATTACACATGAACGCTCTCAGATGCCCATTCCTGCTTGTGTCTGCTGATGTAATGTTGCTCAGATAATGCCAGCCCCAACGTTTCCCAGACTCCAGCCTGCTGCTGGGCCCTCAGTTACTAATAAGAGCTGTCTGGATGTAGGAGAGTTTCTGATGGTCAGTGTCCTCCCTAGAGAAGGAATGCCTAATGGGCAAGCAGTACTCAGACTGTGTGTCCGCCTGTCCGGCCAGCTGCGCCTCTGTGGGGAGCTATGAGGATGGCCAATGCCGGGATGAGTGTGTTAGCGGCTGTGAGTGCCCAGCGGGTCTGTACCTGGAGGATGGACTCTGCGTGAAGGAGGAGGACTGTCCATGTTATTACCGAAGACAAAGATACTCTCCAGGAGAGACCATCAATCAGAGATGCAACCAATGGTGAGATGTTCTCCTGCCTCATCACCTGAAAATCAGATACATCCTGAACATGAAACTTGGCATCAGTTACTATGGGCATAACTCCACTTACTGACATCTTTACATTCCCACTCTAGTGTGTGCCAGGGTGGGCATTGGCGATGCTCCCAGGAGAAATGTGCAGCTGAATGCTCCGCCGTGGGTGACTCTCACTATGTGACGTTTGATCGCAAGAGATATTCTTATCATGGGCTCTGTGATTATATCTTGGTCAAGGTAATCAATAATGGTGGTGGCTCGGTGGAACTGTGTGTATATATTGGTGGTCTGCCAGTGGTACAGTGGGTATAATCTAATGGTTGGTCAGTGGTAATATTCTGGTGGTGGGTCAGTGATACAGTGGGTATGGTCTGGTGGTGGTACAGTGGGGATAATCTAGTGGTTGGTCAGTGGTACAGTGGGTATATTCTAGTGGTTGGTCAGTGGTACAGTGGGTATGGGCTGGTGGTGGGTCAGTGCTAAAATGGGTATGGGCTGGTGGTGGGGCGGTGGTACAGTGGGTATAATCTGGTGCTGATTCTATGGTACAGTCGGAGTAATCTGGTGGTGGGTAAATGGTATAATGTCTGTGTGATCTGGTGGCTGGCCAGTGGTACAGTTTGTATAATCTGGTAGTGGGTCAGTGGTAAATTGGTATGATCTGGAGTTGGGTCAGTGGTACAGTGTGTGTGATCCGGTGGTGGGTCAGTGATGTAGTGTGTATGGTCTTGTGGTGGGTCAGTGGTACAGTTGGTATGGGGTAGTGGGAGGCTGGTGGTACAGTGGATGTAATGTGGTGGTGAGTCAGGGTGAAGTTGGTATAATCTTGTAGTGGCTGTGTGATACAGTGGGTGTAATCTAGTGGTGGTACTGTGGGTATGATCTGTTGGTTGGTGTTCAGTGGGTGTAATGTTAGTGGGTCAGTGGTACAGTTGGTATGATCTGGTGGTGAGTCAGTGGTACAGTTGGTATGATCTGGTGTTGGGTCAGTGGTACAGTGTGTGTGATCCGGTGGTGGGTCAGTGGTACAGTTGGTATGATCTGGTGTTGGGTCAGTGGTACAGTGTGTGTGATCCGGTGGTGGGTCAGTGATATAGTGTATATGGTCTTGTGGTGAGTCAGTGGTACAGTTGGTATGGGTTAGTGGGGGGCTGGTGGTACAGTGGATGTAATGTGGTGGTGAGTCAGGGTGAAGTTGGTATAATCTGGTATAATCTAGTACAGTGGCTGTAATGTGGTGGTGGGCTCGGTGGTACAGTGGGTATGATCCGGTGGTGGGTCAGTGGTACTGTCGGTATGGTCTGGTGGTGGACTGTTGGTACAGTGGGTGTAATCTGATGGTGGGTCAGTGGTACAGTCGGTATGGTCTGGTGGTGAGTCAGTGGTACAATCGGGATGATCTGGTGTTGGGTTGATGGTAAAGTTGGTATGGTCTGGTGGTGGGTTAGTTGTACAGTGGGTATGGTGGTGGGCTCAGTGATCTGGTGGTGAATCAGTTGGTATGGTCTGGTGAATTGGTGGCACAGTTGGTGTAATCTGGTAGTGGAGTCGGTGTTATAGTGGGTTTAGTCTGGTGGTGAGCTCAGTGGTACGGTGGGTAAGGCCTAGGAGAATTCTAAGTTACAGATGTAGTATGTCAGGTTACAGGAGCATGTGCAGTGACAGGAGACCCTTCTATACACAAGCTGTACATTATCACTGCTGCCCCTCAGTGTCCAGGCTCTTATTCTCCCCATCCTCTTACTTCAGGACTATGTGGATGGAAAACTCCTCATCACTGGGGAGAACGAAGCCTGTGGCAGCACGCGCTCTGTAACCTGCCTCCGAACCATCACTGTCACTGCCCACAGGACAATGGTCACACTCCGAGATACAGGTACTGCCACTGGCACCAGGAGATGTGAGCAGTAGTGTAATACCCAAAGACTTGTATATAAGGACACGTTGTATCTTCTGGTCTGATGGATCCTGTCCTCTTTATGCCATGTTGTAATTCCAGGGAAACCCACAGTGAATGGACATGAGGTGACGCTGCCCTTCCTCAGCCCTGACCTGTCTGTGAGACGTGTGTCCTCATCCTTCCTTCTTCTTCAGACCTTCGGCGCCCACGTCCTGTGGAACATGGAGTTTCCAGCAGCTTATATCACTCTGCAGCCGGCATTTGCCAACAAGGTAACCACATTTATTCACCAACCATCTCCAGTGGTAATTATAAGCAATGTTACGTATAGCTAGTAATAAACAGAGCTAGTAATAAACAGAGCTAGTAATAAAACAGAGCTAGTAATAAACAGAGCAAGTAATAAACAGAGCTAGTAATAAACAGAGCTAGTAATACATAAATACTGTAATACTAGTGAAATTAGAGACAGAACTACTATAGGTACTGTACTTACATATAGAAACATATGAGAGTACTATTTCCGCAGCAACTTACAGTAAATGTAATAATAAGTATATACTGTAGATAGTTATATCTGGTTAGTATTTTGGAAACGTTTAAACTCATGCAGCGTACACACAGAGGTGCTAGAAAGTTTATAATGGGTTCTAATTTGATCTATTGTCCCCAATTGGGTTTTGCTGTTAGAAATGTACAATTTCTATCAAATAATAATTAATTGTTTTCTGCCTGAGCCTAAATGGCAAATTTATAGCATAGTATGTTTTATAGTATTGAATGGTTTAGTGTATAGTATAGTATGTTTTATAGTATGCTTTGTAGTACTATATAGTATGTTTTATAGTATGGTTTGTCGTATAGTATGTTTTATAGTATAATATATATTTTATAGTATAATATGGTATAACATGCACTGTTTAGTAGTATAGGTGTTTTTGTAGCATATTATGTTTTATAGTATAATATGGTATAATATGCACTGTTTAGTAGTATAGGTGTGTTTGTAGCATATTATGTTTTGTAGTATAATACAGTATGTTTTATAGTATAGGATGGTTTGTAGTATGGTATGTTTTACATAGTAGTATAGAATAGTATTTGTTTGCAGTATAATATGTTTTCTAGTATATAACTATGTTTTGTTTGTAGTATGTTTTATGGTATAATATAGTATGGTTTGTAGTATAATATATGTTTTATAGTATATAATCGTATGTGTTGTATAGTATGTTTTATAGTATATATTGGTTTGTAGTATAGTATGTTGTATATAACAGTATGTTTTGTAGTTTAGTATGTTTTATAGCATAATATATTATGGTTAGTAGTTTAGTATGTTTTATAGTATAGAATAGTATGTTTTGTATAGTATAAAATAGTATGTTTTGTAGTATAATATACAGTATGATTTGTAGTATAGTATGTTTTGTTGTATAGTTTGTCATATAGTATATCATGGTATATTTTGTAGCATATTATGTTTTATAGTATAATATATATTTTATAGTATAATATGGTATAACATGCACTGTTTAGTAGTATAGGTGTTTTTGTATCATATTATGTTTTATAGTATAATATGTTATAACATGCACTGTTTAGTAGTATAGGTGTTTTGTAGTATGGTATATACTGTAGTATGGTGTGTGTTTGTAATATACAGGTAGTGTATATTGTAGCATAGTATTTGTGTATTACAGTATGTTATCTTTGTGTTTTGTAGCATAGTGTATTTTGTGGTATAGTATGTTTTGTAGTATAGGTGTTTTGTAGCATGGGGCAGTATTCAATTAGTTTCACGTTCACGATAAAGTTTCGCCTGCCGGACTTTTCGCCTACATCGCATATTTTAGCTGCGGAAACTTATCGTGTGCGTACCCGCTGTGTGCCCTATTCAGTGGTGTCAGGATCGGGGAAACCAGCATGATTCTTTCCTCCTCCCCCCCCCCCCCCCCCGAAAAAGATGCATAAACATTGGGGATCAATGCAGTAGTGCCCGATTAGCCCTAATAAAGCTATTTGGGGTACTTAAGTTCGCACAATTGCCTCTAATTAGCGTCTTTGCACAAGTGGTGAAGAATGGCATAAGGCAGGATTTTTGGAGAAAATAACTAGTCCTGTCATTGAGGTACCTGATAATGGGCGCTAGCATATTTCAATATCTCTAATGTGAAGGTTTAATGAAAGTGAAATCCCTCATACAAGCACCTGCAATCCCAAAAACACTTGGCCCCTTCTTAGTGCACCCCCAGAACCTTATTTTGCAAACTTGTCCCCCCACTTTGTGCTTCACTTTTTTTTAAGGGATTTTGGGACGCAGTTATCCTTTGGGGGGCTGTCCCAGCGGTTCTCAGAGGTTTCCCCACTTTTGCACCCCTAAATAAAAATTTGAACTTCTTTTCTCCTGCTATTCAGAGGTGAATCTTTTTTGCCTATTACATTGAGGTGACTTTACGTGAACGCGAAAAGCGGATGGAATTGAATACGGAGATAAGTTTCCGACAGGCGAAAAGTTGCAATCGTCGATACTTTCTTGCGGATCTCGGCATTTCGCTTCTAATTGAATATGGCTCATAGTACGCTTTGCAGTATGTTATGTTCTGTAGTATAGTGTGTTTTGTAGTATGGTATGTTCTGTAGTATAGTGTGTTTTGTAGTATGGTATGTTCTGTAGTATAGTATACTTTGTAGTATGGTATGTTCTGTAGTATAGTGTGTTTTGCAGTATGTTATGTTTTGTAGTATGGTGTGTTTTGTAGTATAGTATGCTTTTAGAGCATGGTATGTTGGGTAGTAAAGTGTGTTTTGTAGTATGGTATGTTCTGTAGTATAGTATGTTCTGTAGTATAGTATGCTTTGTAGCATGGTATGTTCTGTAGTATAGTGTGTTCTGTAGTATGGTGTGTTTTGTAGTATGGTATGTTGGGTAGTATAGTGTGTTTTGTAGTATGGTATGTTCTGTAGTATAGTGTGTTTCGTAGTATGGTGTGTTCTGTAGTATAGTATGCTTTGTAGTATGGTATGTTTTGTAGTATAGTGTGTTTTGTAGTATGGTATGCTTTGTAGTATGGTATGTTCTGTAGTATAGAATACTTTGTAGTATGGTATGTTCTGTAGTATAGTGTGTTTTGTAGTATAGTATGATTTGTAGTATGGTGTGTTTTGTAGTATGGTGTGCTTTGTAGTATGGTATGTTCTGTAGTATAGTGTGTTTTGTAGTATAGAGTGTTTTGTAGTATGGTGTGTTTTGTAGTATGGTATGTTGGGTAGTATACTGTGTTTTGTAGTATGGTATGGTCTGTAGTATGGTGTGTTTTGTAGTATGGTATGTTCTGTAGTATAGTATGCTTTGTAGCATGGTATGTTGGGTAGTATAGTGTCTGTTATAGCATGGTATGTTGGGTAATATAGTGTGCTTTGTAGTATGGTATGTTCTATAGTATGCTTTTTTAGCATGGTATGTTGGGTAGTATAGTGTGTTTTGTAGTATAGTATGCTTTGTAGTATGGTATGTTCTGTAGTATAGTATGCTTTGTAGCATCGTATGTTGGGTAGTATAGTGTGCTTTGTATTATGGTTTGTTCTTTTGTATAGTGTGCTTTGTAGTATGGTATGTTGGGTAGTATAGTGTGCTTTGTAGTATGGTATGTTTTGTAGTATAGTGTGTTCTGTAGTATGGTATGTTCTCTAGTATGGTGTGTTTTGTAGTAAGGTATGTTGGGTAGTATAGTGTGTCTTGTAGTATGGTATGTTCTGTAGTATGGTATGCTTTGTAGTATGGTATGTTCTGTAGCATGGTATGTTGGGTAGTATAGTGTGTTTTGTAGTATGGTATGTTCTGTAGTGTAGTGTGCTTTTAGTATGGTATGTTCTGTAGTATAGTATGCTTTTAAAGCATGGTATGTTCGGTAGTATAGTGTGTGTAGTATGGTATGTTCTGTAGTATAGTATGCTTTGTAGTATAGTATGCTTTGTAGTATGGTATGTTTTGTAGTATAGTGTGTTTTGTAGTATAGTATACTTTGTAGTATGGTATGTTGGGTAGTATAGTGTGTTTTGTAGTATAGTGTGTTTTGTAGTATAGTATACTTTGTAGTATGGTATGTTGGGTAGTATAGTGTCTGTTATAGCATGGTATGTTGGGTAATATAGTGTGCTTTGTAGTATGGTATGTTCTATAGTATGCTTTTTTAGCATGGTATGTTGGGTAGTATAGTGTGTTTTGTAGTATAGTATGCTTTGTAGTATGGTATGTTCTGTAGTATAGTATGCTTTGTAGCATCGTATGTTGGGTAGTAGTGTGCTTTGTAGTATGGTTTGTTCTTTTGTATAGTGTGCTTTGTAGTATGGTATGTTGGGTAGTATAGTGTGCTTTGTAGTATGGTATGTTTTGTAGTATAGTGTGTTCTGTAGTATGGTATGTTCTGTAGTATGGTGTGTTTTGTAGTAAGGTATGTTGGGTAGTATAGTGTGTCTTGTAGTATGGTATGTTCTGTAGTATGGTATGCTTTGTAGTATGGTATGTTCTGTAGCATGGTATGTTGGGTAGTATAGTGTGTTTTGTAGTATGGTATGTTCTGTAGTGTAGTGTGCTTTTAGTATGGTATGTTCTGTAGTATAGTATGCTTTTAAAGCATGGTATGTTCGGTAGTATAGTGTGTTTTGTAGTATGGTATGTTCTGTAGTATAGTATGCTTTGTAGTATAGTATGCTTTGTAGTATGGTATGTTTTGTAGTATAGTGTGTTTTGTAGTATAGTGTGTTTTGTAGTATAGTATACTTTGTAGTATGGTATGTTGGGTAGTATAGTGTGTTTTGTAGTATAGTGTGTTTTGTAGTATAGTATACTTTGTAGTATGGTATGTTGGGTAGTATAGTGTGTTTTGTAGTATGGTATGTTCTGTAGTATGGTATGCTTTGTAGTATGGTTTGTTCTGTAGCATGGTATGTTGGGTAGTATAGTGTGTTTTGTAGTATGGTATGTTCTGTAATATAGTATGCTTTTATAGCATGGTATGTTGGGTAGTATGGTATGTTTTGTAGTATAGTATGCTTTGTACTATGGTATGTTCTGTAGTATAGTATAGTATGCTTTGTAGCATGGTATGTTCTGTAGTATAGTATGTTCTGTCGTATAGTATGTATAGTGTTCTTTGTAGTATGGTATGTTTTGTAGTATAGTGTGTTCTGTAGTATGGTATGTTCTGTAGTATGGTGTGTTTTGTAGTATGGTATGTTCTGTAGTTTAGTGTGTTTTGTAGTGTGGCATGTTTTGTAGTATGGTATGTTCTGTAGTATAGTGTGTTTAGTAGTATAGGTGTTTTTGTAGCATATTATGTTTTATAGTATAATATGTTATAACATGCACTGTTTAGTAGTATAGGTAGTTTGTAGTATGGTATGTACTGTTGTATGGTGTGTGTTTGTAATATACAGGTAGTGTATATTGTAGCATAGTATTTGTGTATTACAGTATGTTATCTTTGTGTTTTGTAGCATAGTGTATTTTGTGGTATAGTATGTTTTGTAGTATAGGTGTTTTGTAGCATGGGGCAGTATTCAATTAGTTTCACGTTCACGATAAAGTTTCGCCTGCCGGACTTATCGCCCACATCGCATATTTTAGCTGCGGAAACTTATCGTGTGCGTCCCCCCTCGAAAAAGCTGCATAAACATTGGGGATCAATGCAGTAGTGCCCGTTTAGCCCTAATAAAGCTATTTGGGGTACTTAAGTTCGCACAATTGCCTCTAATTAGCGTCTTTGCACAAGTGGTGAAGAATGGCATAAAGCAGGATTTTTGGAGAAAATAACTAGTCCTGTCATTGAGGTACCTGATAATGGGCGCTAGCATATTTCAATATCTCTAATGTGAAAGTTTAATGAAAGTGAAATCCCTCATACAAGCACCTGCAATCCCAAAAACACTTGGCCCCTTCTTAGTGCACCCCCAGAACCTTATTTTGCAAACTTGTCCCCCCACTTTGTGCTTCACTTTTTTTTAAGGGATTTTGTGACGCAGTTATCCTTTGGGGGGCTGTCCCAGGGGTTCTCGGAGGTTTCCCCACTTTTGCACCCCTAAATAAAAATTTGCACTTCTTTTCTCCTGCTATTCAGAGGTGAATCTTTTTTGCCTATTACATTGAGGTGACTTTCCGAGAACGCGAAAAGCGGATGGAATTGAATACGGAGATAAGTTTCCGACAGGCGAAAAGTTGCAATCGTCGATACTTTCTTGCGGATCTCGGCATTTCGCTTCTAATTGAATATGGCTCATAGTACGCTTTGCAGTATGTTATGTTCTGTACTATAGTGTGTTTTGTAGTATGGTATATTCTGTAGTATAGTGTGTTTTGTAGTATGGTATGTTCTGTAGTACAGTATACTTTGTAGTATGGTATGTTCTGTAGTATAGTGTGTTTTGTAGTATGGTATGTTCTGTAGTATAGTATACTTTGTAGTATGGTATGTTCTGTAGTATAGTGTGTTTTGCAGTATGTTATGTTCTGTAGTATAGTGTGTTTTGTAGTATGGTGTGTTTTGTAGTATGGTATGCTTTGTAGTATGGTATGTTGGGTAGTATAGTGTGTTTTGTAGTATGGTATGTTCTTTAGTATAGTGTGCTTTGTAGTATGGTATTTTCTGTAGTATAGTATGCTTTTAGAGCATGGTATGTTGGGTAGTAAAGTGTGTTTTGTAGTATGGTATGTTCTGTAGTATAGTATGTTCTGTAGTATAGTATGCTTTGTAGCATGGTATGTTCTGTAGTATAGTGTGTTCTGTAGTATGGTGTGTTTTGTAGTATGGTATGTTGGGTAGTATAGTGTGTTTTGTAGTATGGTATGTTCTGTAGTATAGTGTGTTTTGTAGTATGGTGTGTTCTGTAGTATAGTATGCTTTGTAGTATGGTATGTTTTGTAGTATAGTGTGTTTTGTAGTATGGTATGCTTTGTAGTATGGTATGTTCTGTAGTATAGTGTGTTTTGTAGTATAGTATGATTTGTAGTATGGTGTGTTTTGTAGTATGGTGTGCTTTGTAGTATGGTGTGCTTTGTAGTATGGTATGTTCTGTAGTATAGTGTGTTTTTTTAGTATAGAGTGTTTTGTAGTATGGTGTGTTTTGTAGTATGGTAGTTTTGTAGTATGGTGTGTTTTGTAGTATGGTATGTTCTGTAGTATAGTGTGTTTTGTAGTATGGTATGTTCTGTAGTATAGTGTGTTTTGTAGAATGGTATGTTCTGTAGTATAGTGTGTTTTGTTGTATGGTATGTTCTGTAGTATGGTATGTTCTGTAGTATGGTGTGTTTTGTAGTATGGTAAGTTGGGTAGTATGGTAAGTTGGGTAGTATGGTATGTTCTGTAGCATGGTATGTTGGGTAGTATAGTGTGTTTTGTAGTATGGTATGTTCTTTAGTATAGTGTGCTTTGTAGTATGGTATGTTCTGTAGTATAGTATGCTTTTATAGCATGGTATGTTGGGTAGTATAGTGTGTTTTGTAGTATGGTATGTTCTGTAGTATAGTATGCTTTGTAGTATGGTACGTTTTGTAGTATAGTGTGTTTTGTAGTATGGTACGTTCTGTAGTATAGTGTGTTTTGTAGTATAGTGTGCTTTGTAATATGGTATGTTCTGTAATATAGTATGCTTTTATAGCATGGTATTTTGGGTAGTATAGTGTGCTTTGTAGTATGGTATGTTCTGTAGTATAGTATGCTTTGTAGTATGGTACGTTTTGTAGTATAGTGTGTTTTGTAGTATGGTATGTTCTGTAGTATAGTGTGTTTTGTAGTATGGTATGTTCTGTAGTATAGTGTGTTTTGTAGTATGGTATGTTCTGTAGTATAGTGTGTTTTGTTGTATGGTATGTTCTGTAGTATGGTATGTTCTGTAGTATGGTATGTTCTGTAGTATGGTATGTTCTGTAGTATGGTGTGTTTTGTAGTATGGTAAGTTGGGAAGTATGGTATGTTCTGTAGCATGGTATGTTGGGTAGTATAGTGTGTTTTGTAGTATGGTATGTTCTTTAGTATAGTGTGCTTTGTAGTATGGTATGTTCTGTAATATAGTATGCTTTTATAGCATGGTATTTTGGGTAGTATAGTGTGCTTTGTAGTATGGTATGTTCTGTAGTATAGTATGCTTTGTAGTATGGTACGTTTTGTAGTATAGTGTGTTTTGTAGTATGGTATGTTCTGTAGTATAGTGTGTTTTGTAGTATAGTGTGTTTTGTAGTATGGTATGTTCTGTAGTATAGTGTGTTTTGTAGTATGGTATGTTTTGTAGTATGGTATGTTCTGTAGTATAGTGTGCTTTGTAGTATGGTATGTTCTGTAGTATAGTATGTTTTGTAGCATGGTATGTTGGGTAGTATAGTGTGTTTTGTAGTATGGTATGTTCTGTAGAATAGTGTGTTCTGTAGCATGGTATGTTCTATAGTATAGTGTGCTTTGTAGTGTGGTATGTTCTGTAGTATAGTGTGTTTTGTAGTTTGGTATGTTTTGTAGTTTGGTATGTTTTGTAGTATGGTATGTTCTGTAGTATGGTATGCTTTGTAGTATGGTATGTTCTGTAGTATAGTGTGCTTTGTAGTATGGTATGTTCTGTAGTATAGTATGCTTTTATAGCATGGTATGTTGGGTAGTATAGAGTGCTTTGTAGTATGGTATGTTCTCTAATATGGTATGCTTTTATAGCATGGTATGTTGGGTAGTATAGTGAGCTTTGTAGTATGGTATGTTCTGTAGTATAGTATGCTTTGTAGTATGGTATGTTTTGTAGTATAGTGTGTTTTGTAGTATGGTATGTTCTGTAGTATAGTGTGTTTTGTAGTATGGTAAGTTCAGTAGTTTGGTATGATTTGTAGTATGGTATGTTCTGTAGTATAGTGTGTTCTGTAGTATAGTATGTTTTGTAGCATGGTATGTTGGGTAGTATAGTGTCTTTTGTAGTATGTTATGTTCTGTAGTCTAGTGTCTTTTGTAGTATGGTATGTTCTGTAGTATGGTATGCTTTGTAGTATTGTATGTTCTGTTGTATTGTATACTTTGTAGTATGGTATGTTCTGTAGTATAGTGTGTTTTGTAGTATGATATGTTTTGTAGTTTGGTATGTTTTGTAGTATGGTATGTTCTGTAGTATGGTATGTTCTGTAGTATGGTATGCTTTGTAGTATTGTATGTTCTGTAGTATAGTATACTTTGTAGTATGGTATGTTCTGTAGTATAGTGTGCTTTGTAGTATGGTATGTTCTGTAGTATAGTATTCTTTGTAGTATGGTATGTTCTGTAGTATAGTGTGTTTTGTAGTATGGTATGTTTTGCAGTTTAGTATGTTTTGTAGTAAGGTATGTTCTGTGGTATGGTATGTTCTGTAGTATGGTATGCTTTGTAGTATTGTATGTTCTGTAGTATAGTATACTTTGTAGTATGGTATGTTCTGTAGTATAGTGTGCTTTGTAGTATGGTATGTTCTGTAGTATGGTATGCTTTGTAGTATTGTATGTTCTGTAGTATAGTATACTTTGTAGTATGGTATGTTCTGTAGTATAGTGTGCTTTGTAGTATGGTATGTTCTGTAGTATGGTATGCTTTGTAGTATTGTATGTTCTGTAGTATAGTATACTTTGTAGTATGGTATGTTCTGTAGTATAGTGTGCTTTGTAGTATGGTATGTTCTGTAGTATGGTATGCTTTGTAGTATGGTATGTTCTGTAGTATAGTATACTTTGTAGTATGGTATGTTCTGTAGTATAGTGTGCTTTGTAGTATGGTATGTTCTGTAGTATAGTATGCTTTTATAGCATGGTATGTTGGGTAGTATAGTGTGATTTGTAGTATGGTATGTTCTGTAATATAGTATGCTTTTATAGCATGGTATTTTGGGTAGTATAGTGTGCTTTGTAGTATGGTATGTTCTGTAGTATGGTACTTTTTGTAGTATAGTGTGCTTTGTAGTGTGGTATGTTATGTAGTATAGTATGTTTTGTAGCATGGTATGTTGGGTAGTATAGTGTGTTTTGTAGTATGGTATGTTCTGTAGTATGGTGTTTTGTAGTATGGTTTTTTGGGTAGTATAGTATGCTTTGTAGTATGGTATGTTCTGTAGTATAGTGTGCTTTGTAGAGTATGGTATGTTCTGTAGTATGGTATGTTCTGTAGTATGGTATGCTTTGTAGTATTGTATGTTCTGTAGTATAGTATACTTAGTAGTATGGTATGTTCTGTAGTATAGTGTGCTTTGTAGTATGGTACGTTTTGTAGTATAGTGTGTTTTGTAGTATGGTATGTTCTGTAGCATAGTGTGTTTTGTAGTATGGTATGTTCTGTAGTATAGTGTGTTTTGTAGTATAGTGTGTTTTGTAGTATGGTATGTTCTGTAGTATAGTGTGCTTTGTAGTATGGTATGTTCTGTAGTATAGTATGTTTTGTAGCATGGTATGTTGGGTAGTATAGTGTGTTTTGTAGTATGGTATGTTCTGTAGAATAGTGTGTTCTGTAGCATGGTATGTTCTGTAGTATAGTGTCCTTTGTAGTATGGTATGTTCTGTAGTATAGTGTGTTTTGTAGTTTGGTATGTTTTGTAGTTTGGTATGTTTTGTAGTATGGTATGTTCTGTAGTATGGTATGCTTTGTAGTATGGTATGTTCTGTAGTATAGTGTGCTTTGTAGTATGGTATGTTCTGTAGTATAGTATGCTTTTATAGCATGGTATGTTGGGTAGTATAGTGTGCTTTGTAGTATGGTATGTTCTGTAATATAGTATGCTTTTATAGCATGGTATGTTGGGTAGTATAGTGTGTTTTGTAGTATAGTGTGTTATGTAGTATGGTATGTTCTGTAGTATAGTGTGCTTTGTAGTATGGTATGTTTTGTAGTATGGTATGTTTTGTAGTATGGTATGTTTTGTAGTATGGTATGTTTTGTAGTATTGTATGTTCTGTAGTATAGTGTGCTTTGTAGTATGGTATGTTCTGTAGTATAGTATGTTTTGTAGCATGGTATGTTGGGTAGTATAGTGTGTTTTGTAGTATGGTATGTTCTGTAGAATAGTGTGTTCTGTAGCATGGTATGTTCTGTAGTATAGTGTGTTTTGTAGTATGGCATGTTCTGTAGTATAGTGTGTTTTGTAGTATGGTATGTTCTGTAGTATAGAGTGTTTTGTAGTATAGAGTGTTTTGTAGTATAGGTTGTTTTGTAGTATAGGTTGTTTTGTAGTATAGTTTGCTTTGTAGTATGGTACGTTTTGTAGTATAGTGTGTTTTGTAGTATGGTATGTTCTGTAGTATAGAGTGCTTTGTAGTATGGTATGTTCTGTAGTATAGTGTGTTTTGTAGTATGGCATGTTCTGTAGTATAGTGTGTTTTGTAGTATGGTATGTTCTGTAGTATAGTATGTTTTGTAGCATGGTATGTTGGGTAGTATAGTGTGCTTTGTAGTATGGTATGTTCTGTAGTATAGTGTGTTTTGTAGTTTGGTATGTTTTGTAGTTTGGTATGTTTTGTAGTATGGTATGTTCTGTAGTATGGTATGCTTTGTAGTATGGTATGTTCTGTAGTATATAGTGTGCTTTGTAGTATGGTATGTTCTGTAGTATAGTATGCTTTTATAGCATGGTATGTTGGGTAGTATAGTGTGCTTTGTAGTATGGTATGTTCTGTAATATAGTATGCTTTTATAGCATGGTATGTTGGGTAGTATAGTGTGTTTTGTAGTATAGTGTGTTATGTAGTATGGTATGTTCTGTAGTATAGTGTGCTTTGTAGTATGGTATGTTTTGTAGTATGGTATGTTCTGTAGTATAGTGTGCTTTGTAGTATGGTATGTTCTGTAGTATAGTATGTTTTGTAGCATGGTATGTTGGGTAGTATTGTGTGTTTTGTAGTATGGTATGCTCTGTAGAATAGTGTGTTCTGTAGCATGGTATGTTCTGTAGTATAGTGTGTTCTGTAGTATAGTATGTTTTGTAGCATGGTATGTTGGGTAGTATAGTGTCTTTTGTAGTATGTTATGTTCTGTAGTCTAGTGTCTTTTGTAGTATGGTATGTTCTGTAGTATGGTATGCTTTGTAGTATTGTATGTTCTGTTGTATTGTATACTTTGTAGTATGGTATGTTCTGTAGTATAGTGTGTTTTGTAGTATGATATGTTTTGTAGTTTGGTATGTTTTGTAGTATGGTATGTTCTGTAGTATGGTATGTTCTGTAGTATGGTATGCTTTGTAGTATTGTATGTTCTGTAGTATAGTATACTTTGTAGTATGGTATGTTCTGTAGTATAGTGTGCTTTGTAGTATGGTATGTTCTGTAGTATAGTATTCTTTGTAGTATGGTATGTTCTGTAGTATAGTGTGTTTTGTAGTATGGTATGTTTTGCAGTTTAGTATGTTTTGTAGTAAGGTATGTTCTGTGGTATGGTATGTTCTGTAGTATGGTATGCTTTGTAGTATTGTATGTTCTGTAGTATAGTATACTTTGTAGTATGGTATGTTCTGTAGTATAGTGTGCTTTGTAGTATGGTATGTTCTGTAGTATGGTATGCTTTGTAGTATTGTATGTTCTGTAGTATAGTATACTTTGTAGTATGGTATGTTCTGTAGTATAGTGTGCTTTGTAGTATGGTATGTTCTGTAGTATGGTATGCTTTGTAGTATTGTATGTTCTGTAGTATAGTATACTTTGTAGTATGGTATGTTCTGTAGTATAGTGTGCTTTGTAGTATGGTATGTTCTGTAGTATGGTATGCTTTGTAGTATGGTATGTTCTGTAGTATAGTATACTTTGTAGTATGGTATGTTCTGTAGTATAGTGTGCTTTGTAGTATGGTATGTTCTGTAGTATAGTATGCTTTTATAGCATGGTATGTTGGGTAGTATAGTGTGATTTGTAGTATGGTATGTTCTGTAATATAGTATGCTTTTATAGCATGGTATTTTGGGTAGTATAGTGTGCTTTGTAGTATGGTATGTTCTGTAGTATGGTACTTTTTGTAGTATAGTGTGCTTTGTAGTGTGGTATGTTATGTAGTATAGTATGTTTTGTAGCATGGTATGTTGGGTAGTATAGTGTGTTTTGTAGTATGGTATGTTCTGTAGTATGGTGTTTTGTAGTATGGTTTTTTGGGTAGTATAGTATGCTTTGTAGTATGGTATGTTCTGTAGTATAGTGTGCTTTGTAGAGTATGGTATGTTCTGTAGTATGGTATGTTCTGTAGTATGGTATGCTTTGTAGTATTGTATGTTCTGTAGTATAGTATACTTAGTAGTATGGTATGTTCTGTAGTATAGTGTGCTTTGTAGTATGGTACGTTTTGTAGTATAGTGTGTTTTGTAGTATGGTATGTTCTGTAGCATAGTGTGTTTTGTAGTATGGTATGTTCTGTAGTATAGTGTGTTTTGTAGTATAGTGTGTTTTGTAGTATGGTATGTTCTGTAGTATAGTGTGCTTTGTAGTATGGTATGTTCTGTAGTATAGTATGTTTTGTAGCATGGTATGTTGGGTAGTATAGTGTGTTTTGTAGTATGGTATGTTCTGTAGAATAGTGTGTTCTGTAGCATGGTATGTTCTGTAGTATAGTGTCCTTTGTAGTATGGTATGTTCTGTAGTATAGTGTGTTTTGTAGTTTGGTATGTTTTGTAGTTTGGTATGTTTTGTAGTATGGTATGTTCTGTAGTATGGTATGCTTTGTAGTATGGTATGTTCTGTAGTATAGTGTGCTTTGTAGTATGGTATGTTCTGTAGTATAGTATGCTTTTATAGCATGGTATGTTGGGTAGTATAGTGTGCTTTGTAGTATGGTATGTTCTGTAATATAGTATGCTTTTATAGCATGGTATGTTGGGTAGTATAGTGTGTTTTGTAGTATAGTGTGTTATGTAGTATGGTATGTTCTGTAGTATAGTGTGCTTTGTAGTATGGTATGTTTTGTAGTATGGTATGTTTTGTAGTATGGTATGTTTTGTAGTATGGTATGTTTTGTAGTATTGTATGTTCTGTAGTATAGTGTGCTTTGTAGTATGGTATGTTCTGTAGTATAGTATGTTTTGTAGCATGGTATGTTGGGTAGTATAGTGTGTTTTGTAGTATGGTATGTTCTGTAGAATAGTGTGTTCTGTAGCATGGTATGTTCTGTAGTATAGTGTGTTTTGTAGTATGGCATGTTCTGTAGTATAGTGTGTTTTGTAGTATGGTATGTTCTGTAGTATAGAGTGTTTTGTAGTATAGAGTGTTTTGTAGTATAGGTTGTTTTGTAGTATAGGTTGTTTTGTAGTATAGTTTGCTTTGTAGTATGGTACGTTTTGTAGTATAGTGTGTTTTGTAGTATGGTATGTTCTGTAGTATAGAGTGCTTTGTAGTATGGTATGTTCTGTAGTATAGTGTGTTTTGTAGTATGGCATGTTCTGTAGTATAGTGTGTTTTGTAGTATGGTATGTTCTGTAGTATAGTATGTTTTGTAGCATGGTATGTTGGGTAGTATAGTGTGCTTTGTAGTATGGTATGTTCTGTAGTATAGTGTGTTTTGTAGTTTGGTATGTTTTGTAGTTTGGTATGTTTTGTAGTATGGTATGTTCTGTAGTATGGTATGCTTTGTAGTATGGTATGTTCTGTAGTATATAGTGTGCTTTGTAGTATGGTATGTTCTGTAGTATAGTATGCTTTTATAGCATGGTATGTTGGGTAGTATAGTGTGCTTTGTAGTATGGTATGTTCTGTAATATAGTATGCTTTTATAGCATGGTATGTTGGGTAGTATAGTGTGTTTTGTAGTATAGTGTGTTATGTAGTATGGTATGTTCTGTAGTATAGTGTGCTTTGTAGTATGGTATGTTTTGTAGTATGGTATGTTCTGTAGTATAGTGTGCTTTGTAGTATGGTATGTTCTGTAGTATAGTATGTTTTGTAGCATGGTATGTTGGGTAGTATTGTGTGTTTTGTAGTATGGTATGCTCTGTAGAATAGTGTGTTCTGTAGCATGGTATGTTCTGTAGTATAGTGTGCTTTGTAGTATGGTATGTTCTGTAGTATAGTGTGTTTTGTAGTATGGCATGTTCTGTACTATAGTGTGTTTTGTAGTATGGTATGTTCTGTAGTATAGAGTGTTTTGTAGTATAGAGTGTTTTGTAGTATAGGTTGTTTTGTAGTATAGAGTGTTTTGTAGTATAGTTTGCTTTGTAGTATGGTACGTTTTGTAGTATAGTGTGTTTTGTAGTATGGTATGTTCTGTAGTATAGTGTGCTTTGTAGTATGGTATGTTCTGTAGTATTGTATACTTTGTAGTATGGTATGTTCTGTAGTATAGTGTGTTTTGTAGTTTGGTATGTTTTGTAGTATGGTATGTTCTGTAGTATGGTATGCTTTGTAGTATGGTATGTTCTGTAGTATAGTATACTTTGTAGTATGGTATGTTCTGTAGTATAGTATGCTTTGTAGTATGGTACGTTTTGTAGTATAGTGTGTTTTGTAGTATGGTATGTTCTGTAGTATAGTGTGTTTTGTAGTATAGTGTGTTTTGTAGTATGGTATGTTCTGTAGTATAGTGTGTTTTGTAGTATGGTATGTTTTGTAGTATGGTATGTTCTGTAGTATAGTGTGCTTTGTAGTATGGTATGTTCTGTAGTATAGTGTGTTTTGTAGCATGGTATGTTGGGTAGTATAGTGTGTTTTGTAGTATGGTATGTTCTGTAGTATAGTATGTTTTGTAGCATGGTATGTTGGGTAGTATAGTGTGTTTTGTAGTATGGTATGTTCTGTAGAATAGTGTGTTCTGTAGCATGGTATGTTCTGTAGTATAGTGTCCTTTGTAGTATGGTATGTTCTGTAGTATAGTGTGTTTTGTAGTTTGGTATGTTTTGTAGTTTGGTATGTTTTGTAGTATGGTATGTTCTGTAGTATGGTATGCTTTGTAGTATGGTATGTTCTGTAGTATAGTGTGCTTTGTAGTATGGTATGTTCTGTAGTATAGTATGCTTTTATAGCATGGTATGTTGGGTAGTATAGTGTGCTTTGTAGTATGGTATGTTCTGTAATATAGTATGCTTTTATAGCATGGTATGTTGGGTAGTATAGTGTGTTTTGTAGTATAGTGTGTTATGTAGTATGGTATGTTCTGTAGTATAGTGTGCTTTGTAGTATGGTATGTTTTGTAGTATGGTATGTTTTGTAGTATGGTATGTTTTGTAGTATGGTATGTTTTGTAGTATTGTATGTTCTGTAGTATAGTGTGCTTTGTAGTATGGTATGTTCTGTAGTATAGTATGTTTTGTAGCATGGTATGTTGGGTAGTATAGTGTGTTTTGTAGTATGGTATGTTCTGTAGAATAGTGTGTTCTGTAGCATGGTATGTTCTGTAGTATAGTGTGTTTTGTAGTATGGCATGTTCTGTAGTATAGTGTGTTTTGTAGTATGGTATGTTCTGTAGTATAGAGTGTTTTGTAGTATAGAGTGTTTTGTAGTATAGGTTGTTTTGTAGTATAGGTTGTTTTGTAGTATAGTTTGCTTTGTAGTATGGTACGTTTTGTAGTATAGTGTGTGTTGTAGTATGGTATGTTCTGTAGTATAGAGTGCTTTGTAGTATGGTATGTTCTGTAGTATAGTGTGTTTTGTAGTATGGCATGTTCTGTAGTATAGTGTGCTTTGTAGTATGGTATGTTCTGTAGTATAGTATGTTTTGTAGCATGGTATGTTGGGTAGTATTGTGTGTTTTGTAGTATGGTATGCTCTGTAGAATAGTGTGTTCTGTAGCATGGTATGTTCTGTAGTATAGTGTGCTTTGTAGTATGGTATGTTCTGTAGTATAGTGTGTTTTGTAGTATGGCATGTTCTGTACTATAGTGTGTTTTGTAGTATGGTATGTTCTGTAGTATAGAGTGTTTTGTAGTATAGAGTGTTTTGTAGTATAGGTTGTTTTGTAGTATAGAGTGTTTTGTAGTATAGTTTGCTTTGTAGTATGGTACGTTTTGTAGTATAGTGTGTTTTGTAGTATGGTATGTTCTGTAGTATAGTGTGCTTTGTAGTATGGTATGTTCTGTAGTATTGTATACTTTGTAGTATGGTATGTTCTGTAGTATAGTGTGTTTTGTAGTTTGGTATGTTTTGTAGTATGGTATGTTCTGTAGTATGGTATGCTTTGTAGTATGGTATGTTCTGTAGTATAGTATACTTTGTAGTATGGTATGTTCTGTAGTATAGTGTGCTTTGTTGTATGGTATGTTCTGTAGTATAGTATACTTTGTAGTATGGTACGTTTTGTAGTATAGTGTGTTTTGTAGTATGGTATGTTCTGTAGTATAGTGTGTTCTGTAGTATGGTATGTTGGGTAGAATGGTATGTTCTGTAGTATAGTATACTTTGTAGTATGGTATGTTCTGTAGTATAGTGTGCTTTGTTGTATGGTATGTTCTGTAGTATAGTATACTTTGTAGTATGGTACGTTTTGTAGTATAGTGTGTTTTGTAGTATGGTATGTTCTGTAGTATAGTGTGTTTTGTAGTATGGTATGTTCTGTAGTATAGTGTGCTTTGTAGTATGGTATGTTTTGTAGTATGGTATGTTTTGTAGTATGATATGTTCTGTAGTATAGTATGTTTTGTAGCATGGTATGTTGGGTAGTATAGTGTTTTGTAGTATGGTATGTTCTGTAGTATGGTGTGTTTTGTAGTATGGTATTTTGGGTAGTATAGTGTCTTTTGTAGTATGTTATGTTCTGTAGTCTAGTGTGTTTTGTAGTATGGTATGTTCTGTTGTATTTGTATACTTTGTAGTATGGTATGTTCTGTAGTATAGTGTGCTTTGTAGTATGGTATGTTCTGTAGTATTGTGTGTTTTGTAGTATTGTATGTTTTGTAGTTTGGTATGTTCTCTAGTATGGTATGCTTTGTAGTATGGTATGTTCTGTAGTATAGTATGCTTTTATAGCATGGTATGTTGGGTAGTATAGTGTGCTTTGTTGTATGGTATGTTCTGTAATATAGTATGCTTTTATAGCATGGTATTTTGGGTAGTATAGTGTGCTTTGTAGTATGGTATGTTCTGTAGTATGGTACCTTTTGTAGTATAGTGTGTTTTGTAGTATGGTATGTTCTGTAGAATAGTGTGTTCTGTAGCATGGTATGTTCTGTAGTATAGTGTGCTTTGTAGTATGGTATGTTCTGTAGTATAGTGTGTTTTGTAGTATGGTATGTTCTGTAGTATAGAGTGTTTTGTAGTATAGATTGTTTTGTAGTATAGAGTGTTTTGTAGTATAGAGTGTTTTGTAGTATAGTTTGCTTTGTAGTATGGTATGTTTTGCAGCATGGTATGCTTTGTAGTATAGAGTGTTTTGTAGTGTAGTATGCTTTGTAGTATAGTATGCTTTGTAGTATAGAGTGTTTTGTAGTATAGTATGTTTTGTAGCATGGTATGCTTTGTAGTATACTGTGTTTTCTAGTGTAGTGTTTTTTTTTGTAGTATAGTATGCTTTCTTGTATAGTGTGTTTTGTAGTATAGTTTTATACAGTATTATAGTATTTTTACATCCGTGCTGCTATGGGCTCTTGATGTATTTATATCAGCAGAGCAGATTTGTGTCAGATACAAGGGCACAGAAATGAGCAATAGACATTGCAGAAGGATAACAATGTAATTAATGAAGGTTGCAGAGGGATATGATGAAGCCAGTGAATAAATGCCCTAATTTAGTGGTCAGGTGTGAGGGCCTGGCATCCCGGGGTACCAGATTCGCTGGACCTGGAGAGCAGAAAGTTGTGAATAATGAAGAAGTTGCTGTAACGTACTATGAGAACAATAACGGATTTCGGTTTGTATATGACCTGTAATCTCCCATAAATTCAGGTACGGGGTCTTTGTGGGACTTATAACTGGAACCAGAATGATGATTTCACTACGCCCGAGGGCGACGTTGAGACCAGCTCCTCCGCTTTCTCTAATGCGTTCAAGGCATCTGGAGATTGTCCGGAAGGGGGAGGCCTGACCTCTGACCCCTGTGGGACATACACGCAGCGGAGAGGTTTCGCAGAGGATGTCTGCGCTGTGCTCGCCAGCTCTGTGTTTCAGGTACGCGCTCCTTGGTTCCTTAGATGTAATAACTGTGGTTTACATAATATTTTACCAAGAAATTCTATAAAAACCTGAAGCTAGAGAAGAAATATAAATGTTTAATGTTCTATTTAGTGATTGATAAATTCATTTAATAACGATTTGTTAATGGATTTGCTGAGTATAGATGTACAGTATTGCTCCCATGCTGTAAATCATTCCATGAGCTGAACTGAGGAATACCTGTCACAGAGGGGGCGCAGTCAGGAAGCCGACGGTCGAAATGCCAACTGCCGGATCCCTCACAGAGACCAATTGACCATTATAGTCTGTATGTTAGGGAGCTCCAAGTGGAAGGGACAGGTACGAAGTAATGGGGAGTGTTCAAAGAGGTCACCATGGCGTGGCCACGCCCCCTTCTGCATCACACTGCATTGTAGGGGCCCAGAATTCACAATTTAGCCTGGCCACACCTCCACACAGTGTGGACACTCCCCATCAGCATTATACTGCCTTGTAGGAGCCTAGAATTCATAATGTGGCCTGGCCACACCTCCATATAGTGTGGCCACGCCCCTTCAGCATTGTACTGCATTATTCACGATGTGGCCTGGCCACACCTCCACACAGTGTAGTCACACCCCCCTCATACTGGGGCCCAGCATTTCTCTTGGCGGCCTTGTGTATATTTCACATATTACTGTCAATTCGTCTCTGGATAGCCCAGTGTCATACACTGCTGTCCTCCAGCTTCCACCCTACAGACACCTCTATAATAACATGACAGCTGCGATCAGTTATGAGACCAATCTTTTCCCTTCCTCCCTGAGTAGACTTCACTTTCCAATGTTCCTGTGTGCGTTATATTTGCCTGTTCCCCTCAGTTGTGCCATGACGCGGTGGAGTGGGAGCCGTTTCACCAGGTCTGCCTGTACGACCTCTGCAGCTGTCCATCAGGGCAGGACTGTCGTTGTAGTGCTATGGCAGCCTATGCCAGGCAATGTGCCCAAGAGGGAGCCGTGGTGTCCTGGAGGAATGAGTCTTTATGCCGTAAGTCTCACACTCAACCAGCAATGTCCTTTCCCTATTGTGCTCTGGTCCCTCATTGGTCTGCAGACGTATAAATCCTTGTTTTCCTCCCCAGCTGCTCAGTGCACAGGAGGACAGGTGTACATGGAGTGTTCTGCTCCCTGCAAGAACACATGTGCCGATCTACGCTTAGCAGAAGCCGGATCCTGCCGCGAGCTGGGGGGCTGTGTGGCTGGGTGCAATTGTCCAGAGAACCTGGTGCTGGATGACAGTGGACAATGTGTCCCCCCTACAATGTGTCCATGCTATCATGGAGGACAGACGTATCAGCCGGGGAGCACAATAAAACAGAAATGTAAAAACTGGTAAGTTGCACATGATTGGTGATAAATAACCTGGTGACGATTGCACATCTAGTGCTCAGCTCCGCAGATTCCTGCCCCTGGATGTGGTGGTGGAAGATGTCTAATGATAAAATCCTATAACCAAAAGACATCTGGGCTGCTGATATATATTTATGGGACCCCCTACCCATGGATGTGGTGATGGGAGATGTCTAATGAAACCACCCTATGACCCAGAGACGTCTCAGCTGCTGGATCATATCTCAGGAACCTCCTGCCCATAGATGTGGTGGTGGGAGATGTCTGATGAAATCGCCCTATGACCCAGAGACATCTCAGCTGCCGGATCATATCTGGAACCTCCTGCCCATGGATGGGGTGGTGGGAGATGTCTGATGAAACCACCCTATGACCAATAGACATCTCGACCTCCAGATTGCATATCTGGAACCTCCTGCCCATGGATGTGGTGGTGGGAGATGTCTGATGAGACATCTCGACCTCCAGATTGCATATAAGGAAACTCCTACCCATGGATATGGTGGTGGGAGATATCTGATGAAACCACCCTATGACCCAGAGCCATCTCAACCTCCAGATTGCATATCTGGAACCTCTTACCCATGGATGTGGTTGTGGGAGATGTCTGATGAAACCACCCTATGACCAAGAGACATCTCAGCTGCTGGATCATATCTGGAACCTCCTGCCCATGGATGGGGTGGTGGGAGATGTCTGATGAAACCACCCTATGACCAAGAGACATCGCGACCTCCAGATTGCATATCTGGAACCTCCTGCCCATGGATGTGGTGGTGGGAGATGTCTGATGAAATCACCCTATGACCTGTTTCATCTGCCTCACAGGATAGGTTGATTTCATTGAATGTCTTGACCACGTGACAACTTCTAATAGGCTGAAATACCCCACATGACCTCAGCAGACAGCACATAAATGGGGATAGTCTACTCTTCCAAACTGTGGACACGTACTCTCTGGCCCAGCCAGAAACAGTGTAGTGATAGCCACTGAATAGCTGCAATGCAGTTTGTAGTAATTCTGGCCTGGGACATACAGCTCTCATTATATATAAGTAATGAGATTGATCATTGCCTTATCTTACAGCCGTGTTAGGTAATGTGTCCATCTTGTGATATTGTCCAGAGGATTAACTACCAGCCTCATGTGTTTCTCTCTTGTATCAGTGTCTGTGTGAATGGCGTATGGAACTGTACGGAGAACAGCTGCCCGGAAGAGGCATTTTGTCCCGGTGATCTGGTTTATAAGATTGGTACCTGTCTGCTCACCTGCGACAACTTGGAGCTAAACGAGACCTGCTCTGACACTGAGGATGGCTGTGTGTGTCCGGCGGGCACCGTCCTTCTGGTCAGTCTGTGGTTATTCAGAGTCACACATAGATAGGAATCCATGTTCCTGCTGTAATGACACATGTATTCCTGTAACAGAAGGACCGATGCGTCCCCCCAGAGGAGTGTCCTTGTCATCACCATGGGAGACACTATCACCCAAACCAGACCATTGCCAAAGATTGCAACACCTGGTAAGAAGAGCCAGAAACATCCGCAGGGCACTTTATATGATGGGAACTCCATCCAGAATGTTAAATGAAATAGCAGGTGGAGGTCGCTAAGATAAATGGCATTGTACCTGGGGGAATGATTCCTCGGGTCAGATTGGTGCCCACAGCATCCAGTGCCTTAGCATTGATAGAGTTGGCCTGATTGAAACAAGTAGAGGCGCTGTCAATGCTTTGCCCTCATCTGTGCTCAGCTGGCACACATTGGGAAGCCCCCAGTGCCAGCGGTATTATATAAGGGATCTCCATCCAATCGAGTCTAAGGGGCCTTTCTAAAGTAACATGGGGCTTTGCCAAAAAGCAACACTGTGCAAGTGCAAGAAATGGGGGGTGACCGGTGCAACCGGGTTATGGAGGAAAATGGGAGTTTTCATTCATCAGAGGGCGCAGTCTAATACATCTAGCATAAGAGCCCCATAAATACACAACACTCAGGGTATGAGACAGGGAGGAGGATTGTATGGGCACAAGTGTGACGTTAATCCTGCCTCATGTTACTACATGAGAGTCAGGGACAGGCCCAGCATGTGTCAGGGGGCACTCCTATCTCTGAGTGTAGGTATTGCTGCATGTGTCAGGGGGCACTCCTATATCTGAGTGTAGTTATTGCTGCATATCTGTGTGTTCCTATAGCTGTTGCTCCTATCTGTGTGCTCCTATAGCTGTTGCTCCTATCTGTGTGCTCCTATAGCTGTTGCTCCTATCTATCTCTGTGTGCTCCTATCTCTGTGTGCTCCTGTAGATGTGTGCTCCTGTAGATGTGTGCTCCTGTAGATGTGTGCTCCTGTCTCTGTGTGCTCCTGTCTCTGTGTGCTCCTATCTCTGTGTGCTCCTGTAGCTGTTGCTCCTGTAGCTGTTGCTGTTCTCTTGCAGTGTGTGTAAGGAGCGGAGGTGGCACTGCACCGATCAGCAGTGTGCCGGGATCTGCACAGCCACCGGGGACCCTCATTACATCACCTTTGATGGTCGCTCCTTCACCTTCCTAGGAGATTGCCAGTATGTTGTATCCAGAGAGAACACCGGGCTATTCACCGTCACCGCTGAGAATGTGCCTTGCGGTAGCAGCGGGATCACCTGCACCAAGTCTGTTGTGGTGATGATCGGAAACACGATTGTTCATCTGCTGAGAGGTCGGTGAGAGTGAGGGGTCCTGGGGGGAACCATAAGGCATAGTGCTGAGGGGCTATGCTGGTTGTACCAGGGCTATGTGACGTCACATGTGGGTGGCAGTGATGTGTGGGCAGGGGGGCAGAGACTTTCCTCTCATATGGTCAGCCCTCTGAAGTAATAAGTATATGGGAGGTGAGGCGCTGCCTCCCGTCTACATTCTCCGCACATCACTGATCCAAAACTCACCAAATTACCAGCACTATATACTGCTGCACCTGTGTATAATGCCCACATGTAACCTCGGGTTCATATATGTATGTGTATATCTGGCTGTGATACTAACCAGTGGCCACACCCTGTGCACATGACTGATTGACCTTACATGTTGGTGCCCATCCCCCTGGCACTGTGATTGACCGCACACGTTGGTGCCCATCCCCCTGGCACTGTGACTGATTGACCTCACATGTTGGTGCCCATCCCCCTGGCACTGTGATTGACCCCACACGTTGGTGCCCTTCCCCCTGGCACTGTGACTGATTGACCCCACACATTGGTGCCCATCCCCCTGGCACTGTGACTGATTGACCCCACACGTTGGTGCCCATCCTTCTGGCACTGTGACTGATTGACCCCACACGTTGGTGCCCATCCCCCTGGCACTGTGACTGATTGAACTGACACATGGGTGCCCATCCTCCTGGCACTGTGACCGTTACCCTAGGCAGGATACTGGATCAGGGTCACCCTTACCCTCAGTCTGCTTTTGTCAGTAATAGAGTTTTTCCTCAATGATAAATCTGCCTCTGGCTCTGCGATGAGGGATCCCTGTGCGGCATTTGGTGCCCGTTCAGCTGGTGAATAAGACACATATAATATACTGTCATGTGTTCTGTTCCTTCTCCCATTCTCACTGAGCTACTGAATAGGAAACAAGGAGAGAGGGAAAGTGGTTGGTGAGAGTAGAAGAGCAAAGTAATATGATAAGTGTGGTGAAGAGAGGCAGACAGACAAAGGGGAGAAAGACAGGACAGACCCCCCCCCCACAATACTGAGATGGGGGGAAGGGGGGGCAAAGAAAGACCGAGGTGCACATACAAATATAAGGACAGACACACAGAGAGGGACGGATAGACACACACACATATGGGGGAGAGAGATGTACACAGGGAAAACTCACTGACAATAGCTGAGGAATAAAAAAGTCGCTAAAGATTTATAAACCTCCAAAGTGACGCCATCAATGCCGGGCGCCGAATGATTGGGGAACTCTGGACGGGCACAGTCACACTCCTCACCCATAAAAGAGGACTCCAAATAGTACACAGTCTCCTGAGAAAGTCTTGGGATAAATTTACGAAGCGTTGGTTTTCGGGTTTTGGACGATTTTCCATTGGTGTTAAAAACCGACCATTCATTAACGGCAAAGGCTCTATTTACTATCATTATTTGTACTAAAATAAAGTGATAAAGGCTGTTTTGTGTTGTCACACCCTTGTCACATTATGTTAGTATCACCTATAGTTATTACAGGGCAATTGGAGGAGAATTCGTAAAATTCTACTCCAACCCCTAACTATGACTTATTTGTAGTAATCCGATCACATTTCCCATAACTGTAATGGGAAATGTGATCCGACCATAGTTACTAACAATAAAATGTAAAAAAAATACCGGGGAAAGACCTGTGATAATAACGTCACCTGGAGGTAACGTTATCCAGGGTCTCCCCCGGTTACTGGACTTCTGCTCCGCTCTAATGGGGAGAGCAGAGCCCGGAGTCGGTCCCAGTAATCAGCTGTGTGGTCTACACACACCGCACACTGATCACTGCTACACACACCGCACACTGATCACTGCTACACACACCGCACACTGATCACTGCTACACACACCGCACACTGATCACTGCTACACACACCGCACACTGATCACTGCTACACACACCGCACACTGATCACTGCTACACACACCGCACACTGATCACTGCTACACACACCGCACACTGATCACTGCTACACACACCGCACACTGATCACTGCTACACACACCGCACACTGATCACTGCTACACACACCGCACACTGATCACTGCTACACACACCGCACACTGATCACTGCTACACACACCGCACACTGATCACTGCTACACACACCGCACACTGATCACTGCTACACACACCGCACACTGATCACTGCTACACACACCGCACACTGATCACTGCTACACACACCGCACACTGATCACTGCTACACACACCGCACACTGATCACTGCTACACACACCGCACACTGATCACTGCTACACACACCGCACACTGATCACTGCTACACACACCGCACACTGATCACTGCTACACACACCGCACACTGATCACTGCTACACACACCGCACACTGATCACTGCTACACACACCACACACTGATCACTGCTACACACACCACACACTGATCACTGCTACACACACCGCACACTGATCACTGCTACACACACCGCACACTGATCACTGCTACACACACCGCACACTGATCACTGCTACACACACCGCACACTGATCACTGCTACACACACCGCACACTGATCACTGCTACACACACCACACACTGATCACTGCTACACACACCACACACTGATCACTGCTACACACACCACACACTGATCACTGCTACACACACCGCACGCCGATCACTGCTACACACACCACACGCCGATCACTGCTACACACACCACACGCTGATCATTGCTACACACACCACACGCCAATCACTGCTACACACACCACACGCTGATCACTGCTACACACACACCACACGCTGATCTCTGTTACACACACCACACGGTGATCACTGCTACACACACCACACGCTGATCTCTGCTACACACACCACACGCTGATCACTGCTACACACACACACCACACGCTGATCACTGCTACACACACCGCACGCTGATCTCTGTTACACACACCACACGCTGATCACTGCTACACACACCGCACGCTGATCACTGCTACACACACCACACGCTGATCACTGCTACACACACCACACGCCAATCACTGCTACACACACCACACGCCAATCACTGCTACACACACCACACGCTGATCACTGCTACACACACCGCACGCTGATCACTGCTACACACACCACACGCCAATCACTGCTACACACACCACACGCCAATCACTGCTACACACCTATCAGAGCCAAAATCACTCCCACTGACATCACTAGTGATGTCAATGGGGCCGGCCCCAGGTGGTAGGCGTTCCCATAACGCCTCCTTCTGGGCAGCAACGCCTCAGATTTACTAATGATTGGTTTCAAAAGCAACCAAAAACTGACTGTAAAACTACGGCAAACCTGCCCAAACAATAGTGTGGCAGGCGAGTTTGGGAGAAGTACTGCACGGATCACTATGATCAGTACAGGCTTTGTTAAGCTTAAAAGATAGAAATGATAAATAAAACGTGTCTCTCCACCCCCCCCCCACAAATAAACAACCAGCCCTGGACCTCTGGGACTGACGGTCTGACGTGCTACGAGTGGGAAGCCCAACTGTGCACGGACTGAGGGACTAATGTGGTGGATGTTACTGGATATACTGTAATATGATGCCCAGTCCCTCGTATTTTTGGGTGTGGTATTGGTCTAATCTAGGGATGGGAAACGTCAGGCCCGGGGGCCGTATACGGCCCCTGGAATCATCTGGTTTGCCCTCTCTATGCTAGCTTCATCTGGCTATCAGGGTGCCTAGAATGGTCCCCTGCAGCCAGAATCTATGCAGCAGTGTCGCCTGGAGCCTCCTTAGGAAGCTTCAGTCAGTCTCACCACTGCCCTTACTGCTCCCCAGAGCATCCTCAGGATGCTCCAGGCATTGCTGTAATCACCGATTGTGGCCCGCCCCCTTGTGACATAACACGGAGAGGGCGTGGCCTGCACTAGGCCTGCGAATAATGTTCTATATATGTCAAAATGGCCCTGGGCAGTAAAAAGTTTCCCCACCCCTGGAGTAATCTGTCAGGGTCACCTGGTGAAGAGACGGCCTGTGTATAACATTACTGTCAGCTGCTATAATCCTCCTCTCTCCTCAGGAAAAGAGGTAACAGTGAATGGCGTAGCCGTGCGGCTCCCCAAAATGTACAGTGGGAATGGGATTATCCTGGAACAGGCCGGATTGTTCACCATCCTCATCGCGCAGCTGGGACTCAGCGTTCTGTGGGATGGAGGTGAGTGGTCAAATAAATACAGGCTGAGTCTCCCATATCCAAAATGCTGGGACCACGGGTAATTTGTATATGTGCATACCATAATGAGAATGGGACCCAAATCTAATCACACAATGTATTTATGTACTATATACACCTTATATACACAGAATGCATTTATGTTCTATATACACCTTATACACAGAATGTATTTATGTTCTATATACACCTTATACATACAGACTGCATTTATGTTCTATATACACCTTATACACAGAATGTATTTATGTTCTATATACACCTTATACATACAGACTGCATTTATGTTCTATATACACCTTATACACAGAATGTATTTATGTTCTATATACACCTTATACATACAGACTGCATTTATGTTCTATATACACCTTATACACAGAATGCATTTATGTTCTATATACACCTTATATACACAGAATACATTTATGTTCTATATACACCTTATATACACAGAATGTATTTATGTTCTATATACACCTTATATACACAGAATGTATTTATGTTCTATATACACCTTATATACACAGAATGCATTTATGTTCTATATACACCTTATATACACAGAATGTATTTATTTATTATATACACTTTATACACAGAATGCATTTATGTTCTATATACACCTTATACACAGAATGTATTTATGTTCTATATACACCTTATATACACAGAATGTATTTATGTGCTATATACACCTTATATACACAGAATACATTTATGTTCTATATACACCTTATATACACAGAATGCATTTATGTTCTATATACACCTTATATACACAGAATGCATTTATGTACTATATACACCTTATACACACAGAATGCATTTATGTGCTATATACACCTTATATACACAGAATACATTTATGTTCTATATACACCTTATATACACAGAATACATTTATGTTCTATATACACCTTATACACACAGAATGCATTTATGTGCTATATACACCTTATATACACAGAATACATTTATGTTCTATATACACCTTATATACACAGACTGCATTTATGTTCTATATACACCTTATACACACAGAATGTATTTATGTACTATATACACCTTATATACACAGAATGCATTTATGTGCTATATACACCTTATATACACAGAATGCATTTATGTTCTATATACACCTTATATACACAGAATGCATTTATGTGCTATATACACAGACTGCATTTATGTTCTATATACACCTTATACACACAGACTGCATTTATGTGCTATATACAACTTATACACACAGAATGTATTTATGTTCTATATACACCTTATATACACAGACTGCATTTATGTTCTATATACACCTTATATACACAGAATGCATTTATGTTCTATATCCACCTTATATACACAGAATGCATTTATGTTCTATATACACCTTATATACACACTAATGCATTTATGTTCTATATACACCTTATACACACAGAATGTATTTATGTTCTATATACACCTTATATACACAGAATGCATTTATGTTCTATATACACCTTATATACACAGAATGTATTTATGTTCTATATACACCTTATATACACAGAATGTATTTATGTTCTATA
This sequence comes from Taudactylus pleione, assembly GCA_031769625.1. NCBI lineage: Eukaryota > Metazoa > Chordata > Amphibia > Anura > Myobatrachidae > Taudactylus > Taudactylus pleione. The sequence continues at coordinate 1,419,325 of JAUIMM010000976.1, forward strand.
TACACCTTATACACACAGAATGTATTTATGTTCTATATACACCTTATATACACAGATTACATTTATGTTCTATATACACCTTATATACACAGATTACATTTATGTTCTATATACACCTTATATACACAGAATGTATTTATGTTCTATATACACCTTATATACACAGAATGCATTTATGTTCTATATACACCTTATATACACAGACTGCATTTATGTTCTATATACACCTTATATACACAGAATGCATTTATGTGCTATATACACCTTATATACACAGAATGTATTTATGTTCTATATACACCTTATATACACAGACTGTATTTATGTTCTATATACACCTTATATACACAGAATGCATTTATGTTCTATATACACCTTATATACACAGAATGCATTTATGTTCTATATACACCTTATATACACAGAATGCATTTATGTTCTATATACACCTTATATACACAGAATGTATTTATGTTCTATATACACCTTATATACACAGAATGCATTTATGTTCTATATACACCTTATATACACAGACTGCATTTATGTTCTATATACACCTTATATACACAGAATACATTTATGTTCTATATACACCTTATACACAGAATACATTTATGTTCTATATACACCTTATACACACAGAATGTATTTATGTTCTATATACACCTTATATACACAGAATGCATTTATGTTCTATATACACCTTATATACACAGAATGCATTTATGTTCTATATGCACCTTATATACACAGAATGCATTTATGTTCTATATACACCTTATACACACAGAATGTATTTATGTTCTATATAAACCTTATACACACAGAATGCATTTATGTACTATATACACCTTATATACACAGAATGTATTTATGTACTATATACACCTTATATACACAGACTGCATTTATGTTCTATATACACCTTATATACACAGAATGTATTTATGTTCTATATACACCTTATATACACAGAATGTATTTATGTTCTATATACACCTTATATACACAGAATGTATTTATGTTCTATATACACCTTATACACAGAATGTATTTATGTTCTATATACACCTTATATACACAGAATGTATTTATGTACTATATACACCTTATATACACAGACTGCATTTATGTTCTATATACACCTTATATACACAGAATGTATTTATGTTCTATATACACCTTATATACACAGAATGTATTTATGTTCTATATACACCTTATATACACAGAATGCATGTATGTATTATATACACCTTATACACACAGAATGTATTTATCTTCTATATACACCTTATATACACACAGACTGCATTTATGTTCTATATACACCTTATATACACAGAATGCATTTATGTTCTATATACACCTTATATACACAGAATGCATTTATGTTCTATATACACCTTATATACACAGAATGTATTTATGTTCTATATATACCTTATATACACACAGAATGCATTTATGTATTATATACACAGAATGCATTTATGTTCTATATACACCTTATATACACAGAATGTATTTATGTTCTATATACACCTTATATACACAGAATGCATTTATGTTCTATATACACCTTATATACACAGAATGTATTTATGTTCTATATACACCTTATACACACAGAATGCATTTATGTTCTATATACACCTTATATACACAGAATGCATTTATGTTCTATATACACCTTATATACACAGAATGTATTTATGTTCTATATACACCTTATATACACAGAATGTATTTATGTTCTATATACACCTTATATACACAGAATGTATTTATGTTCTATATACACAGAATGTATTTATGTTCTATATACACCTTATATACACAGAATGTATTTATGTTCTATATACACCTTATACACACAGAATACATTTATGTTCTATATACACCTTATATACACAGAATGTATTTGTTCTATATACACCTTATACACACAGAATGTATTTATGTTCTATATACACCTTATATACACAGAATGTATTTGTTCTATATACACCTTATACACACAGAATGTATTTATGTTCTATATACACCTTATACACACAGAATGTATTTATGTTCTATATACACCTTATACACACAGAATGTATTTATGTATTATATACACCTTATATACACAGAATGCATTTATGTTCTATATACACCTTATATACACACAGAATGTATTTATGTTCTATATACACCTTATATACACAGAATGTATTTATGTTCTATATACACCTTATATACACAGAATGCATTTATGTTCTATATACACCTTATATACACAGAATGTATTTATGTTCTATATACACCTTATATACACAGAATGTATTTATGTTCTATATACACCTTATATACACAGAATGTATTTATGTTCTATATACACCTTATATACACAGAATGTATTTATGTTCTATATACACCTTATACACACAGACTGCATTTATGTTCTATATACACCTTATATACACAGAATGTATTTATGTATTATATACACCTTATATACACAGAATGCATTTATGTTCTATATACACCTTATATACATATACACAGAATGCATTTATGTTCTATATACACCTTATATACACAGAATGCATTTATGTTCTATATACACCTTATATACACAGAATGTATTTATGTTCTATATACACCTTATATACACAGACTGCATTTATGTATTATATACACCTTATATACACAGAATACATTTATGTATTATATACACCTTATATACACAGAATGTATTTATGTTCTATATACACCTTATATACACAGAATGTATTTATGTTCTATATACACCTTATATACACAGACTGCATTTATGTTCTATATACACCTTATATACACAGAATGTATTTATGTTCTATATACACCTTATATACACAGACTGCATTTATGTACTATATTCACCTTATACACACAGAATGCATTTATGTTCTATATACACCTTATATACACAGAATGCATTTATGTTCTATATACACCTTATATACACAGACTGCATTTATGTTCTATATACACCTTATATACACAGAATGTATTTATGTTCTATATACACCTTATATACACAGACTGCATTTATGTATTATATACACCTTATATACACAGAATGTATTTATGTTCTATATACACCTTATATACACAGACTGCATTTATGTTCTATATACACCTTATATACACAGAATGCATTTATGTACTATATACACCTTATATACACAGAATGTATTTATGTTCTATATACACCTTATATACACAGAATGTATTTATGTTCTATATACACCTTATATACACAGAATGTATTTATGTTCTATATACACCTTATATACACAGAATGTATTTATGTTCTATATACACCTTATATACACAGAATGTATTTATGTTCTATATACACCTTATATACACAGAATGTATTTATGTTCTATATACACCTTATATACACAGACTGCAGTTATGTTCTATATACACCTTATATACACAGAATGCTTTTATGTTCTATATACACCTTATATACACAGACTGCATTTATGTTCTATATACACCTTATATACACAGAATGCATTTATGTTCTATATACACCTTATATACACAGAATGCATTTATGTTCTATATACACCTTATATACACAGAATACATTTATGTTCTATATACACCTTATATACACAGAATGTATTTATGTATTATATACACCTTATATACACAGAATGTATTTATGTATTATATACACCTTATATACACAGAATGCATTTATGTTCTATATACACCTTATATACACAGAATGTATTTATGTTCTATATACACCTTATATACACAGAATGTATTTATGTATTATATACACCTTATATACACAGAATGTATTTATGTATTATATACACCTTATATACACAGAATGTATTTATGTTCTATATACACCTTATATACACAGAATGCATTTATGTTCTATATACACCTTATATACACAGAATGTATTTATGTTCTATATACACCTTATATACACAGAATGTATTTATGTTCTATATACACCTTATATACACAGACTGCATTTATGTTCTATATACACCTTATATACACAGAATGTATTTATGTTCTATATACACCTTATACACACAGAATGCATTTATGTTCTATATACACCTTATACACACAGAATGCATTTATGTTCTATATACACCTTATACACACAGAATGCATTTATGTTCTATATACACCTTATACACACAGAATGCATTTATGTTCTATATACACCTTATATACACAGAATGTATTTATGTTCTATATACACCTTATACACACAGAATGCATTTATGTATTATATACACCTTATATACACAGAATGTATTTATCTTCTATATACACCTTATATACACAGACTGCATTTATGTGCTATATACACCTTATATACACAGAATGTATTTATGTTCTATATACACCTTATATACACAGAATGTATTTATCTTCTATATACACCTTATATACACAGACTGCATTTATGTTCTATATACACCTTATATACACAGAATGCATTTATGTTCTATATACACCTTATGTACACAGAATGCATTTATGTTCTATATACACCTTATGTACACAGAATGCATTTATGTTCTATATACACCTTATATACACAGAATGTATTTATCTTCTATATACACCTTATATACACAGACTGCATTTATGTTCTATATACACCTTATATACACAGAATGCATTTATGTTCTATATACACCTTATATACACAGACTGCATTTATGTTCTATATACACCTTATATACACAGAATGCTTTTATGTTCTATATACACCTTATATACACAGAATGTATTTATGTTCTATATACACCTTATATACACAGAATGTATTTATGTTCTATATACACCTTATATACACAGAATGCATTTATGTACTATATACACCTTATATACACATAATGTATTTATGTTCTATATACACCTTATATACACAGAATGCATTTATGTTCTATATACACCTTATATACACAGAATGCATTTATGTTCTATATACACCTTATACATACAGAATACATTTATGTTCTATATACACCTTATATACACAGAATGCATTTATGTTCTATATACACCTTATATACACAGAATACATTTATGTTCTATATACACCTTATATACACAGAATGTATTTATGTTCTATATACACCTTATATACACAGAATACATTTATGTTCTATATACACCTTATATACACAGAATGTATTTATGTTCTATATACACCTTATATACACAGAATGCATTTATGTTCTATATACACCTTATATACACAGAATGCATTTATGTTCTATATACACCTTATATACACAGAATGCATTTATGTATTATATACACCTTATATACACAGAATGCATTCATGTTCTATATACACCTTATATACACAGAATGCATTTATGTTCTATATCCACCTTATATACACAGAATGCATTCATGTTCTATATACACCTTATATACACAGAATGCATTTATGTATTATATACACCTTATACACACAGAATGTATTTATGTTCTATATACACCTTATACACAGAATGCATTTATGTTCTATATACACCTTATATACACAGAATGCATTTATGTTCTATATACACCTTATACACACAGAATGTATTTATGTTCTATATACACCTTATATACACAGAATGTATTTATGTTCTATATCCACCTTATATACACAGAATGTATTTATGTTCTATATACACCTTATATACACAGAATGTATTTATGTTCTATATACACCTTATACACACAGAATGTATTTATGTTCTATATACACCTTATATACACAGAATGCATTCATGTTCTATATCCACCTTATATACACAGAATGCATTTATGTTCTATATACACCTTATATACACAGACTGCATTTATGTTCTATATACACCTTATATACACAGAATGTATTTATCTTCTATATACACCTTATGTACACAGAATGCATTTATGTATTATATACACCTTATATACACAGAATGTATTTATCTTCTATATACACCTTATATACACAGAATGCATTTATGTTCTATATACACCTTATGTACACAGAATGCATTTATGTTCTATATACACCTTATATACACAGAATGTATTTATCTTCTATATACACCTTATATACACAGACTGCATTTATGTTCTATATACACCTTATATACACAGAATGCATTTATGTTCTATATACACCTTATATACACAGAATGCATTTATGTTCTATATACACCTTATATACACAAAATGTATTTATGTTCTATATACACCTTATATACACAGACTGCATTTATGTTCTATAAACACCTTATATACACAGAATGCATTTATGTTCTATATACACCTTATATACACAGACTGCATTTATGTTCTATATACACCTTATATACACAGAATGCATTTATGTTCTATATACACCTTATACATACAGAATACATTTATGTTCTATATACACCTTATATACACAGAATGCATTTATGTTCTATATACACCTTATATACACAGAATACATTTATGTTCTATATACACCTTATATACACAGAATGTATTTATGTTCTATATACACCTTATATACACAGAATACATTTATGTTCTATATACACCTTATATACACAGAATGTATTTATGTTCTATATACACCTTATATACACAGAATGCATTTATGTTCTATATACACCTTATATACACAGAATGCATTTATGTTCTATATACACCTTATATACACAGAATGCATTTATGTTCTATATACACCTTATATACACAGAATGCATTTATGTATTATATACACCTTATATACACAGAATGCATTCATGTTCTATATACACCTTATATACACAGAATGCATTTATGTATTATATACACCTTATACACACAGAATGTATTTATGTTCTATATACACCTTATACACAGAATGCATTCATGTTCTATATACACCTTATATACACAGCCTGCATTTATGTTCTATATACACCTTATATACACAGAATGCATTTATGTTCTATATACACCTTATACACACAGAATGTATTTATGTTCTATATACACCTTATATACACAGAATGTATTTATGTTCTATATCCACCTTATATACACAGAATGTATTTATGTTCTATATACACCTTATATACACAGAATGTATTTATGTTCTATATACACCTTATACACACAGAATGTATTTATGTTCTATATACACCTTATATACACAGAATGCATTCATGTTCTATATCCACCTTATATACACAGAATGCATTTATGTTCTATATACACCTTATATACACAGAATGTATTTATGTTCTATATCCACCTTATATACACAGAATGTATTTATGTTCTATATACACCTTATATACACAGAATGCATTCATGTTCTATATACACCTTATATACACAGAATGTATTTATGTTCTATATCCACCTTATATACACAGAATGTATTTATGTTCTATATACACCTTATACATACATAATGTATTTATGTTCTATATACACCTTATATACACAGACTGTATTTATGTTCTATATACACCTTATACACAGACTGTATTTATGTACTATATACACCTTATATACACAGAATGCATTTATGTTCTATATACACCTTATATACACAGACTGCATTTATGTTCTATATACACCTTATATACACAGAATGTATTTATCTTCTATATACACCTTATGTACACAGAATGCATTTATGTATTATATACACCTTATATACACAGAATGTATTTATCTTCTATATACACCTTATATACACAGAATGTATTTATGTTCTATATACACCTTATATACACAGACTGCATTTATGTTCTATATACACCTTATATACACAGAATGTATTTATGTTCTATATACACCTTATACACAGAATGCATTTATGTACTATATACACCTTATACACACAGAATGCATTTATGTTCTATATACACCTTATACACACAGAATGTACTTATGTTCTATATACACCTCATACACACAGACTGCATTTATGTTCTATATACACCTTATATACACAGAATGCATTTATGTACTATATACACCTTATATACACATAATGTATTTATGTTCTATATACACCTTATATACACAGAATGCATTTATGTTCTATATACACCTTATATACACAGAATGCATTTATGTTCTATATACACCTTATATACACAGAATGTATTTATGTTCTATATACACCTTTTATACACAGAATGCATTTATGTTCTATATACACCTTATATACACAGAATGTATTTATGTTCTATATACACCTTATATACACAGAATGTATTTATGTTCTATATACACCTTATATACACAGAATGCATTTATGTACTATATACACCTTATATACACAGAATGTATTTATGTTCTATATACACCTTATATACACAGAATGTATTTATGTTCTATATACACCTTATATACACAGAATGTATTTATGTTCTATATACACCTTATATACACAGACTGCATTTATGTTCTATATACACCTTATATACACAGAATACATTTATGTTCTATATACACCTTATATACACAGAATGTATTTATGTATTATATACACCTTATATACACAGAATGTATTTATGTATTATATACACCTTATATACACAGAATGCATTTATGTTCTATATACACCTTATATACACAGAATGTATTTATGTTCTATATACACCTTATATACACAGAATGTATTTATGTATTATATACACCTTATATACACAGAATGTATTTATGTATTATATACACCTTATATACACAGAATGTATTTATGTTCTATATACACCTTATATACACAGAATGCATTTATGTTCTATATACACCTTATATACACAGAATGTATTTATGTTCTATATACACCTTATATACACAGAATGTATTTATGTTCTATATACACCTTATATACACAGACTGCATTTATGTTCTATATACACCTTATATACACAGAATGTATTTATGTTCTATATACACCTTATATACACAGAATGTATTTATGTTCTATATACACCTTATACACACAGAATGCATTTATGTATTATATACACCTTATACACACAGAATGTATTTATCTTCTATATACACCTTATATACACAGACTGCATTTATGTGCTATATACACCTTATATACACAGAATGTATTTATGTTCTATATACACCTTATATACACAGAATGTATTTATCTTCTATATACACCTTATATACACAGACTGCATTTATGTTCTATATACACCTTATGTACACAGACTGCATTTATGTTCTATATACACCTTATGTACACAGAATGCATTTATGTTCTATATACACCTTATATACACAGAATGTATTTATCTTCTATATACACCTTATATACACAGACTGCATTTATGTTCTATATACACCTTATATACACAGAATGCATTTATGTTCTATATACACCTTATATACACAGACTGCATTTATGTTCTATATACACCTTATATACACAGAATGCTTTTATGTTCTATATACACCTTATATACACAGAATGTATTTATGTTCTATATACACCTTATATACACAGAATGTATTTATGTTCTATATACACCTTATACACAGAATGTATTTATGTTCTATATACACCTTATATACACAGAATGTATTTATGTATTATATACACCTTATATACACAGAATGTATTTATGTATTATATCCACCTTATATACACAGAATGTATTTATGTTCTATATACACCTTATGTACACAGAATGCATTTATGTTCTATATACACCTTATATACACAGAATGTATTTATGTTCTATATACACCTTATACACACAGAATGTATTTATCTTCTATATACACCTTATATACACAGACTGCATTTATGTTCTATATACACCTTATATACACAGAATGTATTTATGTTCTATATACACCTTATACACACAGAATGTATTTATGTTCTATATACACCTTATATACACAGACTGCATTTATGTTCTATATACACCTTATATACACAGAATGCTTTTATGTTCTATATACACCTTATATACACAAAATGTATTTATGTTCTATATACACCTTATATACACAGACTGCATTTATGTTCTATATACACCTTATATACACAGAATGCATTTATGTTCTATATACACCTTATATACACAGACTGCATTTATGTTCTATATACACCTTATATACACAGAATGCATTTATGTTCTATATACACCTTATATACACAGAATGTATTTATGTTCTATATACACCTTATACATACAGAATACATTTATGTTCTATATACACCTTATATACACAGAATGCATTTATGTTCTATATACACCTTATATACACAGAATACATTTATGTTCTATATACACCTTATATACACAGAATGTATTTATGTTCTATATACACCTTATATACACAGAATACATTTATGTTCTATATACACCTTATATACACAGAATGTATTTATGTTCTATATACACCTTATATACACATAATGCATTTATGTTCTATATACACCTTATATACACAGAATGTATTTATGTTCTATATACACCTTATATACACAGAATGCATTCATGTTCTATATACACCTTATATACACAGAATGCATTTATGTATTATATACACCTTATATACACAGAATGCATTTATGTTCTATATACACCTTATACACACAGAATGCATTTATGTTCTATATACACCTTATATACACAGAATGCATTTATGTATTATATACACCTTATATACACAGAATGCATTCATGTTCTATATACACCTTATATACACAGAATGCATTTATGTTCTATATCCACCTTATATACACAGAATGCATTCATGTTCTATATACACCTTATATACACAGAATGCATTTATGTATTATATACACCTTATATACACAGAATGCATTCATGTTCTATATACACCTTATATACACAGAATGCATTTATGTTCTATATACACCTTATATACACAGAATGCATTTATGTATTATATACACCTTATATACACAGAATGCATTCATGTTCTATATACACCTTATATACACAGAATGCATTTATGTTCTATATCCACCTTATATACACAGAATGCATTCATGTTCTATATACACCTTATATACACAGAATGCATTTATGTATTATATACACCTTATATACACAGAATGCATTCATGTTCTATATACACCTTATATACACAGAATGCATTTATGTATTATATACACCTTATATACACAGAATGCATTCATGTTCTATATACACCTTATATACACAGAATGCATTCATGTTCTATATACACCTTATATACACAGCCTGCATTTATGTTCTATATACACCTTATATACAGAGAATGCATTCATGTTCTATATACACCTTATACACACAGAATGCATTTATGTTCTATATCCACCTTATATACACATAATGTATTTATGTTCTATATACACCTTATACACACAGACTGCATTTATGTTCTATATACACCTTATACACACAGAATGTATTTATGTTCTATATACACCTTATATACACAGAATGCATTTATGTTCTATATACACCTTATATACACAGAATGTATTTATGTTCTATATCCACCTTATATACACAGAATGTATTTATGTTCTATATACACCTTATACATACATAATGTATTTATGTTCTATATACACCTTATATACACAGACTGTATTTATGTTCTATATACACCTTATACACAGACTGTATTTATGTACTATATACACCTTATATACACAGAATGCATTTATGTTCTATATACACCTTATACACACAGACTGCATTTATGTTCTATATACACCTTATACACACAGAATGTATTTATGTTCTATATACACCTTATATACACAGACTGCATTTATGTTCTATATACACCTTATATACACAGAATGTATTTATGTGCTATATACACCTTATATACACAGAATACATTTATGTACTATATACACCTTATACACACAGAATGCATTTATGTTCTATATACACCTTATACACACAGAATGTATTTATGTTCTATATACACCTCATACACACAGACTGCATTTATGTTCTATATACACCTTATACACACAGAATGCATTTATGTTCTATATACACCTTATATACACAGAATGTATTTATGTTCTATATACACCTTATATACACAGAATGTATTTATGTTCTATATACACCTTATACACAGAATGTATTTATGTTCTATATCCACCTTATATACACAGACTGCATTTATGTTCTATATACACCTTATATACACAGAATGCATTTATGTACTATATACACCTTATATACACAGAATGCATTTATGTTCTATATACACCTTATATACACAGAATGCATTTATGTTCTATATACACCTTATACACAGAATGCATTTATGTTCTATATACACCTTATATACACAGAATGCATTTATGTTCTATATACACCTTATATACACAGAATGTATTTATGTTCTATATCCACCTTATATACACAGAATGTATTTATGTTCTATATACACCTTATACATACATAATGTATTTATGTTCTATATACACCTTATATACACAGACTGTATTTATGTTCTATATACACCTTATACACAGACTGTATTTATGTACTATATACACCTTATATACACAGAATGCATTTATGTTCTATATACACCTTATACACACAGACTGCATTTATGTTCTATATACACCTTATACACACAGAATGTATTTATGTTCTATATACACCTTATATACACAGACTGCATTTATGTTCTATATACACCTTATATACACAGAATGTATTTATGTGCTATATACACCTTATATACACAGAATACATTTATGTACTATATACACCTTATACACACAGAATGCATTTATGTTCTATATACACCTTATACACACAGAATGTATTTATGTTCTATATACACCTCATACACACAGACTGCATTTATGTTCTATATACACCTTATACACACAGAATGCATTTATGTTCTATATACACCTTATATACACAGAATGTATTTATGTTCTATATACACCTTATATACACAGAATGTATTTATGTTCTATATACACCTTATACACAGAATGTATTTATGTTCTATATCCACCTTATATACACAGACTGCATTTATGTTCTATATACACCTTATATACACAGAATGCATTTATGTACTATATACACCTTATATACACAGAATGCATTTATGTTCTATATACACCTTATATACACAGAATGCATTTATGTTCTATATACACCTTATACACAGAATGCATTTATGTTCTATATACACCTTATATACACAGAATGCATTTATGTTCTATATACACCTTATACACAGAATGTATTTATGTTCTATATACACCTTATATACACAGAATGCATTTATGTTCTATATACACCTTATATACACAGCCTGTATTTATGTACTATATACACCTTATATACACAGAATGTATTTATGTTCTATATACACCTTATACACAGAATGCATTTATGTTCTATATACACCTTATATACACAGAATGCATTTATGTTCTATATACACCTTATATACACAGAATGCATTTATGTACTATATACACCTTATATACACAGAATGCATTTATGTTCTATATACACCTTATATACACAGAATGTATTTATGTTCTATATACACCTTATATACACAGAATGTATTTATGTTCTATATACACCTTATATACACAGAATGCATTTATGTTCTATATACACCTTATATACACAGAATGCATTTATGTTCTATATACACCTTATATACACAGAATGCATTTATGTTCTATATACACCTTATATACACAGAATGTATTTATGTTCTATATACACCTTATATACACAGAATACATTTATGTTCTATATACACCTTATATACACAGAATGCATTTATGTTCTATATACACCTTATATACACAGAATGCATTTATGTTCTATATCCACCTTATATACACAGAATGTATTTATGTTCTATATACACCTTATATACACAGAATGTATTTATGTATTATATACACCTTATATACACAGAATGCATTTATGTTCTATATACACCTTATATACACAGAATGTATTTATGTTCTATATACACCTTATATACACAGAATGCATTTATGTTCTATATACACCTTATACACACAGACTGTATTTATGTTCTATATCCACCTTATACACAGACTGCATTTATGTTCTATATACACCTTATATACACAGAATGTATTTATGTTCTATATACACCTTATATACACAGAATACATTTATGTTCTATATACACCTTATATACACAGAATGTATTTATGTTCTATATACACCTTATATACACAGAATGCATTTATGTTCTATATACACCTTATATACACAGAATGTATTTATGTTCTATATACACCTTATATACACAGAATGCATTCATGTTCTATATACACCTTATATACACAGAATGCATTTATGTATTATATACACCTTATATACACAGAATGCATTTATGTTCTATATACACCTTATACACACAGAATGCATTTATGTTCTATATACACCTTATATACACAGAATGCATTTATGTATTATATACACCTTATATACACAGAATGCATTCATGTTCTATATACACCTTATATACACAGAATGCATTTATGTTCTATATCCACCTTATATACACAGAATGCATTCATGTTCTATATACACCTTATATACACAGAATGCATTTATGTATTATATACACCTTATATACACAGAATGCATTCATGTTCTATATACACCTTATATACACAGAATGCATTTATGTTCTATATACACCTTATATACACAGAATGCATTTATGTTCTATATACACCTTATATACACAGAATGCATTTATGTATTATATACACCTTATATACACAGAATGCATTCATGTTCTATATACACCTTATATACACAGAATGCATTTATGTTCTATATCCACCTTATATACACAGAATGCATTCATGTTCTATATACACCTTATATACACAGAATGCATTTATGTATTATATACACCTTATATACACAGAATGCATTCATGTTCTATATACACCTTATATACACAGAATGCATTCATGTTCTATATACACCTTATATACACAGCCTGCATTTATGTTCTATATACACCTTATATACAGAGAATGCATTCATGTTCTATATACACCTTATACACACAGAATGCATTTATGTTCTATATCCACCTTATATACACATAATGTATTTATGTTCTATATACACCTTATACACACAGAATGTATTTATGTTCTATATACACCTTATATACACAGAATGCATTTATGTTCTATATACACCTCATATACACAGAATGTATTTATGTTCTATATCCACCTTATATACACAGAATGTATTTATGTTCTATATACACCTTATACATACATAATGTATTTATGTTCTATATACACCTTATATACACAGACTGTATTTATGTTCTATATACACCTTATATACACAGAATGCATTTATGTTCTATATACACCTTATACACACAGACTGCATTTATGTTCTATATACACCTTATACACACAGAATGTATTTATGTTCTATATACACCTTATATACACAGACTGCATTTATGTTCTATATACACCTTATATACACAGAATGTATTTATGTGCTATATACACCTTATATACACAGAATGCATTTATGTTCTATATACACCTTATATACACAGAATGTATTTATGTTCTATATACACCTTATACACAGAATGTATTTATGTTCTATATCCACCTTATATACACAGACTGCATTTATGTTCTATATACACCTTATATACACAGAATGCATTTATGTACTATATACACCTTATATACACAGAATGCATTTATGTTCTATATACACCTTATATACACAGAATGCATTTATGTTCTATATACACCTTATACACAGAATGCATTTATGTACTATATACACCTTATATACACAGAATGCATTTATGTTCTATATACACCTTATATACACAGAATGTATTTATGTTCTATATACACCTTATATACACAGAATGTATTTATGTTCTATATACACCTTATATACACAGAATGCATTTATGTTCTATATACACCTTATATACACAGAATGCATTTATGTTCTATATACACCTTATATACACAGAATGCATTTATGTTCTATATACACCTTATATACACAGAATGTATTTATGTTCTATATACACCTTATATACACAGAATACATTTATGTTCTATATACACCTTATATACACAGAATGCATTTATGTTCTATATACACCTTATATACACAGAATGTATTTATGTTCTATATCCACCTTATATACACAGAATGTATTTATGTTCTATATCCACCTTATATACACAGAATGTATTTATGTTCTATATACACCTTATATACACAGAATGTATTTATGTATTATATACACCTTATATACACAGAATGCATTTATGTTCTATATACACCTTATATACACAGAATGTATTTATGTTCTATATACACCTTATATACACAGAATGCATTTATGTTCTATATACACCTTATACACACAGACTGTATTTATGTTCTATATCCACCTTATACACAGACTGCATTTATGTTCTATATACACCTTATACACACAGAATGTATTTATGTACTATATACACCTTATATACACAGAATGCATTTATGTTCTATATACACCTTATACACACAGAATGTATTTATGTACTATATACACCTTATATACACAGAATGCATTTATGTTCTATATACACCTTATATACACAGAATGCATTTATGTTCTATATACACCTTATATACACAGACTGCATTTATTTATTATATACACTTTATATAGACAGCCTGAAGGTAATTGTATACAATATTTGTAATAATTGCGTGCCTTAGACAAAGTTTGTGTACATTGAACCATCGGAAAGCAAAGGTGTCACTATCTCAGTCATGCTAAAAAAAAATCTATTTCCAAACTTTCCTTATTTCCGAATGTTTGGATATGGGAGACGTTATATAATAGAACACCATAGCTTATATTAACTGGACATAGGACACTGCACATTCTACAGTATATACTGAGCAGAGGACACTACACGTTCTATATACTGTACTGAGCACAGGACAATATACATTCTATATACTGAGCACAGGACACTATACATTCTATATACTGAGCACAGGACACTATACATTCTATATACTGAGCACAGGACAATATACATTATATGTACTGAGCATAAGACACTATACAGTCTATATACTGAGCAGAGGACACTATACATTCTATATACTGAGCACAGGACACTATACATTCTATATACTGAGCACAGGACAATATACATTATATGTACTGAGCATAAGACACTATACAGTCTATATACTGAGCAGAGGACACTATACATTCTATATACTGAGCACAGGACACTATACATTCTATATACTGAGCACAGGACACTATACATTCTATATACTGAGCACAGGACACTATACATTCTATATACTGAGCACAGGACACTATACATTCTATATACTGAGCACAGGACACTCTACATTCTATATGCTGAGCAGCAGACGCTATACAGTATATATACTGACATTATGGCCCTCATTCAGAGCCGCTCGCTAGCGGCCGTACGCTCGTTCCGAGCGATGTTCGCACATCTGCGCATGCGTACGGTTTTTAGTACGCATGCGCGAACCAGTCAGTGCGGCCGAAAATCGTTTGTACGCTGTATAGCGAGTGCCTGCTATTTTGAGTGACAGAATGAGGCGTATGTGGGTGGTAACAGGGGAAGGTGCTTGGAAACGGGGGAGTGGAATTCGAACGCAGGCGTGCTTAAAGGTCAAAACGGGCGTTTTAAGGGAGTGCATAATTAATACAGCAGCGTCATTGACCACGTCACTTGGTTTTTTTTAACTCAGAACTGCTCGCAAAATAGCGGTTGAAAAAACCAACCACAAGAATAGCGAGCAGTTCATGCGCTGTACGATGTACTTGATTAATCTAATAAATAGCGGACATGACGTATGGTGCGAGCGGCCAGGGGGCGTTTTTATCAAATAAACGAGCGTATGTTTTGCTCGCTCGTTCAGACTGCAATTTGCGAACAAATCATTTGAATAGCCACCCCTTGTTTTTGAACGAACGACCGCAAATAGCGAACGGCTCTGAATCAGGCCCAGAATCCATATTTCGGAATATCCTGTAATCCGAATGTTTGGATATGTCAGTGGTAGTGGTGATGATAATGTCGGTGGTAGTGGTGGTGATGATGATAATGTTGGAGGTATTGATGATGATGATGATGATGATGTTGGTGTTAGTGGTGATGATAATGGTGGTAGTGATGATGATAATGTTGGTGGTAGTGGTGATTATGATAATGTTGGTGGTAGTGGTGATGATGATAATGTTGGTGGTTGTGGTGATGATAATGTCGGTGGTAGTGGTGATGATGATGTCGGTGGTAGTGATGGTGAAAATGTCGGTGGTAGTAGTGATGATGTTGATTCCGGTGGTAGTGGTGCTGATTATAATGGTGGTAGTGGTGATGATGTGGTGGTGATGATGATGGTGGTAGTGGTGGTGAAGATGATAATGTTGGTGGTAGTGATGATGATAATGTTGGTGGTAGCGGTGATGATGATGTCGGGGGTGATGATGATAATGGTGGTGGTAGTGATGATGATGGTGGTAGTGGTGATGATAATGTTGGTGGTGATGATGATAATGTTGGTGGTAGTGGGGATGATGATAATTTCGGTGATGATGTCGATGGTAGTGGTGATGATGATAGTGGTGGAGATGGTGATGTTGGTGGTAGTGATGATATCGATGGTAGTGGTGGAGATGGTGATGTTGGTGGTAGTGATGATATCGGTGGTAGTGGTGATGCTGATAGTGGTGGAGATGGTGATGTCGGTGGTAGTGATGATGTTGGTGGTAGTGATGATGATGTTGGTGGAGATGGTGATTATATTAATACTCTGGTTGAGGTTTGACCCATCCAGCTAAGAGTAGAGTACTTCATTCTAAGGCATTGCGTCTATGTCACACCAACGCCGTGTGTCTCTTTCACGTTTTCTACTACCACTAACATGTATGTCATAGTCATAGATGCATCAAAGTGTAAATGAGGCCCATAAACATTGTGTAAATATCGTTGGCCGGTATACATGTGCATCTGGCAGCATAATGTTTGTGCCCCCCCTTCCCTTGTTGCAAGTTATGGACCCCCACATGTTCTGGACATGGAGCAGCGTCTGAAGCATGTAGATAATACTATAACGCACATGTCTAGAAGGTACTGTGCATTCATGTCACCGTGGTTCCACTGCCTCCCAGCATCATGGTTTCTATTCTGACAGCGGCACTATCTGTGTTGAGTTTGTATGTTCTCCCCATGTTCACGTGGATTTCCTCTCACAGGACCTCATTCAGAGTTGGTCATACATGCAAATTATGTTTACACTTGCGGGTCTATTTCAATTGCGCTTTGACGACTCGCCCAAATTTTACACTTACATGAGTTTTATTTTTTATTTTTTTATATTTTGTTTCTTGCACATTTAATGGATGAATACACATGCATGGGATAGACATAAGGATATCCTTCAGAAGAAGTAAGGATCAATAAGGGTTAAGGTAAAAATATGTTTAAAAATGGGCAGAATAGATGGAGTAAGTGGTTCTTATCTGCCGTCACATTCTATGTTTCTATGGACATTGCATTATAGGAATGGTATATGATAATATATTTATATAATAGGTCCGCCTGTTGGGGAGCCCTTACTAGACTCATGTCTGCCGTCACATTCTATGTTTCTATGGACATTGCATTATAGGAATGGTATATGATAATATATTTATATAATAGGTCCGCTTGTTGGGGAGCCCTTACTAGACTCATGTCTGCCGTCACATTCTATGTTTCTATGGACATTGCATTATAGGAATGGTGTATGATAATAATATATTTATATAATAGGTCTGCTTGTTGGGGAGCCCTTACTAGACTCATGTCTGCCGTCACATTCTATGTTTCTATGGACATTGCATTATAGGAATGGTATATGATAATATATTTATATAATAGGTCCGCTTGTTGGGGAGCCCTTACTAGACTCATGTCTGCCGTCACATTCTATGTTTCTATGGACATTGCATTATAGGAATGGTATATGATAATATATTTATATAATAGGTCCGCTTGTTGGGGAGCCCTTACTAGACTCATGTCTGCCGTCACATTCTATGTTTCTATGGACATTGCATTATAGGAATGGTGTATGATAATATATTTATATAATAGGTCCGCTTGTTGGGGAGCCCTTACTAGACTCATGTCTGCCGTCACATTCTATGTTTCTATGGACATTGCATTATAGGAACTGTATATGATAATATATTTATATAATAGGTCCGCTTGTTGGGGAGCCCTTACTAGACTCATGTCTGCCGTCACATTCTATGTTTCTATGGACATTGCATTATAGGAACTGTATATGATAATATATTTATATAATAGGTCCGCCTGTTGGGGAGCCCTTACTAGACTCATGTCTGCCGTCACATTCTATGTTTCTATGGACATTGCATTATAGGAATGGTATATGATAATATATTTATATAATAGGTCTGCTTGTTGGGGAGCCCTTACTAGACTCATGTCTGCCGTCACATTCTATGTTTCTATGGACATTGCATTATAGGAATTGTATATGATAATATATTTATATAATAGGTCCGCCTGTTGGGGAGCCCTTACTAGACTCATGTCTGCCGTCACATTCTATGTTTCTATGGACATTGCATTATAGGAATGGTATATGATAATATATTTATATAATAGGTCCGCTTGTTGGGGAGCCCTTACTAGACTCATGTCTGCCGTCACATTCTATGTTTCTATGGACATTGCATTATAGGAATGGTATATGATAATATATTTATATAATAGGTCCGCTTGTTGGGGAGCCCTTACTAGACTCATGTCTGCCGTCACATTCTATGTTTCTATGGACATTGCATTATAGGAATGGTATATGATAATATATTTATATAATAGGTCCGCTTGTTGGGGAGCCCTTACTAGACTCATGTCTGCCGTCACATTCTATGTTTCTATGGACATTGCATTATAGGAATGGTATATGATAATATATTTATATAATAGGTCCGCCTGTTGGGGAGCCCTTACTAGACTCATGTCTGCCGTCACATTCTATGTTTCTATGGACATTGCATTATAGGAACTGTATATGATAATATATTTATATAATAGGTCCGCTTGTTGGGGAGCCCTTACTAGACTCATGTCTGCCGTCACATTCTATGTTTCTATGGACATTGCATTATAGGAATTGTATATGATAATATATTTATATAATAGGTCCGCCTGTTGGGGAGCCCTTACTAGACTCATGCCTGCCGTCACATTCTAAGTTTCTATGGACATTGCATTATAGGAACTGTATATGATAATATATTTATATAATAGGTCCGCTTGTTGGGGAGCCCTTACTAGACTCATGTCTGCCTCACATTTAGCAATGTTCTTACCGTACTTGTCGCACCTTCTAGGAACCCGCGTTTATGTCAAACTGGAACCAGCATTCCGAGGCCGTGTCAGTGGCTTATGCGGGAACTTTGATGGGGACACGGAGAATGACTTCACAAGCCGTCAGGGGATTATTGAGCCCACTGCAGACCTGTTTGGAAACAGCTGGAGAATGAGCCTCTTGTGCCCTGAGGTTCATAGTGAAGACTTTGAGCACCCGTGCACGGTATGACCATCGCTTGTCCATTACTAGCTCCCATATATATCTCCCACCTCTGACAGCTTGTCATTATGTTATGAGGGACCCAAGCCAAAGGGGATTTATATAATTAATACATAATAATATATGCGTATATGAGGGGGCTTGTGCACAGTTGGTGGTTCCTGCATATCCCAGACCATCAATGTAGGGTAAACAGAGATAAATAGAGACACTGGTTTATACAGTACAGGGGGCCTGATTCAGAGCCGCTCGTTCGCTCTGAGCGATGTTTGCCCAACTGCGCGTGCGTACGGATCGTAATACACATGCGCGAACCAGTCAGTGCGGCCGAAAATCGTTTGTTCGCTAAATAGCGAATGCCTGCTATTTTGAGTGACAGAATGAGGCGTATGTGGGTGGTAACAGGGGAAGGTGCTTGAAAACGGGGAGTGGAGATCCGAACGCAGGCGTGCTTAAAGGTCAGAACGGGCGTTTTAAGGGTGTGCATAATTAAGACAGCAGCGTCATTGACCACGTCACTGGGTTATTTTATAGCCAGAACTGCTCGCAAGATTGTGGTAACAAAAACCAACCCCAAGAATAGCGAGCAGTTCATACGCTGGTCGATGTACTCGATTAATCTAATAAATAGCGGACATGACGTAGGATGCGAGCGGCCAGGGGGCGTAATTTTCAAAAAAACGACCGCAAGTTTTGTTCGCTCGTTCAGACCTAGAAGCGTAAACAGACCGCAAAGAGCGAACGGTTCATTTGAATAGCCACCCCTACTTTCTGGACGAGCGATCGCTAATTACGTCCGGCTCTGAATCAGGCCCAGAGTCCAGTATATACAGTACAGAGATAAATAGAGACACTGATATATACAGTACAGATACTAGTATATACAGTACATAGATAAATAGAGACACTGATGTATACAGTAAAGATACTAGTATATACAGTACAGAGATAAATAGAGACACTGGTTTATACAGTACAGTATATATAGTACAGAATGATAGTATATACAGTATCAAGATAAATAGAGACACTGGTTTCTACAGTACAGTATATATAGTACAGAATGATACTAGTATATACAGTACAGAGATAAATGGAGAGACTGTATTATACGGTACAGAGACTGGGATACATGGTACAGAGACTGTATTATACAGTACAGAGACTGGGAAACACGGTACAGAGACTGTATTATACAGTACAGAGACTGGGATACATGGTACAGAGACTGTATTATACAGTACAGAGACTGGGAAACACGGTACAGAGACTGTATTATACAGTACAGAGACTGGGATACACGGTACAGAGACTGTATTATACAGTACAGAGACTGGGATACACGGTATAGAGACTGTATTATACAGTACAGAGACTGGGATACATGGTACAGAGACTGTATTATACAGTACAGAGACTGTATTATACGGTACAGAGACTGGGATACACGGTACAGAGACTGTATTATACAGTACAGAGACTGGGATACATGGTACAGAGACTGTATTATACAGTACAGAGACTGGGAAACACGGTACAGAGACTGTATTATACGGTACAGAGACTGGGATACATGGTACAGAGACTGTATTATACAGTACAGAGACTGGGAAACACGGTACAGAGACTGTATTATACAGTACAGAGACTGGGATACATGGTACAGAGACTGTATTATACGGTACAGAGACTGGGATACACGGTACAGAGACTGTATTATACAGTACAGAGACTGGGAAACACGGTACAGAGACTGTATTATACGGTACAGAGACTGTATTATACGGTACAGAGACTGTATTATACGGTACAGAGACTGGGAAACACGGTACAGAGACTGTATTATACAGTACAGAGACTGGGAAACACGGTACAGAGACTGTATTATACGGTACAGAGACTGGGATACACGGTACAGAGACTGTATTATACAGTACAGAGACTGGGAAACACGGTACAGAGACTGTATTATACGGTACAGAGACTGTATTATACGGTACAGAGACTGTATTATACGGTACAGAGACTGGGATACACGGTACAGAGACTGGGATACACGGTACAGAGACTGGGAAACACGGTACAGAGACTGTATTATACGGTACAGAGACTGTATTATACGGTACAGAGACTGTATTATACAGTACAGAGACTGGGAAACACGGTACAGAGACTGTATTATACGGTACAGAGACTGGGATACATGGTACAGAGACTGTATTATACGGTACAGAGACTGGGATACACGGTACAGAGACTGTATTATACGGTACAGAGACTGGGATACACGGTACAGAGACTGTATCCCATTCTCTGTACTGTATACTACGGTCTCTGTACCATGTATCCCATTCTCTATACTGTATACTGCAGTCTCTGTACTGTGTATCCCATTCTCTATACTGTATACTACACAGTACAGGGACTGGGAAACACGGTACAGAGACTGTATTATACAGTACAGGGACTGGGAAACACGGTACAGAGACTGTATTATACAGTATTAAGACTGGGAAACATGATACAGAGACTGTATTATACAGTATTAAGACTGGGAAACATGATACAGAGACTGTATTATACAGTATTAAGACTGGGAAACACGGCACAGAGACTGTATTATACAGTACAGGGACTGGGAAACACGGTACAGAGACTGTATTATACAGTACAGAGACTGTGGAAACACGGTACAGAGACTGTATTATACAGTACAGAGACTGTGGAAACAGGGCACAGAGACTGTATTATACAGTACAGGGACTGGGAAACACGGTACAGAGACTGTATTATACAGTACAGGGACTGGGAAACACGGTACAGAGACTGTATTATACAGTACAGAGACTGTGGAAACACGGTACAGAGACTGTATTATACAGTACAGAGACTGTGGAAACACGGTACAGAGACTGTATTATACAGTACAGGGACTGGGAAACACGGTACAGAGACTGTATTATACAGTACAGGGACTGGGAAACACGGTACAGAGACTGTATTATACAGTACAGAGACTATTATACAGTACAAAGACTGGGAAACACGGCACAGAGACTGTATTATACAGTACAGAGACTGGGAAACACGGTACAGAGACTGTATTATACAGTACAGAAACTGGGAAACACGGTACAGAGACTGTATTATACAGTATAGAGACTGGGAAACACTGTACAGAGACTGTATTATACAGTACAGGGACTGGGAAACACGGCACAGAGACTGTATTATACAGTACAGGGACTGGGAAACACGGCACAGAGACTGGAATATAGAGTTCAGAGGGGATGGGTAAGGGGCACCGGCGCTTGGGACGGTGAAAATCCTGATGTCAGCATCCCGACAGGGTTAGGATACCCACCGACAAGTGTCGGTATCCTAAGTCTCCCCCTCTCCCTAACTTATCCCTAACCCCCTAGTGCCTAAACATAACCCTCTCCCCGTAGTGCCTTACCCTAACCTCCCACTCCCCGCATTCTAAATCTAACCCTCTCCCCGTAGTGCCTTACCCTAATCTCCCACTCCCCGCATTCTAAACCTAACCCTCTCCCCGTATTGCCTTACCCTAACCTCCCACTCCCCGCATTCTAAACCTAACCCTCTCCCCGTAGTGCCTTACCCTAACCTCCCACTCCCCGCATTCTAAACCTAACCCTCTCCCCGTAGCACCTTACCCTAACCTCCCACTCCCCGCATTCTACACCTAACCCTCTCCCCGTAGTGCCTTACCCTAACCTCCCTCTCCCCGCATTCTACACCTAACCCTCTCCCCGTAGTGCCTTACCCTAACCTCCCTCTCCCCGCATTCTAAACCTAACCCTCTCCCGGGTAGTGCCTTACCCTAACCTCCCACTCCCCGCATTCTAAACCTAAACCTCTCCCCGTAGTGTCTTACCCTAACCTCCCTCTCCCCGCATTCTACACCTAACCCTCTCCTCGTAGTGCCTTACCCTAACCTCCCTCTCCCCGCATTCTAAACCTAACCCTCTCCCCGTAGTGCCTTACCCTAACCTCCCTCTCCCCGCATTCTAAACCTAACCCTCTCCCCGTAGTGCCTTACCCTAACCTCCCACTCCCCGCATTCTAAACCTAAACCTCTCCCCGGTAGTGCCTTACCCTAACCTCCCTCTCCCCGCATTCTAAACCTAACCCTCTCCCCGTAGTGCCTTACCCTAACCTCCCACTCCCTGCATTCTAAACATAACCCTCTCCCCGGTAGTGCCTTACCCTAACCTCCCACTCCCCGCATTCTAAACCTAACCCTCTCCCCGTAGTGCCTTACCCTAACCTCCCACTCCCCGCATTCTAAACCTAACCCTCTCCCCATAGTGCCTTACCCTAACCTCCCTCTCCCCGCATTTTACACCTAACCCTCTCCCTGTAGTGCCTTACCCTAACCTCCCACTCCCCGCATTCTAAACCTAACCCTATCCCCGTAGTGCCTTACCCTAAACTCCCTCTCCCCGCATTCTACACCTAACCCTCTCCCCGTAGTGCCTTACCCTAACCTCCCACTCCCCGCATTCTAAACCTAACCCCCTCCCCGTAGTGCCTTACCCTAACCTCCCTCTCCCCGCATTCTACACCTAACCCTCTCCTCGTAGTGCCTTACCCTAACCTCCCTCTCCCCGCATTCTAAACCTAACCCTCTCCCCGTAGTGCCTTACCCTAACCTCCCTCTCCCCGCATTCTAAACCTAACCCTCTCCCCGGTAGTGCCTTACCCTAACCTCCCACTCCCCGCATTCTAAACCTAAACCTCTCCCCGGTAGTGCCTTACCCTAACCTCCCACTCCCTGCATTCTAAACATAACCCTCTCCCCGTAGTGCCTTACCCTAACCTCCCACTCCCCGCATTCTAAACCTAACCCTCTCCCCGTAGTGCCTTACCCTAACCTCCCACTCCCCGCATTCTAAACCTAACCCTCTCCCCGTAGTGCCTTACCCTAACCTCCCTCTCCCCGCATTTTACACCTAACCCTCTCCCTGTAGTGCCTTACCCTAACCTCCCACTCCCCGCATTCTAAACCTAACCCTTTCCCCATAGTGCCTTACCCTAAACTCCCTCTCCCCGCATTCTACACCTAACCCTCTCCCCGTAGTGCCTTACCCTAACCTCCCACTCCCCGCATTCTAAACCTAACCCTCTCCCCGGTAGTGCCTTACCCTAACCTCCCTCTCCCCGCATTCTAAACCTAACCCTCTCCCCGTATTGCCTTACCCTAACCTCCCTCTCCCCGCATTCTAAACCTAACCCTCTCCCCGTAGTGCCTTACCCTAACCTCCCTCTCCCCGCATTTTACACCTAACCCTCTCCCTGTAGTGCCTTACCCTAAACTCCCTCTCCCCGCATTCTACACCTAACCCTCTCCCCGTAGTGCCTTACCCTAACCTCCCACTCCCCGCATTCTAAACCTAACCCTCTCCCCGGTAGTGCCTTACCCTAACCTCCCTCTCCCCGCATTCTAAACCTACCCCTCTCCCCGTAGTGCCTTACACTAACCTCCCACTCCCCGCATTCTAAACCTAACCCTCTCCCCGTAGTGCCTTACCCTAACCTCCCTCTCCCCGCATTCTAAACCTAACCCTCTCCCCGTATTGCCTTACCCTAACCTCCCTCTCCCCGCATTCTAAACCTAACCCTCTCCCCGTAGTGCCTTACCCTAACCTCCCACTCCCTGCATTCTAAACCTAAGCCTCTCCCTGTAGTGCCTACAATAACCTCCCACTCCCCGCATTCCACACCTAACCCTCTGCCCGTAGTGCCTTACCCTAACCTCCCTCTCCCCGCATTCTAAACCTAACCCTCTCCCCGTAGTGCCTTACCCTAACCTCCCTCTCCCCACATTCTAAACCTAACCCTCTGCCCGTAGTGCCTTACCCTAACCTCCCACTCCCCGCATTCTAAACCTAACCCTTTCCCCATAGTGCCTTACCCTAACCTCCCTCTCCCCGCATTCTACACCTAACCCTCTCCTCGTAGTGCCTTACCCTAACCTCCCTCTCCCCGCATTCTAAACCTAACCCTCTCCCCGGTAGTGCCTTACCCTAACCTCAAACTCCCCGCATTCTAAACCTAACCCTCTCCCCGTAGTGCCTTACCCTAACCTCCCACTCCCCGCATTCTAAACCTAACCCTCTCCCCGTAGTGCCTTACCCTAACCTCCCTCTCCCCGCATTTTACACCTAACCCTCTCCCTGTAGTGCCTTACCCTAACCTCCCACTCCCCGCATTCTAAACCTAACCCTTTCCCCATAGTGCCTTACCCTAAACTCCCTCTCCCCGCATTCTACACCTAATCCTCTCCCCGTAGTGCCTTACCCTAACCTCCCACTCCCCGCATTCTAAACCTAACCCTCTCCCCGGTAGTGCCTTACCCTAACCTCCCTCTCCCCGCATTCTAAACCTAACCCTCTCCCCGTATTGCCTTACCCTAACCTCCCTCTCCCCGCATTCTAAACCTAACCCTCTCCCCGTAGTGCCTTACCCTAACCTCCCTCTCCCCGCATTTTACACCTAACCCTCTCCCTGTAGTGCCTTACCCTAAACTCCCTCTCCCCGCATTCTACACCTAACCCTCTCCCCGTAGTGCCTTACCCTAACCTCCCACTCCCCGCATTCTAAACCTAACCCTCTCCCCGGTAGTGCCTTACCCTAACCTCCCTCTCCCCGCATTCTAAACCTACCCCTCTCCCCGTAGTGCCTTACACTAACCTCCCACTCCCCGCATTCTAAACCTAACCCTCTCCCCGTAGTGCCTTACCCTAACCTCCCTCTCGCCGCATTCTAAACCTAACCCTCTCCCCGTATTGCCTTACCCTAACCTCCCTCTCCCCGCATTCTAAACCTAACCCTCTCCCCGTAGTGCCTTACCCTAACCTCCCACTCCCTGCATTCTAAACCTAAGCCTCTCCCTGTAGTGCCTACAATAACCTCCCACTCCCCGCATTCCACACCTAACCCTCTGCCCGTAGTGCCTTACCCTAACCTCCCTCTCCCCGCATTCTAAACCTAACCCTCTCCCCGTAGTGCCTTACCCTAACCTCCCTCTCCCCACATTCTAAACCTAACCCTCTGCCCGTAGTGCCTTACCCTAACCTCCCACTCCCCGCATTCTAAACCTAACCCTTTCCCCATAGTGCCTTACCCTAACCTCCCTCTCCCCGCATTCTACACCTAACCCTCTCCTCGTAGTGCCTTACCCTAACCTCCCTCTCCCCGCATTCTAAACCTAACCCTCTCCCCGGTAGTGCCTTACCCTAACCTCAAACTCCCCGCATTCTAAACCTAACCCTCTCCCCGTAGTGCCTTACCCTAACCTCCCTCTCCCCACATTCTAAACCTAACCCTCTGCCCGTAGTGCCTTACCCTAACCTCCCACTCCCCGCATTCTACACCTAACCCTCTCCCCGTAGTGCCTTACCCTAACCTCCCTCTCCCCACATTCTAAACCTAACCCTCTGCCCGTAGTGCCTTACCCTAACCTCCCTCTCCCCACATTCTAAACCTAACCCTCTCCCCGTAGTGCCTTGCCCTAACCTCCCTCTCCCCACATTCTAAACCTAACCCTCTGCCCGTAGTGCCTTACCCTAACCTCCCTCTCCCCACATTCTAAACCTAACCCTCTCCCCGGTAGTGCCTTACCCTAACCTCCCTCTCCCCACATTCTAAACCTAACCCTCTCCCCGTAGTGCCTTACCCTAACCTCCCTCTCCCCGCATTCCACACCTAACCCTCTGCCCGTAGTGCCTTACCCTAACCTCCCTCTCCCCGCATTCTAAACCTAACCCTCTCCCCGTAGTGCCTTACCCTAACCTCCCTCTCCCCACATTCTAAACCTAACCCTCTGCCCGTAGTGCCTTACCCTAACCTCCCACTCCCCGCATTCTAAACCTAACCCTTTCCCCATAGTGCCTTACCCTAACCTCCCTCTCCCCGCATTCTACACCTAACCCTCTCCTCGTAGTGCCTTACCCTAACCTCCCTCTCCCCGCATTCTAAACCTAACCCTCTCCCCGGTAGTGCCTTACCCTAACCTCCCTCTCCCCGCATTCTACACCTAACCCTCTCCTCGTAGTGCCTTACCCTAACCTCCCTCTCCCCGCATTCTAAACCTAACCCTCTCCCTGTAGTGCCTTACCCTAACCTCCCTCTCCCCGCATTCTAAACCTAACCCTCTCCCCGTAGTGCCTTACCCTAACCTCAAACTCCCCGCATTCTAAACCTAACCCTCTCCCCGGTAGTGCCTTACCCTAACCTCCCACTCCCCGCATTCTAAACCTAACCCTCCCCCCGTAGTGCCTACAATAACCTCCCACTCCCCGCATTCCACACCTAACCCTCTCCCCGTAGTGCCTTACCCTAACCTCCCACTCCCCGCATTCTAAACCTAACCCTCTCCCCGTAGTGCCTTACCCTAACCTCCCTCTCCCCGCATTCCACACCTAACCCTCTCCCCGTAGTGCCTACAATAACCTCCCACTCCCCGCATTCCACACCTAACCCTCTCCCCGTAGTGCCTACAATAACCTCCCACTCCCCGCATTCCACACCTAACCCTCTCCCCGTAGTGCCTTACCCTAACCTCCCACTCCCCGCATTCTAAACCTAACCCTCTGCCCGTAGTGCCTTACCCTAACCTCCCTCTCCCCGCATTCCACACCTAACCCTCTCCCCGTAGTGCCTACAATAACCTCCCACTCCCCGCATTCCACACCTAACCCTCTCCCCGTAGTGCCTTACCCTAACCTCCCTCTCCCCACATTCTACACCTAACCCTCTCCCCGTAGTGCCTTACCCTAACCTCCCTCTCCCCGCATTCCACACCTAACCCTCTCCCCGTAGTGCCTTACCCTAACCTCCCTCTCCCCGCATTCTAAACCTAACCCTCTCCCCGTAGTGCCTTACCCTAACCTCAAACTCCCCGCATTCTAAACCTAACCCTCTCCCCGGTAGTGCCTTACCCTAACCTCCCACTCCCCGCATTCTAAACCTAACCCTCTCCCCGTAGTGCCTACAATAACCTCCCACTCCCCGCATTCCACACCTAACCCTCTCCCCGTAGTGCCTTACCCTAACCTCCCACTCCCCGCATTCTAAACCTAACCCTCTCCCCGTAGTGCCTTACCCTAACCTCCCTCTCCCCGCATTCCACACCTAACCCTCTCCCCGTAGTGCCTACAATAACCTCCCACTCCCCGCATTCCACACCTAACCCTCTCCCCGTAGTGCCTACAATAACCTCCCACTCCCCGCATTCCACACCTAACCCTCTCCCCGTAGTGCCTTACCCTAACCTCCCACTCCCCGCATTCTAAACCTAACCCTCTCCCCGTAGTGCCTTACCCTAACCTCCCTCTCCCCGCATTCCACACCTAACCCTCTCCCCGTAGTGCCTACAATAACCTCCCACTCCCCGCATTCCACACCTAACCCTCTCCCCGTAGTGCCTACAATAACCTCCCACTCCCCGCATTCCACACCTAACCCTCTCCCCGTAGTGCCTTACCCTAACCTCCCACTCCCCGCATTCTAAACCTAACCCTCTGCCCGTAGTGCCTTACTCTAACCTCCCTCTCCCCGCATTCCACACCTAACCCTCTCCCCGTAGTGCCTACAATAACCTCCCACTCCCCGCATTCCACACCTAACCCTCTCCCCGTAGTGCCTTACCCTAACCTCCCTCTCCCCACATTCTACACCTAACCCTCTCCCCATAGTGCCTTACCCTAACCTCCCTCTCCCCGCATTCCACACCTAACCCTCTCCCCGTAGTGCCTTACCCTAACCTCCCTCTCCCCGCATTCTAAACCTAACCCTCTCCCCGTAGTGCCTTACCCTAACCTCAAACTCCCCGCATTCTAAACCTAACCCTCTCCCCGGTAGTGCCTTACCCTAACCTCCCACTCCCCGCATTCTAAACCTAACCCTCTCCCCGTAGTGCCTACAATAACCTCCCACTCCCCGCATTCCACACCTAACCCTCTCCCCGTAGTGCCTTACCCTAAACTCCCACTCCCCGCATTCTAAACCTAACCCTCTCCCCGTAGTGCCTTACCCTAACCTCCCTCTCCCCGCATTCCACACCTAACCCTCTCCCCGTATTGCCTTACTCTAACCTCCCTCTCCCCGCATTCTAAACCTAACCCTCTCCCCGTAGCACCTTACCCTCACCTCCCACTCCCCGCATTCCACACCTAACCCTCTCCCCGTAGTGCCTACAATAACCTCCCACTCCCCGCATTCCACACCTAACCCTCTCCCCGTAGTGCCTTACCCTAACCTCCCACTCCCCGCATTCTAAACCTAATCCTCTCCCCGTAGCACCTTACCCTCACCTCCCACTCCCCGCATTCCACACCTAACCCTCTCCCCGTAGTGCCTACAATAACCTCCCACTCTCCGCATTCCACACCTAACCCTCTCCCCGTAGTGCCTTACCCTAACCTCGCACTCCCCACATTCTACACCTAACCCTCTCCCCGTAGTGCCTTACCCTAACCTCCCTCTCCCCGCATTCTAAACCTAACCCTCTGCCCGTAGTGCCTTACCCTAACCTCCCTCTCCCCGCATTCCACACCTAACCCTCTCCCCGTAGTGCCTACAATAACCTCCCACTCCCCGCATTCCACACCTAACCCTCTCCCCGTAGTGCCTTACCCTAACCTCCCTCTCCCCACATTCTACACCTAACCCTCTCCCCGTAGTGCCTTACCCTAACCTCCCTCTCCCCGCATTCCACACCTAACCCTCTCCCCGTAGTGCCTTACCCTAACCTCCCTCTCCCCGCATTCCACACCTAACCCTCTCCCCGTAGCACCTTACCCTCACCTCCCACTCCCCGCATTCCACACCTAACCCTCTCCCCGTAGTGCCTACAATAACCTCCCACTCCCCGCATTCCACACCTAACCCTCTCCCCGTAGTGCCTTACCCTAACCTCCCACTCCCCGCATTCTAAACCTAACCATCTCCCCGTAGCACCTTACCCTCACCTCCCACTCCCCGCATTCCACACCTAACCCTCTCCCCGTAGTGCCTACAATAACCTCCCACTCCCCGCATTCCACACCTAACCCTCTCCCCGTAGTGCCTTACCCTAACCTCCCACTCCCCACATTCTACACCTAACCCTCTCCCCGTAGTGCCTTACCCTAACCTCCCTCTCCCCGCATTCTAAACCTAACCCTCTGCCCGTAGTGCCTTACCCTAACCTCCCTCTCCCCGCATTCCACACCTAACCCTCTCCCCGTAGTGCCTTACCCTAACCTCCCTCTCCCCGCATTCCACACCTAACCCTCTCCCCGTAGTGCCTTACCCTAACCTCCCTCTCCCCGCATTCCACACCTAACCCTCTCCCCGTAGCACCTTACCCTCACCTCCCACTCCCCGCATTCCACACCTAACCCTCTCCCCGTAGTGCCTACAATAACCTCCCACTCCCCGCATTCCACACCTAACCCTCTCCCCGTAGTGCCTTACCCTAACCTCCCACTCCCCGCATTCTAAACCTAACCCTCTCCCCGTAGCACCTTACCCTCACCTCCCACTCCCCGCATTCCACACCTAACCCTCTCCCCGTAGTGCCTACAATAACCTCCCACTCCCCGCATTCCACACCTAACCCTCTCCCCGTAGTGCCTTACCCTAACCTCCCACTCCCCACATTCTACACCTAACCCTCTCCCCGTAGTGCCTTACCCTAACCTCCCTCTCCCCGCATTCTAAACCTAACCCTCTGCCCGTAGTGCCTTACCCTAACCTCCCTCTCCCCGCATTCCACACCTAACCCTCTCCCCGTAGTGCCTACAATAACCTCCCACTCCCCGCATTCCACACCTAACCCTCTCCCCGTAGTGCCTTACCCTAACCTCCCTCTCCCCACATTCTACACCTAACCCTCTCCCCGTAGTGCCTTACCCTAACCTCCCTCTCCCCGCATTCCACACCTAACCCTCTCCCCGTAGTGCCTTACCCTAACCTCAAACTCCCCGCATTCTAAACCTAACCCTCTCCCCGTAGTGCCTACAATAACCTCCCACTCCCCGCATTCTAAACCTAACCCTCTCCCCGTAGTGCCTTACCCTAACCTCCCTCTCCCCGCATTCCACACCTAACCCTCTCCCCGTAGTGCCTTACCCTAACCTCCCACTCCCCGCATTCTAAACCTAACCCTCTCCCCGTAGTGCCTTACCCTAACCTCCCACTCCCCGCATTCCACACCTACCCCTCTCCCCGTAGTGCCTTACCCTAACCTCCCACTCCCCGCATTCCACACCTAACCCTCTCCCCGTAGTGCCTTACCCTAACCTCCCACTCCCCGTATTCTAAACCTAACCCTCTCCCCGTAGTGCCTTACCCTAACCTCCCACTCCCCGCATTCCACACCTAACCCTCTCCCCGTAGTGCCTACAATAACCTCCCACTCCCCGCATTCCACACCTAACCCTCTCCCCGTAGTGCCTTACCCTAACCTCCCTCTCCCCACATTCTACACCTAACCCTCTCCCCGTAGTGCCTTACCCTAACCTCCCTCTCCCCGCATTCCACACCTAACCCTCTCCCCGTAGTGCCTTACCCTAACCTCCCTCTCCCCGCATTCTAAACCTAACCCTCTCCCCGTAGTGCCTTACCCTAACCTCAAACTCCCCGCATTCTAAACCTAACCCTCTCCCCGGTAGTGCCTTACCCTAACCTCCCACTCCCCGCATTCTAAACCTAACCCTCTCCCCGTAGTGCCTACAATAACCTCCCACTCCCCGCATTCCACACCTAACCCTCTCCCCGTAGTGCCTTACCCTAACCTCCCACTCCCCGCATTCTAAACCTAACCCTCTCCCCGTAGTGCCTTACCCTAACCTCCCTCTCCCCGCATTCCACACCTAACCCTCTCCCCGTATTGCCTTACTCTAACCTCCCTCTCCCCGCATTCTAAACCTAACCCTCTCCCCGTAGCACCTTACCCTCACCTCCCACTCCCCGCATTCCACACCTAACCCTCTCCCCGTAGTGCCTACAATAACCTCCCACTCCCCGCATTCCACACCTAACCCTCTCCCCGTAGTGCCTTACCCTAACCTCCCACTCCCCGCATTCTAAACCTAACCCTCTCCCCGTAGCACCTTACCCTCACCTCCCACTCCCCGCATTCCACACCTAACCCTCTCCCCGTAGTGCCTACAATAACCTCCCACTCCCCGCATTCCACACCTAACCCTCTCCCCGTAGTGCCTTACCCTAACCTCCCACTCCCCACATTCTACACCTAACCCTCTCCCCGTAGTGCCTTACCCTAACCTCCCTCTCCCCGCATTCTAAACCTAACCCTCTGCCCGTAGTGCCTTACCCTAACCTCCCTCTCCCCGCATTCCACACCTAACCCTCTCCCCGTAGTGCCTACAATAACCTCCCACTCCCCGCATTCCACACCTAACCCTCTCCCCGTAGTGCCTTACCCTAACCTCCCTCTCCCCACATTCTACACCTAACCCTCTCCCCGTAGTGCCTTACCCTAACCTCCCTCTCCCCGCATTCCACACCTAACCCTCTCCCCGTAGTGCCTTACCCTAACCTCCCTCTCCCCGCATTCTAAACCTAACCCTCTCCCCGTAGCACCTTACCCTCACCTCCCACTCCCCGCATTCCACACCTAACCCTCTCCCCGTAGTGCCTACAATAACCTCCCACTCTCCGCATTCCACACCTAACCCTCTCCCCGTAGTGCCTTACCCTAACCTCCCACTCCCCGCATTCTAAACCTAACCCTCTCCCCGTAGCACCTTACCCTCACCTCCCACTCCCCGCATTCCACACCTAACCCTCTCCCCGTAGTGCCTACAATAACCTCCCACTCCCCGCATTCCACACCTAACCCTCTCCCCGTAGTGCCTTACCCTAACCTCCCACTCCCCACATTCTACACCTAACCCTCTCCCCGTAGTGCCTTACCCTAACCTCCCTCTCCCCGCATTCTAAACCTAACCCTCTGCCCGTAGTGCCTTACCCTAACCTCCCTCTCCCCGCATTCCACACCTAACCCTCTCCCCGTAGTGCCTTACCCTAACCTCCCACTCCCCACATTCTACACCTAACCCTCTCCCCGTAGTGCCTTACCCTAACCTCCCTCTCCCCGCATTCTAAACCTAACCCTCTGCCCGTAGTGCCTTACCCTAACCTCCCACTCCCCGCATTCCACACCTAACCCTCTCCCCGTAGTGCCTTACCCTAACCTCCCTCTCCCCACATTCTACACCTAACCCTCTCCCCGTAGTGCCTTACCCTAACCTCCCTCTCCCCGCATTCCACACCTAACCCTCTCCCCGTAGTGCCTTACCCTAACCTCCCACTCCCCGCATTCTAAACCTAACCCTCTCCCCGTAGTGCCTTACCCTAACCTCAAACTCCCCGCATTCTAAACCTAACCCTCTCCCCGTAGTGCCTACAATAACCTCCCACTCCCCGCATTCCACACCTAACCCTCTCCCCGTAGTGCCTTACCCTAACCTCCCACTCCCCGCATTCTAAACCTAACCCTCTCCCCGTAGTGCCTTACCCTAACCTCCCACTCCCCGCATTCTAAACCTAACCCTCTCCCCGTAGTGCCTTACCCTAACCTCCCACTCCCCGCATTCTAAACCTAACCCTCTCCCCGTAGTGCCTTACCCTAACCTCCCACTCCCCGCATTCTAAACCTAACCCTCTCCCCGTAGTGCCTTACCCTAACCTCCCACTCCCCGCATTCTAAACCTAACCCTCTCCCCGTAGTGCCTTACCCTAACCTCCCACTCCCCGCATTCCACACCTTACCCTCTCCCCGTAGTGCCTTACCCTAACCTCCCACTCCCCACATTCCACACCTACCCCTCTGCCCGTAGTGCCTTACCCTCACCACGTCCTGTACAGATACCACAGAAGACAGGAGCAGGTTATTGGACTGGTGTTATTATTCTCCAAATATAAGTGATGACATCACTACTAACTAAATATAAGGATGTATTTAACAAGTTGACATTACCTACAATGCTCCAAATAAAATAAGTTTACAAGATATTTTACATATACAGTATTTGTCACTCTGTATTATTGTGAATTAAGTGGGAGTTATCAGTATCATTGTCACTAGTCATCATAGGTAATAATATGTGTCAGTACAGTGTCCATGTTAGGACATTCCTCCTACAGTACATGCCTGACCGTGACTGACTGGAGAAGAGACCTCATACAGAGCACTGCCCTTATACAATTCCTGTATAAAACACACCCACCCGCCAACTTCACTGAAATACCACCATCACCCACATGGCCCTTTCACCCACCCACTGTCTGGATTCTGCCTGGGATCGGCTGTTACTTACCGCAGCGCCGGCTTCCCCTCATTAGCGAGAGCAGTGAGACGTCAGGAGCAGCGGTGGGTGACTTGCTGAGTATTCTCCCCGGGGCCCAGGTGACTGTCACACAATCCTCCATATCGGAGTTCCTGCAGCAATGGTCATGGGTGCAGCCATCTTGGCTGAATCACCTGATGGATCCTTATCCAGTGGTAGCTGTGTCAGTTCTCAGCTGACTTCCTCATCCAATGGACATCTACCTGGGGGTATAAACAGGACTCCAGGTGATTGCCTGATCTACTTTGTTATTCCCAGATGGTTGCTGTTTGCTTCATCCAGGCTTCACATGCAATCTTCTTCCCAGTGGTATTTCCAGTATATGCTCTGTACATCTCCTATGTACTGAGCCTAGTGATTATTTACAAAGTGCCATATCCTTGTGCAGCAGTCTCAGTGTTGTCCCCAGGCTGTTTTCTGCGGCGCATCACCCGGCACTGGTGTCTTTCTCTATCCCCACTGTCAGGGCCGCAACTAGGGGGGGGGCTAGAGGTGCACGTGCACCGGGTGCCGGGAATGCAGGGGGTGAAAGGTCTGACTTACGGTTGCTTGGGAGCTGCAGATTCAGAAAACGGCCATCCAAAAATGGCCGCCACCAAGGAGGAGACAGATGCTAGAGGTCCTTACTGGACCTCTAGGGTCTGTCTCCTCCTTGGCGGCGGCCATTTTTGGATGGCCTTTTTCAGCAGATTCCATGCAGACGAGCATGTAACCCCTGGCAACGAGCATAAACCTCATTGCAAAGAGCATGTAACCCCTGGCAACTAGCATAAACCCATAGCAACGAGCATGAAAAATCCTGGCAATGAGCATGAAACCCCCTAGCAAGGAGCATGAAAGCCCAGGCAACGAGCATGAAACCCTGTAGCAAGGAGCATGAAAGCCCAGGCAACGAGCATGTAACCCATGGCAACGAGCATGTAACCCCTGGCAACTAGTATAAACCCATAGCAACGAGCATGAAACCCCCTGGCAACGAGCATGAAACCCCCTAGCAAGGAGCATGAAACCCCTGGCAACGAGCATAAACCCCATGCAACGAGCATGTAACCCCTGGCAACTAGAGATGAGCGAGTTCGGATTTACTCTGTTCTTTTCGCCTCTTTACCACAAGTTTGGATTAGTTCGGATTTATTTTATTGGCTATCCAAAACACGTGATAGGCGATAGCCAATAAAATGCTGTTTTGAGATCCGAGTAAATCGGAACCCGCTCATCTCTACTGGCAACGAGCATGAAACTCCCTGGCAATGAGCATGAAACCCCCCGGCAACGAGCATGGAACCCTTGGTAATGAGCATAAAACCTCTGACAACGAGCAGGTAATTTTAAAGTAATTAGAAGCCTTACTGTGGGGCTTAAAATGGTGTCGGGCAAATATGTAAGTGGCACTTTGGTAAAAGGCATTACAGTGTGTGGCATAATGTGTAATGGGCATTATGGTGTGTGGAATAATGTAAGTCACTATACCAGGGACATTTAACTTCTGCACTGCCTTATGGAGGAGCAAGTACAAAATCCAGGTACAGGAAGGGAGGGGACGCAAAATTGCTGCCTTGCATCGGGTGACAGATATCCTAGTTTCGGCCCTGCCCACTGTCATCGGATCCCTGATCTGGGGACCGCGCCCTGCTTGCCGGGTGCAGCTGAAACCCATATCCCACTTGGAGGGGTCACTGGTGAACACCTCCCGGCAGGTTAGACTCCGCACCCTAGGACAGGTCTCACCAACATCCGATGCTTGTGGACGAGGAGACTGAACATCCAGGCCCCGCGCTCCTGACTCCTTCATTGACCCGGAACCACAACTTCCAGCCCCTTAGTAGGGGACTCCAGGATGCTAAACGTGACACCCACTGTCTTCTTCCTTCCAACAAATTCTTCCACCATCTTCATCTACCCGCCAACTTCACCGACATACCACCATCACCCACATGGCCCTATCACCAACCCACCACCTTCTCCTACCCCCCACATTCATCCATCTGCCAACTTCACCGACATACCACCATCACCCACATGGCCCTATCACCAACCCTCCACCTTCTCCTACCCCCCCCCACATTCATCCATCCACCTGCCAACTTCACCAACATATCACCATCACCCACATGGCCCTATCACCAACCCTCCACCTTCTCCTACACCCCCCACATTTATCCATCCACCTGCCAACTTCACCAACATATCACCATCACCCACATGGCCCTATCACCAACCCTCCACCTTGTCCTACCACCCCACATTCATCCATCCACCTGCCAACTTCACCAACATATCACCATCACCCACATGGCCCTATCACCAACCCTCCACCTTCTCCTACCCCCCACATTCATCCATCCACCTGCCAACTTCACCAACATATCACCATCACCCACATGGCCCTATCACCAACCCTCCACCTTCTCCTACCCCCCACATTCATCCATCCACCTGCCAACTTCACCAACATACCACCATCACCCACATGGCCCTATCACCAACCCTCCACCTTCTCCTACCCCCCCACATTCATCCATCCACCTGCCAACTTCACCAACATACCACCATCACCCACATGGCCCTATCACCAACCCTCCAACTTCTCCTACCCCCCCCACATTCATCCATCCACCTGCCAACTTCACCGACATATCACCATCACCCACCCTCCACCTTCTATCTCCCACCTGCCACTTTCTTCCTTCATACACCTGCCACCTTCACACAGCCGCCACCTTCAAGCACCTGGCCCTTTCACCCACTTGCCACCTTCATCCATCCATCTTCATCCATCCACCATCTTCACCCACCGACCAACTTCACCCACCGACCAACTTCACCAACCTACCACCATCACCGACATGGCCCTTTCACCCACCCCGCCATCTTCATCTACCAAGTAAATATCATTACATAAATGTAATGATATTTAATACAAAAATATACCAGTCATAGCCATCAGGCCATGTAGATGTTTTGCTGGTTTGTTTAATAACAATATCATTTTAATTTTGCACTCTGACATGTTAAAATTTAATAACGTGCATCAACAAAATACAATTTATTTTTCCCTATGTGTGGTAATTGTTGCATTATCATATAGTCAGTGATAGCACACTGCACCTCTTATAATAATTAAACCGTATCTATACATATATTAGGGGTTACTCTCAATTTATTAGTCCTAAAATATATATATATGTATATTAATAATAATAATAATAATAATAATATATATATGTATAATAATAATAATATATATGTATAATAATAATAATATATATGTATCAGTGTGGACGGGACCTTGTGGTGTCAGCTGGGTGTGATTAGGAATTTCCTGTTCCCCTCAGGAGAACAGCCATCGGGTCACCTGGGCGAGGAAGACTTGTGGGCTTCTCATGCAGCCGCTGTTTGCCCCATGCCACCAGGAGGTGCCCTGCCAGCAGTACTACGACTGGTGTGTGTATGACGCCTGCGGGTAGGTGATGACGCTAAATGTCGGCCATATTCCTCTGTTACCATCTGCGGGTGCGAGTTCATCTCTTTACTGTCTCTCAGGTGTGACTCTGGCGGAGACTGCGAGTGTCTATGCACGGCCATCGCCACGTACGTGGAGGAGTGTAACCAGCACGGAGTGTACATCCGCTGGAGGTCCCAGGACCTGTGCCGTGCGTATCGCTTCCTATTAATCAGCCATGTCTGGAGCTCTCCCGTGACTTTCATATTCATATCTGGGACAAAAATGTGACATGAAATCTGCCCTGGCCAAACCCCCCACTGCCCCCCACTCCTTCCGATGGGTGCCCTCATACTGTATACCTACCCCCTATATGCCATACAGCGCGAGACGCCCGGCACGAATTAGCCGCTGCGAGAGAAGTAACGTACCATAGTTTTCTCTCATTTTGCGGCTCATTCATAATCGCAGACGCAGTTACGCACCAGTCACAGTGTACTACAGACGCAGTTACGCTCCAGTCACAGTGTACTACAGACGCAGTTACGCTCCAGTCACAGTGTACTACAGACGCAGTTACGCGCCAGTCACAGTGTACTACAGACGCAGTTACGCGCCAGTCACAGTGTACTACAGACGCAGTTACGCGCCAGTCACAGTGTACTACAGACGCAGTTACGCGCCAGTCACAGTGTACTACAGACGCAGTTACGCACCAGTCACAGTGTACTACAGACGCA
This sequence comes from Taudactylus pleione, assembly GCA_031769625.1. NCBI lineage: Eukaryota > Metazoa > Chordata > Amphibia > Anura > Myobatrachidae > Taudactylus > Taudactylus pleione. Next base: position 1,460,630 of record JAUIMM010000976.1, read on the forward strand.
GTTACGCACCAGTCACAGTGTACTACAGACGCAGTTACGCACCAGTCACAGTGTTCTACAGACGCAGTTACGCACCAGTCACAGTGTACTACAGACGCAGTTACGCGCCAGTCACAGTGTTCTACAGACGCAGTTACGCACCAGTCCCAGTGTACTACAGACGCAGTTACGCACCAGTCACAGTGTTCTACAGACGCAGTTACGCACCAGTCCCAGTGTACTACAGACGCAGTTACGCACCAGTCACAGTGTACTACAGACGCAGTTACGCACCAGTCACAGTGTACTACAGACGCAGTTACGCACCAGTCACAGTGTACTACAGACGCAGTTACGCGCCAGTCACAGTGTACTACAGACGCAGTTACGCGCCAGTCACAGTGTACTACAGACGCAGTTACGCGCCAGTCACAATGTACTACAGACACAGTTACGCACCAGTCCCAGTGTTCTACAGACGCAGTTACGCACCAGTCCCAGTGTACTACAGACGCAGTTACGCACCAGTCCCAGTGTACTACAGACGCAGTTACGCACCAGTCACAGTGTACTACAGACGCAGTTACGCGCCAGTCACAGTGTACTACAGACGCAGTTACGCGCCAGTCACAGTGTACTACAGACGCAGTTACGCGCCAGTCACAGTGTACTACAGACGCAGTTACGCGCCAGTCACAGTGTACTACAGACGCAGTTACGCGCCAGTCACAGTGTACTACAGACGCAGTTACGCGCCAGTCACAGTGTACTACAGACGCAGTTACGCGCCAGTCACAGTGTACTACAGACGCAGTTACGCGCCAGTCACAGTGTACTACAGACGCAGTTACGCGCCAGTCACAGTGTACTACAGACGCAGTTAGACGCACCAGTCACAGTGTACTACAGACGCAGTTACGCACCAGTCACAGTGTACTACAGACGCAGTTACGCACCAGTCACAGTGTACTACAGACGCAGTTACGCACCAGTCACAGTGTACTACAGGCGCAGTTACGCACCAGCCACAGTATTCTACAGACGCAGTTACGCACCAGTCACAGTGTACTACAGACGCAGTTACGCGCCAGTCACAGTGTACTACAGACGCAGTTACGCGCCAGTCACAGTGTACTACAGACGCAGTTACGCGCCAGTCACAGTGTACTACAGGCGCAGTTACGCACCAGTCACAGTGTACTACAGACGCAGTTACGCACCAGTCACAGTGTACTACAGACGCAGTTACGCACCAGTCACAGTGTACTACAGACGCAGTTACGCACCAGTCACAGTGTACTACAGACGCAGTTACGCACCAGTCACAGTGTACTACAGACGCAGTTACGCACCAGTCACAGTGTACTACAGAAGCAGTTACACGCTCACAGTGTACTACAGACGCAGTTACGCACCAGTCACAGTGTACTACAGAAGCAGTTACACGCTCACAGTGTACTACAGACGCAGTTACGCACCAGTCACAGTGTACTACAGGCGCAGTTATGCACCAGTCTCAGTGTACTACAGGCGCAGTTACGCACCAGTCACAGTGTACTACAGACGCAGTTACGCACCAGTCACAGTGTACTACAGACGCAGTTACGCACCAGTCACAGTGTACTACAGAAGCAGTTACGCACCAGTCACAGTGTACTACAGGCGCAGTTACGCACCAGTCACAGTGTACTACAGACGCAGTTACGCACCAGTCACAGTGTACTACAGACGCAGTTACGCACCAGTCACAGTGTACTACAGACGCAGTTACGCACCAGTCACAGTGTACTACAGACGCAGTTACGCGCCAGTCACAGTGTACTACAGACGCAGTTACGCACCAGTCACACTGTACTACAGACACAGTTACGCACCAGTCACAGTGTACTACAGACGCAGTTACGCACCAGTCACACTGTACTACAGACGCAGTTATGCACCAGTCACACTGTACTACAGACACAGTTACGCACCAGTCAGTGTACTACAGACGCAGTTACGCACCAGTCACACTGTACTACAGACGCAGTTACGCACCAGTCACACTGTACTACAGATGCTGTGCTACGACCATAACCACACAGGAATTAGATTTAAAGATATACAAAGTTGCAGATAAAGAGCCACAGAGCTTGGAATGAGAAAAAAGCTCGGCTTGAGCCCTTTGTATACAGATTGGGGCTGTGTCGCACGCAGGTGTATACAGGTGCCGCACGAAGGTGTATACAGGTGCCGCACGCAGGTGTATACAGGTGCCGCACGCAGGTGTATACAGGTGCCGCACGCAGGTGTATACAGGTGCCGCACGCAGGTGTATACAGGTGCCGCACGCAGGTGTATACAGGTGCCGCACGCAGGTGTATACAGGTGCCGCACGCAGGTGTATACAGGTGCCGCACGCAGGTGTATACAGGTGCCGCACGCAGGTGTATACAGGTGCCACACGCAGGTGTATACAGGTGCCACACGCAGATGTATACAGGTGTCGCACGCAGATGTATACAGGTGTCGCACGCAGATGTATACAGGTGTCGCACGCAGATGTATACAGGTGTCGCACCCAGGTGTATACAGGTGTCGCACCCAGGTGTATACAGGTGCCGCACACCAGTGTATGAGGTCACATCTGTAGATGAACCTTTTCCCTTATCCTCATAAGCTGAGAGAATCCGTATCATGTTTACCTCACTGGAACAAAAGTACTGTGATGGAACGTATGGGAATATAAAATATATATATATATTATGCCTTGTGCGTGTGTGTGTATATATATGTTATAAATAATATATATACACAGTAAGAGCAGCTCTCCCTAACCACGGTATGATGGCTTACTGTCCCCTTCCTCTGTACAGCCATGCAGTGTGACAATGGGCTGGTGTATGAGGCCTGTGGACCCCCGTGTGCTCAGACCTGCAAGACCACGGGACTGGGCCCTGATCCACACTGCGCCTCTCTTTCCTGCGTGGAGGGATGCTTCTGTCCTCAGGAGAAGGTCCTGCATGGTAAGCGGACATTGTACGGACAATATTATCATAGTACAATCCATGGCAGCCTCTAATGTACAGACCTACTATTCTATTACAGGTCTTCTCCTCCCTCACCACTAGGGGTCCTCACAGTGAGGGGCAGCTCTGCAGGAACGGCTGACCTGTGACACTGAGCACATGTAGGAGCCGGTCAGACCCCTTTCACACTGGCAGCTGGACCCGGATTATTCCCAGGTCCAGCCATTCACACCAGACTGGGTCTTCCGACGTCACAGTATACGCTTGGAGATAAAGGGGTCTATTTACTAAGCTGTGTTAGGAGATAAAGTGAAATGAGATAAGGTACCAGCCAATCAGCTCCTAACTGCCATGCCACAGGCTGTGTTTGAAAAATGACAGGAGCTGATTGGCTGGTACCTTATCTCTGTTCGCTTTATCTCCTAACACAGCTTAGTAAATAGAGCCCTATGTCATCTCCAAGCACCTACTGAAGGCAGCCAATCGGGTCATTTGAGGCTTCACCTGGGTCGTCATGACCCAGGTTGCACCATTTACACAGCACCCTCACCAGGGTCTTTTTCAGGTAACCTTTTCCACTGAGCCGTCACCCGGGTGATTGCTGCAGTGGTAGAGGGTACATGGAGACCTATGTTGTAGCTTACGCTGATCATTATAACTCAGCAGCTTTGGGAGTTGCAGGATTGTAGGAACCTCTCTGCCTGTTCCTCTAATGCAGCCCTGGCCGACCTGTGGCTCTTCAGCAGTGACGTGCGGTGAGGTGAATGGCTGGGGAGGCACACATGGAGATGGGTCTCACCCCCTACTCACTGTAACTCTCCCCTCACTACACGAAGCTTCAGTGTCCATTCATTCTCCTGCCTGCATCACTGTGTCCTCTCTGCTGCTGCTGCTGCTATCGATCTCTAAACACTGCAGGGCACTTCCTGGTCACATGACACTCTCCTAGCTCCGATCTCTAAACACTGCAGGGCACTTCCTGGTCACATGACACTCTCCTAGCTCCGATCTCTAAACACTGCAGGGCACTTCCTGGTCACATGGCACTCTCCTAGCTCCGATCTCTAAACACTGCAGGGCACTTCCTGGTCACATGACACTCTCCTAGCTCCGATCTCTAAACACTGCAGGGCACTTCCTGGTCACATGGCACTCTCCTAGCTCCGATCTCTAAACACTGCAGGGCACTTCCTGGTCACATGACACTCTCCAAGCTCCGATCTAACACTGCAGGGCACTTCCTGGTCACATGGCACTCTCCTAGCTCCGATCTCTAAACACTGCAGGGCACTTCCTGGTCACATGGCACTCTCCTAGCTCCGATCTCTAAACACTGCAGGGCACTTCCTGGTCACATCACACTCCTAGCTCAGATCTCTAAACATTGCAGGGCACCTCCTGGTCACATGACACTCTCCTAGCTCCGATCTCTAAACACTGCAGGGCACTTCCTGGTCACATGGCACTCTCCTAGCTCCGATCTCTAAACACTGCAGGGTACTTCCTGGTCACATGACACTCTCCTAGCTCCGATCTCTAAACACTGCAGGGTGTACTTCCTGGTCACATGACACTCTCCTAGCTCCGATCTCTAAACACTGCAGGGCACTTCCTGGTCACATCACACTCCTAGCTCAGATCTCTAAACATTGCAGGGCACCTCCTGGTCACATGACACTCTCCTAGCTCCGATCTCTAAACACTGCAGGGCACTTCCTGGTCACATGACACTCTCCTAGCTCCGATCTCTAAACACAGCAGGGCACTTCCTGGTCACATGACACATCCAAGGTGTCCATCAGTGCTCAAGGCATGCCCCCCCCATACTCAGAGGCATGCCTCTATTAGCTCTCTTTCTGTGCAGCTTACTGCACATGGTGTGGCCCCACCCCCAGCTCTGAAAGCAGTGGCTGACTATACAGAAGTGAGGCTGAGCTGTTGCTGCCTCGTCTCCCTGCAGTCACAGGGAGCTCCACAAAGCTGGTGAGTGTGAACTATAAAACTGATTACAATAAACAAAGATGTTTATAAGTTATAAATATCTTATTTGTATTATTCTAATCATGTTTTTTATATCAAATCTCAGGAGTATGACAGGGGAGGCTCTGCCTAGCCTAACTGCACGTCCCTGCCCTCCAGCTGTTGTGAAACAATAAGTCCCAGCATGCCCTGCCGCAGTTTTGCTAGTAGGGAATGCTAAAACTATGGCAGGGCATGCTGGGATGTGTAGTTTAACAACAGCTTGAGAGACACAGGTGGACCAGGCCTGCTCTAATGAATATTGTCTGTCAGTGTGGTGTGCATTGCCCTGAATTACAGGATATTAAATGTCTCTTACACCAGTAATAATCATCCTTCCATGATTTAGATGGGAGCTGTATCATCCCTTCAGAGTGCCCGTGTTACTGGGAGAATCTGCCGTTCCCAGCTGGTGCCATGGTGAAGCAAGGCTGCCACAACTGGTAGGTGTCGTGGTTTCCTGCCACCAGGATAGGTTATACAAATACATGATATAATACGGGTTGTCTCTTTTGACCCATATACCAATGTTGTCTGGGGTGGTCACGTATAAAGCACAACACATCCACAATGGGTAATGCCCCATTGCCACAGAGTGCCCGGGGTTTGCTGAGTAAGATGTTGGGTTTGTGATGGGCAGGAGTTTGCCCTGGGTGAGGTGAGGTGTAGGAGGGCGCACCTTGTGGGGTGTAAGTGCAGCAGTCGCCTGATTGGGCAGGGCAGTCCATTATCATATGGATAAAGGGGTGGGGAAGGTTATTTTTTTTAGGGTAACTCCTTGCAGTGTACAAAGGGACGGGCGCAGGAATGAACGTAAGTCTGTTTGCGGAGCATGTGAGCCTGTTTGCGGAGCGTATCTTGTGTGTGTTATTGCAGTGTGGTACCAGGCATGCCCAAGTGGGCTGTGCGGAGGCATATATCCCCATGTATGATAGGAAGCGCTTAGCTGGGGTGTAGAAGGTAATTTCACGTAGCTGAGATCCCTGGGGGCACGTGCTAGGAATTGCAGGCTACAGAGAGATCCGTACGTGGCAGGAATTGCAGGCTACAGAGAGATCCGCACGTGGCAGGATTAGCAGGCTACAGAGAGATCCGTACGTGGCAGGAATTGCAGGTTACAGAGAGATCCGTACGTGGCAGGATTAGCAGGCTACAGAGAGAGCCGTACGTGGCAGGATTAGCAGGCTACAGAGAGATCCGCACGTGGCAGGATTAGCAGGCTACAGAGAGATCCGTACGTGGCAGGAATTGCAGGCTACAGAGAGATCCGTACGTGGCAGGAATTGCAGGCTACAGAGAGATCCGTACGTGGCAGGAATTGCAGGCTACAGAGAGATCCGTACGTGGCAGGAATTGCAGGCTACAGAGAGATCCGTACGTGGCAGGAATTGCAGGCTACAGAGAGATCCGTACGTGGCAGGAATTGCAGGCTACAGAGAGATCCGTACGTGGCAGGATTAGCAGGCTACAGAGAGATCCGCACGTGGCAGGCATTGCAGGCTACAGAGAGATCCGTACGCGGCAGGAATTGCAGGCTACAGAGAGATCCGTACGTGGCAGGAATTGCAGGCTACAGAGAGATCCGTACGTGGCAGGAATTGCAGGCTACAGAGAGATCCGTACGTGGCAGGAATTGCAGGCTACAGAGAGATCCGTACGTGGCAGGAATTGCAGGCTACAGAGAGATCCGTACGCGGCAGGAATTGCAGGCTACAGAGAGTTCCGTACGCGGCAGGAATTGCAGGCTACAGAGAGTTCCGTACGCGGCAGGAATTGCAGGCTACAGAGAGTTCCGTACGCGGCAGGAATTGCAGGCTACAGAGAGATCCGCACGCGGCAGGAATTCCAGGCTACAGAGAGATCCGCACGTGGCAGGAAGTACAGGCTATAGACAGATCCGCACGTGGCAGGAATTACAGGCTACAGAGAGATCCGCACGTGGCAGGATTTGCAGGAGACAGAGATATTATCCTTTATTTATATGGCGCCACAAAGGTTCCGCAGCGCCTTACACAGTACATAAATGAGCACAGAAGAAAATCAGTTAATAGTAATATACAGGACAAGGACATGGTTTATACTTTATACACATAGCTGCATAACACAAGCAGCGGGGCCTCAGCAACCAATTGTTAGGTGCCAATTGGGGAGTTAGGAGTAAAAGATACTATGAGTAGGGGGAGGAGACGCACATTTGGGATGAGGGCCCTGCTCATGAGAGCTTTACATTTTAAACGTCAGGGGCAGACAGACAGGGGTGACACAGATAGGGTAGATAGTGAGGAAGGAGCATGGAGCAGGGGGTTAGGATATGAGCTGTGGAATGTGAGGGGCAGACAGACAGGGGTGACACAGATGGGGTAGATAGTGAGGAAGGAGCATGGAGCAGGGGGTTAGGATATGTGCTGTGGAATGTGAGGGACAGACAGACAGGGGTGACACAGAGGGGTAGATAGTGAGGAAGGAGCATGGAGCAGGGGGTTAGGATATGTGCTGTGGAATGTGAGGGGCAGACAGACAGGGGTGACACAGATGGGGTAGATAGTGAGGAAGGAGCATGGAGCAGGGGGTTAGGATATGAGCTGTGGAATGTGAGGGGCAGACAGACAGGGGTGACACAGATGGGGTAGATAGTGAGGAAGGAGCATGGAGCAGGGGGTTAGGATATGTGCTGGGGAATGTGAGGGACAGACAGACAGGGGTGACACAGATGGGGTAGATAGTGAGGAAGGAGCATGGAGCAGGGGGTTAGGATATGAGCTGTGGAATGTGAGGGGCAGACAGACAGTGGTGACACAGATGGGGTAGATAGTGAGGAAGGAGCATGGAGCAGGGGGTTAGGATATGAGCTGTGGAATGTGAGGGGCAGACAGACAGGGGTGACACAGATGGGGTAGATAGTGAGGAAGGAGCATGGAGCAGGGGGTTAGGATATGTGCTGGGGAATGTGAGGGACAGACAGACAGGGGTGACACAGATGGGGTAGATAGTGAGGAAGGAGCATGGAGCAGGGGGTTAGGATATGTGCTGTGGAATGTGAGGGACAGACAGACAGGGGTGACACAGATGGGGTAGATAGTGAGGAAGGAGCATGGAGCAGGGGGTTAGGATATGTGCTGTGGAATGTGAGGGACAGACAGACAGGGGTGACACAGATGGGGTAGATAGTGAGGAAGGAGCATGGAGCAGGGGGTTAGGATATGAGCTGTGGAATGTGAGGGGCAGACAGACGGGTGACACAGATGGGGTAGATAGTGAGGAAGGAGCATGGAGCAGGGGGTTAGGATATGTGCTGTGGAATGTGAGGGGCAGACAGACAGGGGTGACACAGATGGGGTAGATAGTGAGGAAGGAGCATGGAGCAGGGGGTTAGGATATGAGCTGTGGAATGTGAGGGGCAGACAGACAGATGGGGTAGATAGTGAGGAAGGAGCATGGAGCAGGGGGTTAGGATATGAGCTGTGGAATGTGAGGCGCAGACAGACAGGGGTGACACAGATGGGGTAGATAGTGAGGAAGGAGCATGGAGCAGGGGGTTAGGATATGTGCTGGGGAATGTGAGGGGCAGACAGACAGGGGTGACACAGATGGGGTAGATAGTGAGGATGGAGCAGGGGGTTAGGATATGAGCTGTGGAACGTCAGGGGCAGACACACAGGGGTGACACAGATGGGGTAGATAGTGAGGAAGGAGCAGGGGGTTAGGATATGTGCTGTGGAATGTGAGGGGTAGACAGACAGGGGTGACACAGATGGGGTAGATAGTGAGGAAGGAGCATGGAGCAGGGGGTTAGGATATGTGCTGTGGAATGTGAGGAGCAGACAGACAGGGGTGACACAGATGGGGTAGATAGTGAGGAAGGAGCATGGAGCAGGGGGTTAGGATATGAGCTGTGGAATGTGTGTGTATAAGATGACCCGATGTTATGTCATACTTGCCTACCCTCCCGATTTGTTCGGGAGCTTCCCGAAAATCGGGTGCCGCTCCCGACCTCCCGGCCCCCGACGATGTGCCCGCACCCCCCTGCGCTTTTAAATCACAAACCCCGGCAGCGGGGGGGCCGGTGACGCGATTCGCGCTGAATCGCGTCATTGTGGCTCCGCCACCGGCATTGTGAAGAGGGGGCGGGGCAACGATGACGCAATCGTGCTGTCACGCCCCCATGCTCCGCCCCCCAATGCTTCGTCATGTGCCTGGCCCCGCCCCCTTTGGGCGTGTCACGCCCCCTGCCCTGTAAGCCCGACAGCTCCCTCCCGGAAGGAAGGAGCTAAATGTCGGCAAGCGTGTGTTATGTCAAAGTTAAGTCCTTCATACATCTGTCTCTATGATAGAAAATAGATTGTTTATGTTATTTACATGAGATGTACAAAATACAGTTGTAGCACTTTAATTATTGTGTGTTACATTATAGCATCTAAATACATCCCGCTAAAAATGCAGCTATTATGGGACTGTCCCGCCATCCTAATAGTGACTACTCGTGTCCCAGCTGCTGGGTGCCATGCCATGCTCCTGTGAGTGCGTGCTATGCCATGCTCCTGTGAGTGGGTGCATCTCACATGTTAGACCCACTCACAAATGGGTGCAGCCATCTCCAAAATGCTGTGGTCCCACAGGATGTTGCTATACCTGGGCCCAGAATTTCTCTTGGCAGCCCTGGAGGTGACAGGCAGAACCAGGAGGGAATGGGGCTTAGTGGTGGGATAACAAGGCCATGGAGGGAGGGAGGGAGGTGACAGGCAGAACCAGGAGGGAATGGGGCTTAGTGGTGGGATAACAAGGCCATGGAGGGAGATAGGTGACAGGCAGAGACAGGTGAGAATGGGGCTTAGTGGTGGGGGTAACAAGGCCATGGAGGGAGATAGGGGACAGGCAGAGACAGGTGAGAATGGGGCTTAGTGGTGGGGGTAACAAGGCCATGGAGGGAGGGAGGTGACAGGCAGAGAAAGGAGGGAATGGGGCTTAGTGGTGGGGGTAACAAGGCCATGGAGGGAGGTAGGTGACAGGCAGAGACAGGAGGGAAAGGGGCTTAGTGGTGGGATAACAAGGCCATGGAGGGAGATAGGTGACAGGCAGAGACAGGTGGGAATGGGGCTTAGTGGTGGGGGTAACAAGGCCATGGAGGGAGGGAGGTGACAGGCAGAGGCAGGAGGGAATGGGGCTTAGTGGTGGGGTAACAAGGCCATGGAGTGAGATAGGTGACAGGCAGAGACAGGTGGGAATGGGGCTTATTGGTGGGGTAACATGGCCATGGAGGGAGGGAGGTGACAGGCAGAGGCAGGAGGGAATGGGGCTTAGTGGTGGGGGTAACAAGGCCATGGAGGGAGATAGGTGACAGGCAGAGACAGGTGGGAATGGGGCTTAGTGGTGGGGGTAACAAGGCCATGGAGGGAGATAGGTGACAGGCAGAGACAGGTGGGAATGGGGCTTAGTGGTGGGGGTAACAAGGCCATGGAGGGAGGGAGGTGACAGGCAGAACCAGGAGGGAATGGGGCTTAGTGATGGGGTAACAAGGCCATGGAGGGAGGTAGGTGGCAGGCAGTACCAGGAGGGAATGGGGCTTAGTGGTGGGGTAACAAGGCCATGGAGGGAGGGAGGTGACAGGAAGAGACAGGAGGGAATGGGGCTTAGTGGTGGGGTAACAAGGGAAGGGAGGGAGGGAGGTGACCAGCAGAGACAGGAGGGAATGGGGCTTAGTGGTGGGGTAACAAGGCCATGGAGGGAGGGAGGTGACAGGCAGAACCAGGAGGGAATGGGGCTTAGTGGTGGGGTAACAAGGCCATGGAGGGAGGGAGGTGGCAGGCAGTACCAGGAGGGAATGGGGCTTAGTGGTGGGGTAACAAGGCCATGGAGGGAGGGAGGTGACAGGCAGAGACAGGAGGGAATGGGGCTTAGTGGTGGGGGTAACAAGGCCATGGAGGGAGGTGACAGACAGAGACAGGAGGGAATGGGGCTCAGTGGTGGGGGTAACAAGGCCATGGAGGGAGGGAGGTGACAGGCAGAGACAGGAGGGAATGGGGCTTAGTGGTGGGGGTAACAAGGCCATGGAGGGATGGAGGTGACAGGCAGAACCAGGAGGTAATGGGGCTTTTTGGTGGGGTAACATGGCCATGGAGGGAGGGAGGTGACAGGCAGAGGCAGGAGGGAATGGGGCTTAGTGGTGGGGGTAACAAGGCCATGGAGGGAGATAGGTGACAGGCAGAGACAGGTGGGAATGGGGCTTGGTGGTGGGGGTAACAAGGCCATGGAGGGAGGGAGGTGACAGGCAGAGACAGGAGGGAATGGGGCTTAGTGGTGGGGTAACAAGGCCATAGAGGGAGGTAGGTGACAGGCAGAGACAGGAGGGAATGGGGCTTAGTGGTGGGGTAACAAGGCCATGGAGTGAGGTAGGTGACAGGCAGAGACAGGAGGGAATGGGGCTTAGTGGTGGGGTAACAAGGCCAGGGAGGGAGGGAGGAGACAGGCAGAGACAGGAGGGAATGGGGCTTAGTGGTGGGGTAACAAGGCCATGGAGTTAGGTAGGTGACAGGCAGAGACAGGAGGGAATGGGGCTTAGTAGTGGGGTAACAAGGCCATGGAGGGAGGGAGGAGACAGGCAGAGACAGGAGGGAATGGGGCTTAGTGGTGGGGTAACAAGGCCATGGAGTGAGGTAGGTGACAGGCAGAGACAGGAGGGAATGGGGCTTAGTGGTGGGGTAACAAGGCCATGGAGGGAGGTAGGTGACAGGCAGAGACAGGAGGGAATGGGGCTTAGTGGTGGGGTAACAAGGACATGGAGGGAGGGAGTTGACAGGCAGAGACAGGAGGGAATGGAGATTAGTGGTGGGGATAACAAGGCCATGGAGGGAGGGAGGTGACAAGCAGAACCAGGAGGGAATGGGGCTTAGTGATGGGGTAACAAGGCCATGGAGGGAGGGAGGTGATAGGAAGAGACAGGAGGGAATGGGGCTTAGTGGTCGGGTAACAAGGGAATGGAGGGAGGGAGGTGACCAGCAGAGACAGGAGGGAATGGGGCTTAGTGGTGGGGTAACAAGGCCATGGAGGTTGGGAGGTGACAGGCAGTACCAGGAGGGAATGGGGCTTAGTGGTGGGGTAACAAGGCCGTGGGGGGAGGGAGGTGACAGGCAGAGACAGGAGGGAGTGGGGCTTAGTGGTGGGGTAACAAGGCCAAGGGGGGATATACAGATTCCTGGATATACATACAGCAGCAGATAGGGGAGTACCTGCAATGTACAAGCAGTGAGTGCAGTGAGGAGTTTCCTGGATATACATACAGCAGCAGATAGGGGAGTACCTGCAATGTACAAGCAGCGAGTGCAGTGAGGAGTTTCCTGGATATACATACAGCAGCAGATAGGGGAGTACCTGCAATGTACAAGCAGTGAGTGCAGTGAGGAGTTTCCTGGATATACATATAGCAGCAGATAGGGGAGTACCTGCAATGTACAAGCAGCGAGTGCAATGATGAGATTACTGGATATACATACAGCAGCAGATAGGGGAGTACCTGCAATGTACAAGCAGCGAGTGCAGTGAGGAGATTCCTTGATATACATACAGCAGCAGATAGGGGAGTACCTGCAATGTACAAGCAGCGAGTGCAGTGAGGAGATTCCAGGATATACATACAGCAGCAGATAGGGGAGTACCTGCAATGTACAAGCAGTGAGTGCAGTAAGGAGATACCTGGATATACATACAGCAGCAGATAGGGGAGTAATGCAATGTACAAGCAGTGAGTGCAGTAAGGAGATTCCTAGATATACATACAGCAGCAGATTGGGGAGTACCTGCAATGTACAAGCAGTGAGTGCAGTAAGGAGCTTCCTGGATATACATACAGCAGCAGATAGGGGAGTACATGCAATGTGCAAGCAGTGAGTGCAGTGAGGAGATTCCTGGATATACATACAGCAGCAGATAGGGGAGTACCTGCAATGTGCAAGCAGTGAGTGCAGTGAGGAGATTCCTGGATATACATACAGCAGCAGATAGGGGAGTACAAGCAGCGAGTGCAGTGAGGAGATTCCTGGATATACATACAGCAGCAGATAGGGGAGTACCTGCAATGTACAAGCAGCGAGTGCAGTAAGGAGATTCCTGGATATACATACAGCAGCAGATAGGGGAGTACCTGCAATGTACAAGCAGCGAGTGCAGTAAGGAGATTCCTGGATATACATAGAGCAGCAGATAGGGGAGTACCTGCAATGTACAAGCAGTGAGTGCAGTAAGGAGATTCCTGGATATACATACAGCAGCAGATAGGGGAGTACCTGCAATGTACAAGCAGTGAGTGCAGTAAGGAGATTCCTGGATATACATACAGCAGCAGATAGAGGAGTACCTGCAATGTACAAGCAGTGAGTGCAGTAAGGAGATTCCTGGATATACATACAGCAGCAGATAGGGGAGTACATGCAATGTACAAGCAGTGAGTGCAGTAAGGAGATTCCTGGATATACATACAGCAGCAGATAGGGGAGTACCTGCAATGTAAAAGCAGTGAGTGCAGTAAGGAGATTCCTGGATATACATACAGCAGCAGATAGGGGAGTACCTGCAATGTACAAGCAGCGAGTGCAGTAAGGAGGTTCCTGGATATACATACAGCAGCAGATAGGGGAGTACCTGCAATGTGCAAGCAGTGAGTGCAGTGAGGAGATTCCTGGATATACATACAGCAGCAGATAGGGGAGTACATGCAATGTACAAGCAGTGAGTGCAGTAAGGAGATTCCTGGATATACATACAGCAGCAGATAGGGGAGTACCTGCAATGTAAAAGCAGTGAGTGCAGTAAGGAGATTCCTGGATATACATACAGCAGCAGATAGGGGAGTACCTGCAATGTACAAGCAGCGAGTGCAGTAAGGAGGTTCCTGGATATACATACAGCAGCAGATAGGGGAGTACCTGCAATGTGCAAGCAGTGAGTGCAGTGAGGAGATTCCTGGATATACATACAGCAGCTGATGGTGAATTTGTTAATTCACATAAGTATGTTGCTTGTTGTCGTCCCAAGTGTGTTCTGGTTTTGAGGATGTTTTCCCTCAGTTTTCTTCCAGCTTCACTCCAGGATATAACTCCGTCTTAGATTATAAGTGTCATTATTTTTTGATAACTAACACTTTGCATCTAAAACTAAATATTGCAGCCTACATCTATGCAGCCTTACTGATCACTAATAATGAAGGTTACAAACATCTCTCTCTGTGCTCACTGATTGGGACCCCTCCCCCTGTGCTCAACACACACTAAATTGGGATGCAATAAAGTCTAAGATAAACTATTTGTGAGAAGGGTGTAGAACGCCGATTCACAGTACATTCCAAACTTACTATATTGAAAATGCTCCTAATATAAAAGTGGAGACAATTTACCTAAATAATATTTCAAAGCTGTGATTATACATTCAATATAACAGCATCTGATGGGAGCAGTGGTACAATTTACCTGCAATTCAGAGAGAGAGAGAGAGAGAAGTCCCATCAGTCTTTGCCTGGTGTACATATGGCTAATTAGAACTCCGGTGTAACTCTGTCTTAGATTATAAGTGTAATTACAATTTGATAACTAACACTTTGAGTCTAAAACTAACTATTGCAGCCTACGTCTAAGCAGCCTTACTGATCACTAAAGATATCCGCACGTGGCAGGGATTGCAGGCTACATAGATATTCGCAGGGCTAAATCCGCCTATTTTCAGACATGTGCCCCAAGGACAGGGCAGGTGCTCATTGATGATGATAGCTATGAAAGCAAGCGTACGATTGATTGGTTTATCTATGTACAGAGGTTACTGTCTGACATGATTTTGTCTGGTCTCCGTCTGACTGCCCCCTCTCCATTTGCAGCACCTGCGGAGCCGGCCGGTGGCGGTGCCCTGATGAGCCTTGTTCTCCCCCCTCCCGCTGTGGAGGTGATGAATTTGCCTGTCACCTGAGTGAGCGCTGTGTTCCCAATGCCTGGGTCTGTGACAACGAGGATGACTGCGGAGATGGCTCAGATGAGATCTGCTCGCTGACCTGTGCGCCACAAGAGCACCGATGTGCCAACGGGCAGTGCGTTGCCCTGGCTCACCGCTGTGATGGCCAAGCTGACTGCGTGGATCATTCAGATGAATGGGGCTGCCCAGTTCCGGCCTGCAGCACTGCGGAGTTCCGCTGCTCCAACGGCCACTGCATCCCGCTCTCCCATGTCTGCGATGGTGATCTTGACTGTGGATTTGCTGACGACTCTGATGAAGCCGGTGAGTGCATTACATGGGATGGAGACCTGTAGCGTCTGGTAGTCTGGTGAGGGCATTACATTGGATGGAGACCTGTAGCCTCTGGTAGTCTGGTGAGGGCATTACATGGGATGGAGGCCTGTAGCCTCTGATAGTCTGGTGAGGGCATTACATGGGATGGAGACCTGTAGCCTCTGATAGTCTGGTGAGAGCATTACATGGGATGGAGACGTGTAGCCTCTGATAGTGTGGTGAGGGCATTACATGGGATGGAGGCCTGTAGCCTCTGGTAGTCTGGTGAGGGCATTACATGGGATAGAGACCTGTAGCCTCTGATAGTCTGGTGAGGGCATTACATGGGATGGAGACCTGTAGCCTCTGGTAGTCTGGTGAGGGCATTACATGGGATGGAGACCTGTAGCCTCTGGTAGTCTGGTGAGGGCATTACATGGTACGGAGGCCTGTAGCCTCTGATAGTCTGGTGAGGGCATTACATGGGATGGAGACCTGTAGCCTCTGATAGTTTGGTGAGAGCATTACATGGGAGGGAGACCTGTAGCCTCTGATAGTCTGGTGAGGGCATTACATGGGATGGAGACCTGTAGCCTCTGGTAGTCTGGTGAGGGCATTACATGGTACGGAGGCCTGTAGCCTCTGATAGTCTGGTGAGGGCATTACATGGGATGGAGACCTGTAGCCTCTGATAGTTTGGTGAGAGCATTACATGGGAGGGAGACCTGTAGCCTCTGATAGTCTGGTGAGGGCATTACATGGGATGGAGACCTGTAGCCTCTGATAGTCTGGTGAGAGCATTACATGGGATGGAGACCTGTAGCCTCTGATAGTCTGGTGAGGGCATTACATGGGATGGAGGCCTGTAGCCCCTGATAGTCTGGTGAGGGCATTACATGGGATGGAGGCCTGTAGCCTCTGGTAGTCTGGTGAGGGCATTACATGGGATGGAGACCTGTAACTTCTGATAGTCTGGTGAGGGCATTACATGGGATGGAGACCTGTACCCTCTGACAGTCTGGTGAGGGCATTACATGGGATGGAGACCTGTACCCTCTGACAGTCTGGTGAGGGCATTGCAGAGTACTTGGCCACGCTAGATGTCGCCACCTGTTGACCCCATGATTTCTCCGTGCAGGCTGTTCTGCTGGGTGCAGTTCCGCTCACTTCCGCTGCTCCCTGGGAAGATGTGTGCCCTATATTCACCGCTGCGATGGGCACGACGACTGTGGTGATTACAGTGATGAGAGGGTCTGCGTCTGCCAGTCCCATGAGTTCCAGTGTCCGGATGGGCTGTGTGTGCGGAAGGAAAAAGTGTGCGACGGAGAAAGCGACTGCGCCACTGGGACGGATGAGACGGTCTGCTCAGGTAACCACGTGGCCGGCGGCTGAATCTCCGTACAGTCTGCAAAGGGAACCGCGGAGCGATCTGCTCTGTACATGGGAAGGACTAATAATATACACAAACTCATGACATCGTTGTATTAGATCATAGATGAGAAGAATAATGTTCCCCCTACTGTACATTATCAGGAAATTATAATAAAATGAGGGGTTCCATATTTATACAGGTGACAGAGTTACAGTGTGACAGCCGGCATAGGGAGGGCGGCGCCATATGCAAACTACAAATGCGCTGAGGGGAAGGATATCCGTGTCGGTCTCCGCATGTGCCCTCTTAGCGCGCTCACGGGTGATCATTAGACACTGCCAGGGCCACATCCTGCTCACTGGGGGTTGACCGCGCCCTTGCGTGCGGCAGGTTACGTGCTCTGCGAGTAGAAGCAAGTTGTCGGTGCGGTACGTGGCTGTAGAAAGCGCTCCTGCAGTGGTTGCAGTAAGTCAGGTAATATAATGTCTGGGCCGTGACCTTAGTGGGGGTGAGCAGCACAATCCAAAGCTAAAGCTGAGTGCACACTATGTGATAACGTCTGCTGTTCCCACAGATTGGGCACAATATATCGCTAAGTACAGCCGGTATGTCTGGGAATAACGTCTTTCCCAAGTAGGTCGCCATGCAGCACATCTACTTGTGTATACAGGCGGCCCACCGGCCGCAGCATCCCGCTAACAATGACATCACTGCTATTCCTGAGGCCAGGCATGATTGGTAAGTGTGTATGCATGATTCGTTTGTGCAGAACACTTACTAAATTGTTGGATCGGTCGTCCGTCCCATTGCAAGGTGCAGCTCTTATCGGGAATAATCCTGCATGTGGCATTAATAAACGCTGCTATACGTACAATAAGCTTAGAGATAACAGGATGGGCAGGCGATCCAGCAGCAACGTTATTATCCATCTTTACTTGTCTATATGATGTAATGGTGGTTACTGTAATGACGAGTGTCTGGCTGATCTGTATGGTGGTGACATCATACATGTGGTCAGTATGTACGGTATAATGGGCAGTCTGTCTGTATTGTCACAGGGTTAGGAGCGTGTCCCCCGGAGCTCTGGGTCTGTGGGGACGGATCGTGTATCAGGAGGGAGAAGCTGTGTGACGGGTTATCTGACTGCGCAGATGGATCAGACGAGGACCCACCTCAATGTGCGTCACCACCCCCGGATAATGCCATGATACCGACTACAGGTGAGTAATTACATATAGTTATCACTAGTTACCTCAGGACGTCACCACCCCCGCATAACGCCATGACACTCCTTCCGACTACAGGTGTGTAATTACATATAGCTATCAGTAGTTACCTCAGGACGTAACCCCCCCGGATAACACCAAGACACTCCCTCCGACTACAGGTGTGTAATTATATATAGTTATCACTAGTTACCTCAGGACGTCACCACCCCCGGATAACGCCATGACACTCCCTCCGACTACAGGTGTGTAATTATATATAGTTATCACTAGTTACCTCAGGACGTCACCACTCCCTGATAACACCAAGACACTCCCTCCGACTACAGGTGAGTAATTACATATAGTTATCACTAGTTACCTCAGGACGTCACCACCCCCGGATAACACCAAGACACTCCCTCCGACTACAGGTGTGTAATTACATATAGTTATCACTAGTTACCTCAGGGCGTCACCATCCCCGGATAACACCAAGACACTCCCTCTGACTACAGGTGAGTAATTACATATAGTTATCACTAGTTACCTCAGGACGTCACCACCCCCGCATAACGCCATGACACTCCTTCCGACTACAGGTGAGTAATTACATATAGTTATCACTAGTTACCTCAGGACGTCACCACCCCCGGATAACACCAAGACACTCCCTCCGACTACAGGTGTGTAATTACATATAGTTATCACTAGTTACCTCAGGGCGTCACCACCCCCGGATAACACCAAGACACTCCCTCCGACTACAGGTGAGTAATTACATATAGTTATCACTAGTTACCTCAGGACGTCACCACCCCCGCATAACGCCATGACACTCCTTCCGACTACAGGTGTGTAATTACATATAGCTATCAGTAGTTACCTCAGGACGTAACCCCCCCGGATAACACCAAGACACTCCCTCCGACTACAGGTGTGTAATTATATATAGTTATCACTAGTTACCTCAGGACGTCACCACCCCCGGATAACGCCATGACACTCCCTCCGACTACAGGTGTGTAATTATATATAGTTATCACTAGTTACCTCAGGACGTCACCACCCCCTGATAACACCAAGACACTCCCTCCGACTACAGGTGAGTAATTACATATAGTTATCACTAGTTACCTCAGGACGTCACCACCCCCGGATAACACCAAGACACTCCCTCCGACTACAGGTGTGTAATTATATATAGTTATCATTAGTTACCTCAGGACGTCACCACCCCCGGATAACACCAAGACAGTCCCTCCGACTACAGGTGTATAATTACATATAGTTATCACTAGTTACCTCAGGACGTTACCACCCCCGGATAACGCCATGACAGTCCCTCAGACTACAGGTGTGTAATTACATATAGTTATCACTAGTTACCTCAGGGCGTCACCATCCCCGGATAACACCAAGACACTCCCTCTGACTACAGGTGAGTAATTACATATAGTTATCACTAGTTACCTCAGGACGTCACCACCCCTGGATAACACCAAGACACTTCCTCCGACTACAGGTGTGTAATTACATATAGCTATCAGTAGTTACCTCAGGACGTCACCACTCCCGGATAACACCAAGACACTCCCTCCGACTACAGGTGTGTAATTACATATAGTTATCACTAGTTACCTCAGGACAATGTAAACAAAATACATTTTTCCACTAAGTGTGGACTGTGGACGTTACATTAATAATATCATTAAGACATATTATATTCCTGCATACTGTATGCATCGGTGGCACTAAAGCAGCGATTCTGACTGCAGGGGGCCATTCCATCCACCTGCTAACCAGACACAGGGGCTGTGGTTGGCAGCGGTGCCGCCCACAGGGCACTGCACACAGCACCTCTGGCACACCACTTGTTAAGGCACATGTACTCAGCTCTTATTCAGTTGTATTCACTCACCCTGGATCACTCTCCTCTTTCTATGCTCACCCTGGATCACTCTCCTCTTTCTATGCTCACTCTGGATCACTCTCCTCTTTCTATGCTCACCCTGGATCACTCTCCTCTTTCTATGCTCACCCTGGATCACTCTCCTCTTTCTATGCTCACTCTGGATCACTCTCCTCTTTCTATGCTCACTCTGGATCACTCTCCTCTTTCTATGCTCACTATGGATCACTCTCCTCTTTCTATGCTCACTCTGGATCACTCTCCTCTTTCTATGCTCACCCTGGATCACTCTCCTCTTTCTATGCTCACTCTGGATCACTCTCCTCTTTCTATGCTCACTCTGGGTCACTCTCTTCTTTCTATGCTCACTCTGGATCACTCTCCTCTTTCTATGCTCATTCTGGATCACTCTCCTCTTTCTATGCTCACTCTGGGTCACTCTCTTCTTTCTATGCTCACTCTGGATCACTCTCCTCTTTCTATGCTCACTCTGGATCACTCTCCTCTTTCTATGCTCACTCTGGATCACTCTCCTCTTTCTATGCTCACTCTGGATCACTCTCCTCTTTCTATGCTCACCCTGGATCACTCTCCTCTGTCTATGCTCACCCTGGATCACTCTCTTCTTTCTATGCTCACCCTGGATCACTCTCCTCTTTCTATGCTCACTCTGGATCACTCTCCTCTTTCTATGCTCACTCTGGATCACTCTCCTCTTTCTATGCTCACTCTGGATCACTCTCCTCTTTCTATGCTCACTCTAGATCACTCTCTTCTTTCTATGCTCACCCTGGATCACTCTCCTCTTTCTATGCTCACTCTGGGTCACTCTCCTATTTCTATGCTCACTCTGGATCACTCTCTTCTTTCTATGCTCACTCTGGGTCACTCTCCTCTTTCTATGCTCACTCTGGATCACTCTCTTCTTTCTATGCTCACTCTGGATCACTCTCCTCTTTCTATGCTCACCCTGGATCACTCTCCTCTTTCTATGCTCACCCTGGATCACTCTCCTCTTTCTATGCTCACTCTGGATCACTCTCCTCTTTCTATGCTCACTCTGGATCACTCTCCTCTTTCTATGCTCACTATGGATCACTCTCCTCTTTCTATGCTCACTCTGGATCACTCTCCTCTTTCTATGCTCACTCTGGATCACTCTCTTCTTTCTATGCTCACCCTGGATCACTCTCCTCTGTCTATGCTCACTCTGGATCACTCTCTTCTTTCTATGCTCACCCTGGATCACTCTCCTCTTTCTATGCTCACTCTGGATCACTCTCTTCTTTCTATGCTCACCCTGGATCACTCTCCTCTTTCTATGCTCACCCTGGGTCACTCTCCTCTTTCTATGCTCACTCTGGATCACTCTCCTCTTTCTATGCTCACCCTGGATCACTCTCCTCTTTCTATGCTCACTCTGGATCACTCTCTTCTTTCTATGCTCACTCTGGATCACTCTCCTCTTTCTATGCTCACTCTGGATCACTCTCCTCTTTCTATGCTCACCCTGGATCACTCTCCTCTTTCTATGCTCACTCTGGATCACTCTCCTCTTTCTATGCTCACCCTGGATCACTCTCCTCTTTCTATGCTCACTATGGATCATTCTCCTCTTTCTATGCTCACTCTGGATCACTCTCTTCTTTCTATGCTCACCCTGGATCACTCCCCTCTGTCTATGCTCACTCTGGATCACTCTCTTCTTTCTTTGCTCACTCTGGGTCACTCTCCTCTTTCTATGCTCACCCTGGATCACTCTCCTCTTTCTATGCTCACCCTGGATCACTCTCCTCTTTCTATGCTCACTCTGGATCACTCTCTTCTTTCTATGCTCACCCTGGGTCACTCTCCTCTTTCTATGCTCACTCTGGGTCACTCTCTTCTTTCTATGCTCACTCTGGGTCACTCTCCTCTTTCTATGCTCACTCTGGATCACTCTCTTCTTTCTATGCTCACTCTGGATCACTCTCCTCTTTCTATGCTCACTCTGGATCACTCTCCTCTTTCTATGCTCACTCTGGATAACTCTCCTCTTTCTATGCTCACTCTGGATCACTCTCTTCTTTCTATGCTCACCCTGGATCACTCTCCTCTTTCTATGCTCACCCTGGATCACTCTCCTCTTTCTATGCTCACCCTGGGTCACTCTCCTCTTTCTATGCTCACTCTGGATCACTCTCCTCTTTCTATGCTCACCCTGGATCACTCTCCTCTTTCTATGCTCACTCTGGATCACTCTCTTCTTTCTATGCTCACCCTGGATCACTCTCCTCTTTCTATGCTCACCCTGGATCACTCTCTTCTTTCTATGCTCACCCTGGATCACTCTCCTCTTTCTATGCTCACCCTGGGTCACTCTCCTCTTTCTATGCTCACTCTGGATCACTCTCCTCTTTTTATGCTCACCCTGGATCACTCTCCTCTTTCTATGCTCACTCTGGATCACTCTCTTCTTTCTATGCTCACTCTGGATCACTCTCCACTTTCTATGCTCACTCTGGACCACTCTCCTCTTTCTATGCTCACCCTGGATCACTCTCCTCTTTCTATGCTCACTCTGGATCACTCTCCTCTTTCTATGCTCACTATGGATCACTCTCCTCTTTCTATGCTCACTCTGGATCACTCTCCTCTTTCTATGCTCACTCTGGATCACTCTCCTCTTTCTATGCTCACCCTGGATCACTCTCCTCTGTCTATGCTCACTCTGGATCACTCTCTTCTTTCTATGCTCACTCTGGATCACTCTCCTCTTTCTATGCTCACTCTGGATCACTCTCCTCTTTCTATGCTCACTCTGGATCACTATCTTCTTTCTATGCTCACCCTGGATCACTCTCCTCTTTCTATGCTCACTCTGGATCACTCTCTTCTTTCTATGCTCACTCTGGATCACTCTCCTCTTTCTATGCTCACTCTGGATCACTCTCCTCTTTCTATGCTCACTCTGGATCACTCTCCTCTTTCTATGCTCACTCTGGATCACTCTCTTCTTTCTATGCTCACCCTGGATCACTCTCCTCTTTCTATGCTCACCCTGGATCACTCTCCTCTTTCTATGCTCTCCCTGGATCACTCTCTTCTTTCTATGCTCACCCTGGATCACTCTCCTCTTTCTATGCTCACTCTGGATCACTCTCCTCTTTCTATGCTCACTCTGGATCACTCTCCTCTTTCTATGCTCACTCTGGATCACTCTCCTCTTTCTATGCTCACTCTGGATCACTCTCCTCTTTCTATGCTCACTCTGGATCACTCTCCTCTTTCTATGCTCACTCTGGATCACTCTCCTCTCTCTATGCTCACTCTGGATCACTCTCCTCTTTCTATGCTCACCCTGGATCACTCTCCTCTTTCTATGTTCACCCTGGATCACTCTCCTCTTTCTATGCTCACTCTGGATCACTCTCCTCTTTCTATGCTCACTCTGGATCACTCTCTTCTTTCTATGCTCACTCTGGATCACTCTCTTCTTTCTATGCTCACTCTGGATCACTCTCCTCTTTCTATGCTCACCCTGGATCACTCTCCTCTTTCTATGCTCACTCTGGATCACTCTCTTCTTTCTATGCTCACTCTGGATCACTCTCTTCTTTCTATGCTCACTCTGGATCACTCTCCTCTTTCTATGCTCACTCTGGATCACTCTCCTCTTTCTATGCGTGCTCACCCTGGATCACTCTCCTCTGTCTATGCTCACTCTGGATCACTCTCTTCTTTCTATGCTCACTCTGGATCACTCTCTTCTTTCTATGCTCACTCTGGATCACTCTCCTCTTTCTATGCTCACCCTGGATCACTCTCCTCTTTCTATGCTCACTCTGGATCACTCTCCTCTTTCTATGCTCACTCTGGATCACTCTCCTCTTTCTATGCTCACTCTGGATCACTCTCCTCTTTCTATGCTCACTCTGGATCACTCTCCTCTTTCTATGCTCACGCTGGATCACTCTCCTCTGTCTATGCTCACCCTGGATCACTCTCTTCTTTCTATGCTCACTCTGGATCACTCTCCTCTTTCTATGCTCACTCTGGATCACTCTCTTCTTTCTATGCTCACCCTGGATCACTCTCTTCTTTCTATGCTCACCCTGGATCACTCTCCTCTGTCTATGCTCACCCTGGATCACTCTCTTCTTTCTATGCTCACTCTGGATCACTCTCCTCTTTCTATGCGTGCTCACCCTGGATCACTCTCCTCTGTCTATGCTCACTCTGGATCACTCTCTTCTTTCTATGCTCACTCTGGATCACTCTCCTCTTTCTATGCTCACTCTGGATCACTCTCCTCTTTCTATGCTCACGCTGGATCACTCTCCTCTGTCTATGCTCACTCTGGATCACTCTCCTCTGTCTATGCTCACTCTGGGTCACTCTCTTCTTTCTATGCTCACTCTGGGTCACTCTCTTCTTTCTATGCTCACTCTGGGTCACTCTCCTCTTTCTATGCTCACTCTGGGTCACTCTCTTCTTTCTATGCTCACCCTGGATCACTCTCCTCTTTCTATGCTCACTCTGGGTCACTCTCCTCTTTCTATGCTCACTCTGGATCACTTTCCTCTTTCTATGCTCACTCTGGATCCCTCTCCTCTTTCTATGCTCACTCTGGATCACTCTCCTCTTTCTATGCTCACTCTGGATCACTCTCTTCTTTCTATGCTCACTCTGGATCACTCTCCTCTTTCTATGCTCACTCTGGATAACTCTCCTCTTTCTATGCTCACTCTGGATCACTCTCCTCTTTCTATGCTCACTCTGGATCACTCTCCTCTTTCTATGCTCACTCTGGATCACTCTCCTCTTTCTATGCTCACTCTGGATCACTCTCCTCTTTCTATGCTCACTCTGGATCACTCTCCTCTTTCTATGCTCACTCTGGATCACTCTCCTCTTTCTATGCTCACTCTGGATCACTCTCCTCTTTCTATGCTCTCCCTGGATCACTCTCCTCTTTCTATGCTCACTCTGGATCACTCTTCTCTTTCTATTGCACCAGCCCTATGTGGGTGTGAGAGATCCATCAGGAACAGATTTCCTTTCCCGTATGCATGGAGCTGTAGATACTCGCCCAGACACTACCACGATTCAGGACCGATCACATTGTCACTGCCAGGTGTCCACCCCAAAACACCCAATTTCACGGAAAGACAGACCCTCTGTATGCAATGACGCACCGTTTGCGTCTGTGCGCAGAGATCTGTGTGACTCTGCATCAGCCCCTGTATCTCCATCTTCTGTCACTCCTGACCCCCGTGTCCTAGTCTCATCCCTGTCTTCCTCAGGGCTAGTGACTACCTCCCATATCAATGTGTTCTCCCGGCTCATTCCTATCACTAATCTCAGATTGGTTACATTAGGGTCTGTCTCCTCTCTCTGCACCCCGTCCCCCCTCCCTTGTGTGGAGACAAATCCCTGTGTCCCATCCATGCTGTGTATTTATGCTTTAGTGGGTGCTCCGGGCAGCAGCTGTGGCCGCTACGAGTTTCAGTGCCGGAGTGGCGAGTGCAGACCCCGGGGGTGGCTGTGTGACAATGAAGTGGATTGTATGGACGCCAGCGATGAACTCGACTGTAACAGAACCTGTGACCTCAACCAGTTCAAATGCACTATGAGTGGGGAATGCATTGACTATAGCCAGCTGTGCGACGGGATGCCCCACTGCCGTGACCAATCAGATGAGAGCATGGACAACTGTGGTAAGAGCTCTATCGCTGTGTGTTATAGGAGTGCGGTGTCCTCGGGTCACCAGCTATAATGCAGATGAGAGGTTATTACTTGTGCTAGGGCCCTCAGTCTGTGAGTAACATGGCGGCGGCTGATCGCCTCTGCTCCATGTGCTTATTACAGATTGCAATAACTTTGTGTGATCGCTCTTCACAGGTTCTACACAAATCCCCCCCTGCCCCGGGCACTTCATCTGCGCCAACCGGATGTGTGTGAACATCTCTCTGATATGTGATGGAGCTCCAGACTGCCCACAGGGAGAGGACGAGAGGACATGTGGTGAGATATGGGCGGGTCACAGTTATTCTCATGATGCTATTTGTCTATCTGGTGGACCAAGGCTTCAGATATTACAGGCACCTTGTAGATGGGTGACTGGGCTGAGCAGACTCCTCTTAGGGTACTTTATGGGCAGGGTGGGTGAGATGCAACAGACAGGTTCTCCCCATACCCTCAGATTGCTCCTACTGTAGGGTGGACGGGGCATAACCATGCTCTTACTGAGCCTCAGGACACCAGGAGACAGTAGGACTTCTCCTAAATATGGCCTCAGCCTGTCTATTATTACAGCTCAGGCTCCTTAAATATACAGTGAGACCACCCTAACCTACAGTTTGCATCCCTTGTAGAGAGAAGCTCTGGAACCATATCCCCCTCCAAACAAAGGAACCAGACGGCTTCGGTATGTCCCGAGTATTCCTGCCCAGATGGACATTGTCTGATGTTTAAACAGGTATATGAACAAGGAGGACATAGGCATAGAATCTCCCATGAGATCTTGCCGCCTTCTGTTATCTGGGCTTTATTCTGTGTCTGCAGGTCTGTAACGGGATTCCTGATTGCGGTGATGACACCTCGGGCTGGGTGGCATCGGACGAGAGGGAGTGTGGTTTCTGGAGCCCGTGGGGCAGATGGAGTGACTGCAGACAATCCTGTGGGACCGGTGTACAAACCAGACGACGTGTGTGTACCAATCCGACCAGTGATATCCTCAGGCAGTGCCGGGGAGAGGAGACTGAGGCCCAGCAATGCTTCTCCGTGTCCTGCCCAGGTGAGGGGACTTTCCATCACCTCCGTCAGAGTCAGCATTACTGTAGGATCACACATTATCTTACATGAGTATAAGTCAGGCAGCAGACCATGCCTCATCCGCCCAGACCAAAAAGGCCTACAGTTCCAGGTGCTGGGAGCTGGGTCATGAGACGGAAGGCTTGTAACAACCATATAATGAATATGATCCAGAAGTGCTCTTCCAGCTTTGCCATAATTACTGAAAGGTGCCACACCAGCCCCTGGCATTAAAGCCGATCACAGAACATGACAGTAATGGACCAGAAGACACCTGAAAGAAGTAGAACTTTCTAGAGATGACAATGATTGGGTGCGAGTCGTGCGACATCCCAGCATATCTTGGTCCTATCACACGTCTTCTGCTCAATAAATAGCTTCATCCAATCCCATTAGTGACCTGTTTCAAGAGAGCCGCCCCCCACCTCCTCCCCCCTCCCTACCATTCCGGTACTGATTCTGACAATCTGCATGTTAGGGGGTCACATAATGTCTGTAGGACACTTTACACTCTAGATCGTGTTCGCAGTGTTTAGAAGAATTAGGCTGATGTGTCATAACCACGTTATCTCTTCTCAGTCGATGGCTTTTGGACACCGTGGACAACATGGTCAAACTGCACCCAAGATTGCACTGGGATGGTAATTCATCGGAGGGAGTGCACCCCACCACAGAACGGGGGACGGCACTGTTCTGACCTACCAGGCTCTTCCTCTTCGTACCTTGAGATTGGTAAGTGTGGTCAGATGCTCTTCTAAGGAGGACACCATTAATGGTGGCTTGGGGTGGTAAGAGAGAATTTTGTGGGATCGTCATTTGGATTTGAAAAGGATACAAGCCTTTTATTTACCAGTATTGTCCTACTGTATATAATAAACCCAGTGTGGATCCTGTCTGCCTTTCCCCATATAGATGTGTGTCGCCAGGATGGCTGCCCCATCACCCCATCGTGTCCTGCTGAGCTGGAGTATAACAGCTGTGCCCCGTGTCCCCTGTCCTGCTCTGACCTGACCAACAAGAGGATCTGCCAAGATGATCAGCCCTGCGTCTCGGGTAAGAGAGAGGGGGCTACAGAATCACTGTGGGTACATGGCTCACTGCCCGTACTATGCTGCAATCCTCCTATGTATCAGTAGGCAGTCCTCCAAAAATGTCCGTCATGGGAGGATATCCGCTAAATGCAGTGTCCTCTTAATGTGTAATACGGGGTGTCAGTAATACAGCAGATATCGGATGCAGTCCGTCTTCATTCACAAAAGCAGATCCTATTGGCTTCTTTCTATGGTGCAAGGTAAGATCTGAATCACGCAAAGGTCCGGAAAGCGTCTACTTTCTGCCATCTTTAGATTGCGTCAGCCAGTGTATACTACGGGCTACATTATCACATATTATACGGCAGAGGTAATGTCAGGTTACAAATGTAATGGGTGTAATAGATGGTGTCAGCCAGTGTATACTACGGGCTACATTATCACTTATTATACGGCAGAGGTAATGTCAGGTTACACATGTAATGGGTGTAATAGATGGTGTCAGCCAGTGTATACTATGGGCTACATTATCACATATTATATGGCAGAGGTAATGTCAGGTTACACATGTAATGGGTGTAATAGATGGTGTCAGCCATTGTATACTATGGGCTACATTATCACATATTATACGGCAGAGGTAATGTCAGGTTACACATGTAATGGGTGTAATAGATGGTGTCAGCCAGTGTATACTATGGGCTACATTATCACATATTATATGGCAGAGGTAATGTCAGGTTACACATGTAATGGGTGTAATAGATGGTGTCAGCCAGTGTATACTATAGGCTACATTATCACTTATTATACGGCAGAGGTAATGTCAGGTTACACATGTAATGGGTGTGATAGATGGTGTCAGCCAGTGTATACTATGGGCTACATTATCACATATTATACGGCAGAGGTAATGTCAGGTTACACATGTAATGGGTGTAATAGATGGTGTCAGCCATTGTATACTATGGGCTACATTATCACATATTATACGGCAGAGGTAATGTCAGGTTACACATGTAATGGGTGTAATAGATGGTGTTAGCCATTGTATACTATGGGCTACATTATCACATATTATATGGCAGAGGTAATGTCAGGTTACACATGTAATGGGTGTAATAGATGGTGTCAGCCTTTGTATACTATGGGCTACATTATCACATATTATACGGCAGAGGTAATGTCAGGTTACACATGTAATGGGTGTAATAAATGGTGTCAGCCATTGTATACTATGGGCTACATTATCACATATTATACGGCAGAGGTAATGTCAGGTTACACATGAACAGTAATGGGTGTAATATATGGTTTCAGCCATTGTATACTATAGGCTACATTATCACTTATTATACGGCAGAGGTAATGTCAGGTTACACATGTAATGGGTGTAATAGATGGTGTCAGCCAGTGTATACTATGGGCTACATTATCACATATTATACGGCAGAGGTAATGTCAGGTTACACATGTAATGGGTGTAATAGATGGTGTCAGCCAGTGTATACTATGGGCTACATTATCACATATTATACGGCAGAGGTAATGTCAGGTTACACATGTAATGGGTGTAATAGATGGTGTCAGCCAGTGTATACTATGGGCTACATTATCACATATTATACGGCAGAGGTAATGTCAGGTTACACATGTAATGGGTGTAATAGATGGTGTTAGCCATTGTATACTATGGGCTACATTATCACATATTATATGGCAGAGGTAATGTCAGGTTACACATGTAATGGGTGTAATAGATGGTGTCAGCCTTTGTATACTATGGGCTACATTATCACATATTATACGGCAGAGGTAATGTCAGGTTACACATGTAATGGGTGTAATAAATGGTGTCAGCCATTGTATACTATGGGCTACATTATCACATATTATACGGCAGAGGTAATGTCAGGTTACACATGAACAGTAATGGGTGTAATATATGGTTTCAGCCATTGTATACTATAGGCTACATTATCACTTATTATACGGCAGAGGTAATGTCAGGTTACACATGTAATGGGTGTAATAGATGGTGTCAGCCAGTGTATACTATGGGCTACATTATCACATATTATACGGCAGAGGTAATGTCAGGTTACACATGTAATGGGTGTAATAGATGGTGTCAGCCAGTGTATACTATGGGCTACATTATCACATATTATACGGCAGAGGTAATGTCAGGTTACACATGTAATGGGTGTAATAGATGGTGTCAGCCAGTGTATACTATGGGCTACATTATCACATATTATACGGCAGAGGTAATGTCAGGTTACACATGTAATGGGGGTAATAGATGGTGCCAGCCATTGTATACTATAGGTTACATTATCACATATTATACGGCAGAGGTAATGTCAGGTTACACATGTAATGGGTGTAATAGATGGTGTCAGCCAGTGTATACTATGGGCTACATTATCACATATTATACGGCAGAGGTAATGTCAGGTTACACATGTAATGGGTGTAATAGATAGTGTCAGCCTTTGTATACTATGGGCTACATTATCACATATTATACGGCAGAGGTAATGTCAGGTTACACATGTAGTGGGTGTAATAGATGGTGTCAGCCAGTGTATACTATGGGCTACATTATCACATATTATATGGCAGAGGTAATGTCAGGTTACACATGTAATGGGTGTAATAATGGTGTCAGCCATTGTATACTATGGGTTACATTATCACATATTATATGGCAGAGGTAATGTCAGGTTACACATGTAATGGGTGTAATAGATGGTGTCAGCCATTGTATACTATGGGCTATATTATCACATATTATATGGCAGAGGTAATGTCAGGTTACACATGTAATGGGTGTAATAGATGGTGTCAGCCAGTGTATACTATTGGCTACATTATCACATATTATATGGCAGAGGTAATGTAAGGTTACACATGTAATGGGTGTAATAATGGTGTCAGCCATTGTATACTATGGGCTACATTATCACATATTATATGGCAGAGGTAATGTCAGGTTACACATGTAATGGGTGTAATAGATGGTTTCTGCCAGTGTATACTATGGGCTGCATTATCACATATTATACGGCAGAGGTAATGTCAGGTTACACATGTAATGGGTGTGATAGATGGTGTCAGCCAGTGTATACTATGGGCTACATTATCACATATTATACGGCAGAGGTAATGTCAGGTTACACATGTAATGGGTGTAATAGATGGTGTCAGCCATTGTATACTATGGGCTACATTATCACTTATTATACGGCAGAGGTAATGTCAGGTTACACATGTAATGGGTGTAATAGATGGTGTCAGCCATTGTATACTATGGGCTACATTATCACATATTATACGGCAGAGGTAATGTCAGGTTACACATGTAATGGGTGTAATAGATGGTGTCAGCCATTGTATACTATGGGCTACATTATCACATATTATATGGCAGAGGTAATGTCAGGTTACACATGTAATGGGTGTAATAGATGGTGTCAGCCATTGTATACTATGGGCTACATTATCACATATTATACGGCAGAGGTAATGTCAGGTTACACATGTAATGGGTGTAATAAATGGTGTCAGCCATTGTATACTATGGGCTACATTATCACATATTATACGGCAGAGGTAATGTCAGGTTACACATGTAATGGGTATAATAGATGGTGTCAGCCAGTGTATACTATGGGCTACATTATCACATATTATACGGCAGAGGTAATGTCAGGTTACACATGTAATGGGTGTAATAGATGGTGTCAGCCAGTGTATACTATGGGCTACATTATCACATATTATACGGCAGAGGTAATGTCAGGTTACACATGTAATGGGTGTAATAGATGGTGTCAGCCATTGTATACTATAGGTTACATTATCACATATTATACGGCAGAGGTACTGTCAGGTTACACATGTAATGGGTGTAATAGATAGTGTCAGCCTTTGTATACTATGGGCTACATTATCACATATTATACGGCAGAGGTAATGTCAGGTTACACATGTAGTGGGTGTAATAGATGGTGTCAGCCATTTTATACTATGGGCTACATTATCACCTATTATACGGCAGAGGTAATGTCAGGTTACACATGTAATGGGTGTAATAGATGGTGTCAGCCATTGTATACTATGGGCTACATTATCACATATTATACGGCAGAGGTAATGTCAGGTTACACATGTAATGGGTGTAATAGATAGTGTCAGCCATTGTATACTATGGGCTACATTATCACTTATTATACGGCAGAGGTAATGTCAGGTTACACATGTAATGGGTGTAATAGATGGTGTCAGCCATTGTATACTATGGGCTACATTATCACATATTATACGGCAGAGGTAATGTCAGGTTACACATGTAATGGGTGTAATAGATAGTGTCAGCCATTGTATACTATGGGCTACATTATCACATATTATACGGCAGAGGTAATGTCAGGTTACACATGTAATGGGTGTAATAGATGGTGTCAGCCATTGTATACTATGGGCTACATTATCACCTATTATACGGCAGAGGTAATGTCAGGTTACACATGTAATGGGTGTAATAGATGGTGTCAGCCATTGTAGAATATGGGCTACATTATCACATATTATATGGCAGAGGTAATGTCAGGTTACACATGTAATGGGTTTAATATATGGTTTCAGCCGTTGTATACTATGGGCTACATTATCACTTATTATATGGCAGAGGTAATGTCAGGTTACACATGTAATGGGTTTAATATATGGTTTCAGCCGTTGTATACTATGGGCTACATTATCACTTATTATATGGCAGAGGTAATGTCAGGTTACACATGTACAGTAATGGGTGTATGTCTGTGACGTGTGCATAATGTGTTTCTGATGTGTGTACAATGTATGCCTGTGTGACGTGTCTGATGTGTATACAATGTATGTATGTGTGTCTGATGTGTGCACAATGTATGTCTGTGATGTGTGCATAATGTGTATGATGTATGTACAATGTATGTGTGTGACGTGTGCATAATGTCTGTGTGATGTGTGTACAATGTATGTCTGTGTGACATGTGCATAATGTGGTATGGGTCCTTGCATTGCAGTACACACATCTAATGGGCTCTATGATAGGTAAGCCCTAGATAAATTAATTAGTGTGTTAGTATTAGAGATGTTAGGGGCCCACATGTATAAGGTTCACCGTGACGTGGTAGGTGGGCAAACATCTTTGGCCAAACATGTACTAAGAAACCTTATATTTAAAACCATGTTAATTATTGCAGTCTATTATAGATATTTTGATCATTTGTATTCTTAGTGCTTATAGTGTGCACCTGCTCCCCCCCCCTCTCCTTTTTGCTGTATGTGCATAATGTGTGTCTGATACTGTACGTGTACAATGTATGTCTGTGTGACGTGTCTGATGTGTGTACAATGTATGTCTGTGTGACGTCTCTGATGTGTGTACAATGTATGTCTGTGTGACGTCTCTGATGTGTGTACAATGTATGTGTTTGTGACGTGTGCATAATGTGTGTGTGTGACGTGTGCATAATATGTGTGTGATCTGATGTGTGTACAATGTGTGTCTATGTGAAGTGTGCATATTATGTGTGTGTCTGATGTGTACAATGTATGTCTGTGTGACGTGTGCATAATGTGTGTCTGATGTGTGTACAATGTATGTGTGTGTGAAGTGCGTACAATGTATGCCTGTGTGATGTGCATAATATGTGTCTGTGATGTGAGTGTATGACGTGTGCATAATATGTGTCTGTGATGTGAGTGTGTGACGTGTGCATAATATGTGTCTGTGATGTGAGTGAGTGACGTGTGCATAATATGTGTCTGTGATGTCTGCGTGACGTGTGCATAATATGTGTCTGTGATGTGAGTGTGTGACGTGTGCATAATATGTGTCTGTGATGTGAGTGTGTGACGTGTGCATAATATGTGTCTGTGATGTGAGTGTATGACGTGTGCATAATATGTGTCTGTGATGTGAGTGTGTGACGTGTGCATAATATGTGTCTGTGATGTGAGTGTGTGACGTGTGCATAATATGTGTCTGTGATGTGAGTGTGTGACGTGTGCATAATATGTGTCTGTGATGTGAGTGTGTGACGTGTGCATAATATGTGTCTGTGATGTGAGTGTATGACGTGTGCATAATATGTGTCTGTGATGTGAGTGTGTGACGTGTGCATAATATGTGTCTGTGATGTGAGTGTGTGATGTGTGCATAATATGTGTCTGTGATGTGAGTGTATGACGTGTGCATAAGATGTGTCTGTGATGTCTGTGTGATGTGTGCATAAGATGTGTCTGTGTTGTGCGTGTGTGACGTGTGCATAATATTTGTCTGTGATGTGAGTGTGTGACGTGTGCATAATATGTGTCTGTGATGTGAGTGTGTGACGTGTGCATAATATGTGTCTGTGATGTGAGTGTGTGACGTGTGCATAATATGTGTCTGTGATGTGAGTGTGTGACGTGTGCATAATATGTGTCTGTGATGTGAGTGTGTGACGGGTGCATAACATGTGTCTGTGATGTGAGTGTGTGACGTGTGCATAATATGTGTCTGTGATGTGAGTGTGTGACGTGTGCATAATATGTGTCTGTGATGTGAGTGTGTGACGTGTGCATAATATGTGTCTGTGATGTGAGTGTGTGACGTGTGCATAATATGTGTCTGTGATGTGAGTGTGTGACGTGTGCATATTATGTGTCTGTGATGAGTGTGTGACGTGTGCATAATATGTGTCTGTGATGTGAGTGTGTGACGTGTGCATAATATGTGTCTGTGATGTGAGTGTGTGACGTGTGCATAATATGTGTCTGTGATGTGAGTGTGTGACGTGTGCATAATATGTGTCTGTGATGTGATTTTGTGACGTGTGCATAATATGTGTCTGTGATGTGAGTGTGACGTGTGCATAATGTGTCTGTGATGTGAGTGTGTGACGTGTGCATAATATGAGTCTGTGATGTGTGTGACATGTGCATAATATGTGTCTGTGATGTGAGTGTGTGACGTGTGCATAATATGTGTCTGTGATGTGAGTGTGTGACGTGTGCATAATATGTCTGTGATGTCTGTGTGACGTGTGCATAATATGTGTCTGTGATGTGAGTGTGTGATGTGCATAATATGTGTCTGTGATGTGAGTGTGTGACGTGTGCATAATATGTGTCTGTGATGTGAGTGTGTGACGTGTGCATAATATGTGTCTGTGATGTGAGTGTGTGACGTGTGCATAATATGTGTCTGTGATGTGAGTGTGTGACATGTGCATAATATGTGTCTGTGATGTGAGTGTGTGACGTGTGCATAATATGTGTCTGTGATGTGAGTGTGTGACGTGTGCATAATATGTGTCTGTGATGTGAGTGTGTGACGTGTGCATACTATGTGTCTGTGATGTGAGTGTATGACGTGTGCATAATATGTGTCTGTGATGTGAGTGTGTGACGTGTGCATAATATGTGTCTGTGATGTGAGTGTATGACGTGTGCATAATATGTGTCTGTGATGTCTGTGTGACGTGTGCATAATATGTGTCTGTGATGTGAGTGTGTGACGTGTGCATAATATGTGTCTGATGTGAGTGTGTGACATGTGCATAATATGTGTCTGTGATGTGATTGTATTACGTGTGCATAATATGTGTCTGTGATGTGAGTGTGTGGCGTGTGCATAATATGTGTCTGTGATGTGAGTGTGTGACGTGTGTATAATATGTGTCTGTGATGTGAGTGTGTGACGTGTGCATAATATGTGTCTGTTATGTGAGTGTGTGACATGTGCATAATATGTGTCTGTGATGTGAGTGTATGACGTGTGCATAATATGTGTCTGTGATGTGAGTGTGTGACGTGTGCATAATATGTGTCTGTGATGTGAGTGTGTGACGTGTGTATAATATGTGTCTGTGATGTGAGTGTGTGACGTGTGCATAATATGTGTCTGTGATGTCTGTGTGTGACGTGTGCATAATATGTGTCTGTGATGTGAGTGTGTGACGTGTGCATAATATGTGTCTGTGATGTGAGTGTGTGACGTGTGCATAATATGTGTCTGTGATGTGAGTGTGTGACGTGTGCATAATATGTGTCTGTGATGTGAGTGTGTGACGTGTGCATAATATGTGTCTGTGATGTGAGTGTGTGACGTGTGCATAATATGTGTCTGTGATGTGAGTGTGTGACGTGTGCATAATATGTGTCTGTGATGTGTGTGTGTGACGTGTGCATAATATGTGTCTGTGATGTGAGTGTGTGACGTGTGCATAATATGTGTCTGTGATGTGAGTGTGTGACGTGTGCATAATATGTGTCTGTGATGTGAGTGTGTGACGTGTGCATAATATGTGTCTGTGATGTGAGTGTGTGACGTGTGCATAATATGTGTCTGTGATGTGAGTGTGTGACGTGTGCATAATATGTGTCTGTGATGTGAGTGACGTGTGCATAATGTGTGTCTGTGATGTGAGTGTGTGACGTGTGCATAATATGTGTCTGTGATGTGAGTGTGTGACGTGTGCATAATATGTGTCTGTGATGTGAGTGTGTGACATGTGCATAATATGTGTCTGTGATGTGAGTGTATGACGTGTGCATAATATGTGTCTGTGATGTGAGTGTGTGACGTGTGCATAATATGTGTCTGTGATGTGAGTGTGTGACGTGTGCATAATATGTGTCTGTGATGTGAGTGTGTGACGTGTGCATAATATGTGTCTGTGATGTGAGTCTGTGAGGTGTGCATAATATGTGTCTGTGATGTGAGTGTGTGATGTGCGCATAATATGTGTCTGTGATGTGAGTGTATGACGTGTGCATAATATGTGTCTGTGATGTGAGTGTGTGACGTGTGCATAATATGTGTCTGTGATGTGAGTGTATGACGTGTGCATAATATGTGTCTGTGATGTGAGTGTGTGACGTGTGCATAATATGTGTCTGTGATGTCTGTGTGTGACGTGTGCATAATATGTGTCTGTGATGTGAGTGTGTGACGTGTGCATAATATGTGTCTGTGATGTGAGTGTGTGACTTGTGCATAATATGTGTCTGTGATGTGAGTGTGTGACCTGTGCATAATATGTGTCTGTGATGTGAGTGTGTGACGTGTGCATAATATGTGTCTGTGATGTGAGTGTGAGACTTGTGCATAATATGTGTGTGTGACGTGTGCATAATATGTGTCTGTGATGTGAGTGTGTGACGTGGGCATAATATGTGTCTGTGATGTGAGTGTGTGACGTGTGCATAATATGTGTCTGTGATGTGAGTGTGTGACGTGTGCATAATATGTGTCTGTGATGTGAGTGTGTGATGTGTGCATAATATGTGTCTGTGATGTGAGTGTGTGATGTGTGCATAATATGTGTCTGTGATGTGAGTGTGTGACGTGTGCATAATATGTCTGTGATGTGAGTGTGTGACGTGTGCATAATATGTGTCTGTGATGTGAGTGTATGACGTGTGCATAATATGTGTCTGTGATGTCTGTGTGACATGTGCATAATATGTGTCTGTGATGTGAGTGTGTGACGTGTGCATAATATGTGTCTGTGATGTGAGTGTATGACGTGTGCATAATATGTGTCTGTGATGTCTGTGTGACGTGTGCATAATATGTGTCTGTGATGTGAGTGTGTGACGTGTGCATAATATGTGTCTGTGATGTGAGTGAGTGATGTGTGCATAATATGTGTCTGTGATATGAGTGTGTGACATGTGCATAATATGTGTCTGTGATGTGAGTGTGTGACGTGTGCATAATGTGTCTGTGATGTGAGTGTGTGACGTGGGCATAATATGTGTCTGTGATGTGAGTGTGTGACGTGTGCATAATATGTGTCTGTGATGTGAGTGTGTGATGTGTGCATAATATGTGTCTGTGATGTGAGTGTATGACATGTGCATAATATGTGTCTGTGATGTGAGTGTGTGACGTGTGCATAATATGTGTCTGTGATGTGAGTGTGTGACGTGTGCATAATATGTGTCTGTGATGTGAGTGTGTGACGTGTGCATAATATGTGTCTGTGATGTGAGTGTGTGACGTGTGCATAATATGTGTCTGTGATGTGAGTGTGTGACGTGTGCATAATATGTGTCTGTGATGTGAGTGTGTGACGTGTGCATAATATGTGTCTGTGATGTGAGTGTATGACGTGTGCATAATATGTGTCTGTGATGTGAGTGTATGACGTGCATAATATGTGTCTGTGATGTGAGTGTGTGACGTGTGCATAATATGTGTCTGTGATGTGAGTGTGTGACGTGTGCATAATATGTGTCTGTGATGTGAGTGTGTGACGTGTGCATAATATGTGTCTGTGATGTGAGTGTGTGACGTGTGCATAATATGTGTCTGTGATGTGAGTGTGTGACGTGTGCAGAATATGTGTCTGTGATGTGAGTGTGTGACGTGTGCATAATATGTGTCTGTGATGTGAGTGTGTGACGTGTGCATAATATGTGTCTGTGATGTGAGTGTGTGACGTGTGCATAATATGTGTCTGTGATGTGAGTGTGTGACGTGTGCATAATATGTGTCTGTGATGTGAGTGTGTGACGTGTGCATAATATGTGTCTGTGATGTGAGTGTGTGATGTGTGCATAATATGTGTCTGTGATGTGAGTGTATGACATGTGCATAATATGTGTCTGTGATGTGAGTGTGTGACGTGTGCATAATATGTGTCTGTGATGTGAGTGTGTGACGTGTGCATAATATGTGTCTGTGATGTGAGTGTGTGACGTGTGCATAATATGTGTCTGTGATGTCTGTGTGTGACGTGTGCATAATATGTGTCTGTGATGTGAGTGTGTGACGTGTGCATAATATGTGTCTGTGATGTCTGTGTGACGTGTGCATAATATGTGTCTGTGATGTGAGTGTATGACATGTGCATAATATGTGTCTGTGATGTGAGTGTGTGACGTGTGCATAATATGTGTCTGTGATGTGAGTGTGTGACGTGTGCATAATATGTGTCTGTGATGTGAGTGTGTGACGTGTGCATAATATGTGTCTGTGATGTCTGTGTGTGACGTGTGCATAATATGTGTCTGTGATGTGAGTGTGTGACGTGTGCATAATATGTGTCTGTGATGTCTGTGTGACGTGTGCCTAATATGTGTCTGTGATGTCTGTGTGACGTGTGCATAATATGTGTCTGTGATGTGAGTGTGTGACGTGTGCATAATATGTGCCTGTGATGTGACGTGTGCATAATATGTGTCTGTGATGTGAGTGTGTGACGTGTGCATAATATGTGTCTGTGATGTGAGTGTATGACGTGTGCATAATATGTGTCTGTGATGTGAGTGTGTGACATGTGCATAATATGTGTCTGTGATGTGAGTATGTGACGTGTGCATAATATGTGTCTGTGATGTGAGTGTGTGACTTGCATAATATGTGTCTGTGATGTGAGTATGTGACGTGTGCATAATATGTGTCTGTGATGTGAGTGTGTGACATGTGCATAATATGTGTCTGTGATGTGAGTGTGTGACGTGTGCATAATATGTGTCTGATGTGTGTGTGACGTGTGCATAATATGTGTCTGTGATGTGAGTGTGTGACGTGTGCATAATATGTGTCTGTGATGTGAGTGTGTGACGTGTGCATAATATGTGTCTGTGATGTGAGTGTGTGACGTCTGCATAATATGTGTCTGTGATGTGAGTGTGTGACGTGTGCATAATATGTGTCTGTGATGTGAGTGTGTGATGTGTGCATAATATGTGTCTGTGATGTGAGTGTATGACGTGTGCATAATATGTGTCTGTGATGTGAGTGTGTGACGTGTGCATAATATGTGTCTGTGATGTGAGTGTGTGACGTGTGCATAATATGTGTCTGTGATGTGAGTGTGTGACGTGTGCATAATATGTGTCTGTGATGTCTGTGTGACGTGTGCCTAATATGTGTCTGTGATGTCTGTGTGACGTGTGCATAATATGTGTCTGTGATGTGAGTGTGTGACGTGTGCATAATATGTGCCTGTGATGTGACGTGTGCATAATATGTGTCTGTGATGTGAGTGTGTGACGTGTGCATAATATGTGTCTGTGATGTGAGTGTATGACGTGTGCATAATATGTGTCTGTGATGTGAGTGTGAGACATGTGCTTAATATGTGTCTGAGATGTGAGTGTGTGACGTGTGCATAATATGTGTCTGTGATGTGAGTGTGTGACATGTGCATAATATGTGTCTGTGATGTGAGTATGTGACGTGTGCATAATATGTGTCTGTGATGTGAGTGTGTGACGTGTGCATAATATGTGTCTGTGATGTGAGTGTGTGACGTGTGCATAATATGTGTCTGTGATGTGAGTGTGTGACCTGTGCATAATATGTGTCTGTGATGTGAGTGTATGACGTGTGCATAATTTGTGTCTGTGATGTGAGTGTGTGACGTGTGCATAATATGTGTCTGTGAGTGTGTGTGTGATGTGCGCATAATATGTGTCTGTGATGTGAGTGTGTGACGTGTGCATAATATGTGTCTGTGATGTGAGTGTGTGACGTGTGCATAATATGTGTCTGTGATGTGTGTGTGTGACGTGTGCATAATATGTGTCTGTGATGTGAGTGTGTGACGTCTGCATAATATGTGTCTGTGATGTCTGTGTGTATGGCTGTGAGTCTATTATGTGTTCGTATATGCCAGTATATATTATGCACCCGTGTAACCAGTCACAGGATATACGTGTTTGTCTCTTACCTCTCTGTCACTGGCAGGGTGCTGGTGTCCGGTCGGGCTCCTGTTAGACAGCAGGAATCACTGTGTACACCCTGAGGACTGTCCCTGCGAGGTGGACGGGGTCACTTACTGGCCTGGTCAGCTGGTCAAAGCAAACTGCCAAATCTGCACCTGTCAGGAGGGTCAAATGAGGCAATGCCGACCGAACCCCGAATGCACAGGTCAGTGCCTATGACCCCAAATGTAACAGTCAGTGCCTAGGACCCCAAATGTATCAGTCACTGCCTAGGACCCCAAATGTATCAGTCACTGCCTAGGACCCCAAATGTATCAGTCACTGCCTAGGACCCCAAATGTATCAGTCAGTGCATAGAACCCAGAATGTATCAGTCAGTGCCTAGAACCCAAAATGTATCAATCAGTGACTAGGACCCCAAATGTATCAGTCAGTGACTAGGATCCCAAATGTATCAGTCAGTACATAGAACCCAGAATGTATCAGTCAGTGCCTAGGATCCCAAATGTATCAGTCAGTGACTAGGACCCCAAATGTATCAGTCAGTGACTAGGACCCCAAATGTATCAGTCAGTGCCTAGAACCCAGAAAGTATCAGTCAGTGCCTAAAACCCAGAATGTATCCGTCAGTGCCTAGGATCCCAAATGTATCAGTCAGTGCCTAGGACCCCAAATGTATCAGTCAGTGCCTAGGACCCCAAATGTATCAGTCAGTGCCTAGGACCCCAAAAGTATCAGTCAGTGCCTAGGAGCCCAAATGTATCAGTCAGTGCATAGAACCCAGTATGTATCAGTCAGTGCCTAGAACCCAAAATGTATCAATCAGTGACTAGGACCCCAAATGTATCAGTCAGTGACTAGGACCCCAAATGTATCAGTCAGTGCCTAGGACCCCAAATGTATTAGTCAGTGCCTAGAACCCAAAATGTATCAGTCAGTGACTAGGACCCCAAATATATCAGTCAGTGCCTAGGATCCCAAATATATCAGTCAGTGCCTAGGATCCCAAATGTATCAGTCAGTGCCTAGAACCCAAAATGTATCAGTCAGTGACTAGGATCCCAAATGTATCAGTCAGTACATAGAACCCAGAATGTATCAGTCAGTGCCTAGGATCCCAAATGTATCAGTCAGTGACTAGGACCCCAAATGTATCAGTCAGTGCCTAGAACCCAAAATGTATCAGTCAGTGACTAGGTGCCCAAATGTATCAGTCAGTGCCTAGAACCCAGAATGTATCAGTCAGTGACTAGGATCCCAAATGTATCAGTCAGTGCCTAGGTGACCAAATGTATCAGTCAGTGCCTAGGAGCCCAAATGTATCAGTCAGTGCATAGAACCCAGAATGTATCAGTTAGTGACTAGGTGCCCAAATTTATCAGTCAGTGCATAGAACCCAGAATGTATCAGTCAGTGCCTAGAACCTAGAATGTATCAGTCAGTGCCTAGGAGCGCAAATGTATCAGTCAGTGCCTAGGAGCCCAAATGTATCAGTCAGTGCCTAGGAGCCTAAATGTATCAGTCAGTGCCTAGGAGCCCAAATGTATCAGTCAGTGCCTAGGACCCCAAATGTATCAGTCAGTGCCTAGGAGCCCAAATGTATCAGTCATTGCATAGAACCCAGTATGTATCAGTCAGTGCCTAGAACCCAAAATGTATCAATCAGTGACTAGGACCCCAAATGTATCAGTCAGTGACTAGGACCCCAAATGTATCAGTCAGTGCCTAGGACCCCAAATGTATCAGTCAGTGCCTAGAACCCAAAATGTATCAGTCAGTGACTAGGACCCCAAATATATCAGTCAGTGCCTAGGATCCCAAATGTATCAGTCAGTGCATAGAACCCAGAATGTATCAGTCAGTGCCTAGAACCCAGAATGTATCAGTCAGTGACTAGGATCCCAAATGTATCAGTCAGTGCCTAGGTGACCAAATGTATCAGTTAGTGCCTAGGACCCCAAATGTATCAGTCAGTGCCTAGGAGCCCAAATGTATCAGTCAGTGCATAGAACCCAGAATGTATCAGTTAGTGACTAGGTGCCCAAATGTATCAGTCAGTGCATAGAACCCAGAATGTATCAGTCAGTGCCTAGAACCTAGAATGTATCAGTCAGTGCCTAGAACCTAGAATGTATCAGTCAGTGCCTAGGATCACAAATGTATCAGTCAGTGCCTAGGAGCCCAAATGTATCAGTCAGTGCCTAGGAGCCCAAATGTATCAGTCAGTGACTAGGACCCCAAATGTATCAGTCAGTGCCTAGAACCCAAAATGTATCAGTCAGTGCCTAGAACCCAAAATGTATCAGTCAGTGCCTAGAACCCAAAATGTATCAGTCAGTGACTAGGTGCCCAAATGTATCAGTCAGTGCATAGAACCCAGAATGTATCAGTCAGTGCCTAAAACCCAGAATGTATCAGTCAGTGCCTAGGATCCCAAATGTATCAGTCAGTGCATAGAACCCAGAATGTATCAGTCAGTGACTAGGACCCCAAATGTATCAGTCAGTGCCTAGGTGCCCAAATGTATCAGTCAGTGCCTAGAACCCAGAATGTATCAGTCAGTGACTAGAATGTATCAGTCAGTGCATAGAACCCAGAATGTATCAGTCAGTGACTAGGATCCCAGAATGTATCAGTGTATATGGTTATGATATAAATCAAAATATATAAATATATGTGATATAAACCTGGCCTGTGCTTGCAGTGCACTGCGGCTGGTCTGCCTGGTCCCCCTGGGGGGAGTGTTTGGGTCCATGTGGGGTGCAGAGTATACAGTGGTCTTTCCGTAGTCCCAATAACCCCAGCAAACATGGTAATGGGAAGCAGTGCCGGGGAATCTACCGCAAGGCTCGCAGGTAACGGAGATTAATACTACGCTCTAACACTGATCTCTGATATTCCTCCCTTTGTCTTTATATGTCTCTAGAAATTAGATTGTAAGCTCCATGGGACAATGTGTTTAATCTTTGTGAGCACTGGTTATTCTCAGGTGTCAGACGGAGCCGTGTGAAGCCTGTGCCCATCAGGGGAAGACGCACAGCATCGGTGAGCGCTGGAGATCCGGAGAGTGCCAGGTTTGCCAGTGTTTGCCTAATCTCACCGTACAGTGCTCCCACTTCTGCCAGTTCACCAATCTGGGGTGCCCCGAGGTGAGTGACGTCTCACTAATTGCTGGCACTATTTTCCATCACTATCTATATACAGTAATAAGGTTATTAAAGTAAGTTTGAGATCAGTGTTATTATAAGGGAGGGGTCTGAGTAATTAGAACCACCCCCTACAGAACGGCAGTGGTCAATGTTCTCCATCCAGTGTACATAAGAGGCCAAAATGTGTGTCTGATCCTCTCCATCTCCCCCAGGGGCAGGTCCTGGTGCCAGGTTCCGGGGACACCTGCTGCTACTGCTCCGAGACAACAGGTCAGTCTGCAAGAGGAGAAAGTAACTGTAAATGTCTGTGCCCCATTGTATAATGATAAAGGGACCTGCTCGGTGCCTCTATAAAGTCACACACCACCATGGTCATACACACCTCCATATACACCACCATGGTCATACACACCTCCATACACACCACCATTGTCATACACACCTCCATACACACCACCATAGTCATACACACCTCCATATACACCACCATGGTCATAAACACCTCCATACACACCACCATGGTCATACACACCTCCATACACACCTCCATGGTCATACACACCTCCATATACACCACCATGGTCATACACACCTCCATATACACCACCATGGTCATAAACACCTCCATACACACCACCATGGTCATACACATTTCCATACACACCACCATGGTCATACACACCTCCATGCACACCACCATGGTCATACACACCTCCATATA
The DNA here is from genome assembly GCA_031769625.1 of Taudactylus pleione. Lineage (NCBI taxonomy): Eukaryota > Metazoa > Chordata > Amphibia > Anura > Myobatrachidae > Taudactylus > Taudactylus pleione. The sequence goes on from JAUIMM010000976.1 coordinate 1,504,780, forward strand.
CACCACCATGGTCATACACACCTCCATACACACCACCATGGTCATACACACCTCCATACACACCACCATGGTCATAAACACCTCCATACACACCACCATGGTCATACACACCTCCATACACACCACCATGGTCATACACATTTCCATACACACCACCATGGTCATACACACCTCCATACACACCACCATGGTCATACACACCTCCATACACACCACCATGGTCATAAACACCTCCATACACACCACCATGGTCATACACACCTCCATACACACCACCATGGTCATAAACACCTCCATATACACCACCATGGTCATACACACCTCCATATACACCACCATGGTCATACACACCTCCATACACACCACCATGGTCATAAACACCTCCATATACACCACCATGGTCATACACACCTCCATACATACCACCATGGTCATACACATTTCTATACACACCACCATGGTCATACACACCTCCATACACACCACCATGGTCATACACCCCTCCATACACACTACCATGGTCATAAACACCTCCATACACACCACCATGGTCATACACACCTCCATACACACCACCATGGTCATACACATTTCCATACACACCACCATAGTCATACACACCTCCATACACACCACCATGGTAATACACATTTCCATACACACCACCATAGTCATACACACCACCATGGTCATACACATTTCCATACACACCACCATAGTAATACACACCTCCATGGTCATACACACCTCCATGGTCATACACACCACCATGGTCTCACACACCTCCATGGTCACACACACCACCATACACACCTCCATGGTCACACACACCACCATACACACCTCCATGGTTACACACACCTCCATGGTCACACACACCTCCATGGTCACACACACCACCATGGTCATACACACCACCATACACACCTCCATGGTCATACACACCACCATACACACCTCCATGGTCATACACATTTCCATACACACCTCCGTGGTCATACACACCTCCATGGTCACACACACCACCATGGTCATACACACCTCCATACACACCACCATGGTCATACACATTTCCATACACACCTCCATGGTCATACACACCTCCATGGTCATACACACAACCATACACACCTCCATGGTCATACACACCTCCATACACACCACCATGGTCATACACATTTCCATACACACCTCCATGGTCATACACACCTCCATACACACCACCATGGTCATACACACCTCCATACACACCACCATGGTCATAAACACCTCCATACACACCACCATGGTCATACACACCTCCATACACACCACCATGGTCATAAACACCTCCATACACACCACCATGGTCATACACACCTCCATACACACCACCATGGTCATAAACACCTCCATATACACCACCATGGTCATACACACCTCCATATACACCACCATGGTCATACACACTTCCATACACACCACCATGGTCATAAACACCTCCATATACACCACCATGGTCATACACACCTCCATACATACCACCATGGTCATACACATTTCTATACACACCACCATGGTCATACACACCTCCATACACACCACCATGGTCATACACCCCTCCATACACACTACCATGGTCATAAACACCTCCATACACACCACCATGGTCATACACACCTCCATACACACCACCATGGTCATACACATTTCCATACACACCACCATAGTCATACACACCTCCATACACACCACCATGGTAATACACATTTCCATACACACCACCATAGTCATACACACCACCATGGTCATACACATTTCCATACACACCACCATAGTAATACACACCTCCATGGTCATACACACCTCCATGGTCATACACACCACCATGGTCTCACACACCTCCATGGTCACACACACCACCATACACACCTCCATGGTCACACACACCACCATACACACCTCCATGGTTACACACACCTCCATGGTCACACACACCTCCATGGTCACACACACCACCATGGTCATACACACCACCATACACACCTCCATGGTCATACACACCACCATACACACCTCCATGGTCATACACATTTCCATACACACCTCCGTGGTCATACACACCTCCATGGTCACACACACCACCATGGTCATACACACCTCCATACACACCACCATGGTCATACACATTTCCATACACACCTCCATGGTCATACACACCTCCATGGTCATACACACAACCATACACACCTCCATGGTCATACACACCTCCATACACACCACCATGGTCATACACATTTCCATACACACCTCCATGGTCATACACACCTCCATGGTCATACACACCTCCATGGTCACACACACCTCCATGGTCACACACACTTCCATGGTCATACACACCTCCATGGTCATACACACCACCATACACACCACCATACACACCTCCATGGTCATACACACCACCATACACACCACCATGGTCACACACACCACCATGGTCATGCACAATACCATACACACCATTATAGTCATTCACACCATTATAGTCATACACACCATTATAGTCACACACACCATTATAGTCACACACACCACCATGGTCATACACACCTCCATGGTCATACACACTACCATACACACCACCATGGTCATACACACCACCATGGTCATACACACTACCATACACACCATTATAGAGACACAGACCACCATGGTCACACAGACCACCATGGTCATACACAATACCATACACACCACCATGGTCATATACACACTATTATAGTCATACACACCACCATGGTCACACACACACCGCCATAGTCACACACACCACCATGGTCATACACAATACCACCATGGTAATACACAATACCACACACACCATTATAGTCACACACACCATTAAAGTCATACACACCACCATGGCCAGTTATGTTATTAGTTACAGTATTTTATATACAGTCATTGTATCGTCATACTAGAGTTGTGCGGTTCTATTACCTGAAATACAAACACACCCAGCTTTGGGGTTCCGAGTTGAACAGAGTCCCGGCTCTGGTCTGCAGTCAAATACCGAACACTGGATTTGCATTGCATGTAAACAAATCCAAGGGGCTTATTTATTAATGATCACAATTACAATGTGATCTGGGCGCGATATTAGCGCCCATAATCACATTGCAACCCAGATGTAAGAAAAAGCACACGCAGAAACAGGGGCTCAGAAATGATCCCTTCCCTGCTGCGAGTGAGGTGACCGCGCCCATTGCCGGGGGAGGGTTCTCATGGATGTGATGTGTAGTGTATGTGCTGGGGGTGATGACTGTGCCCATTGCCGGGGGACGGTTCCCGTGGATGTGATGTGTAGTGTATGTGCTGGGAGTGAGGTGACAGCGCCCATTGCCGGGGGAGGGTTCCCATGGATGTGATGTGTAGTGTATGTGCTGGAGGTGAGGTGACCGCGCCCATTCCCGGGGGAGGGTTCCCCTGGATGTGATGTGTAGTGTATGTGCTGGGAGTGAGGTGACTGCGCCCATTGCCGGGGGAGGGTTCCCCTTGATGTGATGTGTAGTGTATGTGCTGGGAGTGAGGTGACCGCGCCCATTGCCGGGGGAGGGTTCCCATGGATGTGATGTGTAGTGTATGTGCTGGGAGTGATGACCGCGCCCATTGCCGGGGGAGGGTTCCCATGGATGTGATGTGTAGTGTATGTGCTGGGAGTGAGGTGACCGCGCCCATTGCCGGGGGAGGTTTCCCGTGGATGTGATGTGTAGTGTATCTGCTCGGAGTGATGACCGCGCCCATTGCCGGGGGAGGGTTCCCCTGGATGTGATGTGTAGTGTATGTGCTGGGAGTGATGACTGCGCCCATTGCCGGGGGAGGGTTCCCGTGGATGTGATGTGTAGTGTATGTGCTGGGAGTGATGTGACCGCGCCCATTGCCGGGGGTGGGTTCCCATGGATGTGATGTGTAGTGTATGTGCTGGGAGTGAGGTGACCGCGCCCATTGCCGGGGGAGGGTTCCCGTGGATGTGATGTATAGTGTATGTGCTGGGAGTGATGACCGCGCCCGTTGCCGGGGGAGGTTCCCGTGGATGTGATGTGTAGTGTATGAGCTGGGAGTGATGACTGCGCCCATTGCCGGGGGAGGGTTCCCATGGATGTGATGTGTAGTGTATGTGCTGGGGGTGATGACCGCGCCCATTGCCGGGGGAGGGTTCCCCTGGATGTGATGTGTAGTGTATGTGCTGGGAGTGATGTGACCGCGCCCATTGCCGGGGGAGGGTTCCCGTGGTTGTGATGTGTAGTGTATGTGCTGGGAGTGATGTGACCGCGCCCATTGCCGGGGGAGGGTTCCCATGGATGTGATGTGTAGTGTATGTGCTGGGAGTGAGGTGACTGTGCCCATTGCCGGGGGAGGGTTCCCGTGGATGTGATGTGTAGTGTATGTGCTGGGGGTGATGACTGCGCCCATTGCCGGGGGAGGGTTCCCATGGATGTGATGTGTAGTGTATGTGCTGGGAGTGAGGTGACCGCGCCCATTGCCGGGGGAGGGTTCCCGTGGATGTGATGTGTAGTGTATGTGCTGGGAGTGATGACCGCGCCCATTGCCGGGGGAGGGTTCCCGTGGATGTGATGTGTAGTGTATGTGCTGGGGGTGATGACTGTGCCCATTGCCGGGGGAGGGTTCCTGTGGATGTGATGTGTAGTGTATGTGCTAGGAGTGATGTGACCGCGCCCATTGCCGGGGGAGGGTTCCCGTGGATGTGATGTGTAGTGTATGAGCTGGGAGTGATGACTGCCCCCATTGCCGGGGGAGGGTTCCCGTGGATGTGATGTGTAGTGTATGTGCTCGGAGTGATGACCGCGCCCATTGCCGGGGGAGGGTTCCCATGGATGTGATGTGTAGTGTATGTGCTGGGGGTGATGACTGCGCCCATTGCCGGGGGAGGGTTCCCATGGATGTGATGTGTAGTATATGTGCTGGGGGTGATGACTGCGCCCATTGCCGGGGGAAGGTTCCCATGGATGTGATGTGTAGTGTATGTGCTGGGAGTGATGTGACCGCGCCCATTGCCGGGGGAGGGTTCCCATGGATGTGATGTGTAGTGTATGTGCTGGGAGTGATGTGACCGCGCCCATTGCCGGGGGAGGGTTCCCATGGATGTGATGTGTAGTGTATGTGCTGGGAGTGATGTGACCGCGCCCATTGCCGGGGGAGGGTTCCCGTGGATGTGATGTGTAGTGTATGTGCTGGGGGTGATGACTGTGCCCATTGCCGGGGGAGGGTTCCCGTGGATGTGATGTGTAGTGTATGTGCTGGGAGTGAGGTGACTGCGCCCATTGCCAGGGGAGGGTTCCCATGGATGTGATGTGTAGTGTATGTGCTGGGAGTGATGACCGCGCCCATTGCCGGGTGAGGGTTCCCGTGGATGTGATATGTAGTGTATGTGCTGGGAGTGATGTGACTGTGCCCATTGCCGGGGGAGGGTTCCCGTGGATGTGATGTGTAGTGTATGTGCTGGGAGTGAGGTGACTGCGCCCATTGCCGGGGGAGGGTTCCCATGGATGTGAAGTGTAGTGTATGTGCTGGGAGTGAGGTGACTGCGCCCATTGCCGGGGGATGGTTCCCATGGATGTGATGTGTAGTGTATGTGCTGGGAGTGAGGTGACCGCGCCCATTGCCGGGGGAGGGTTCCCGTGGATGTGATGTGTAGTGTATGTGCTGGGAGTGATGTGACCGCGCCCATTGCCGGGGGAGGGTTCCCATGGATGTGATGTGTAGTGTATGTGCTGGGAGTGATGTGACCGCGCCCATTGCCGGGGGAGGGTTCCCGTGGATGTGATGTGTAGTGTATGTGCTGGGGGTGATGACTGTGCCCATTGCCGGGGGAGGGTTCCCGTGGATGTGATGTGTAGTGTATGTGCTGGGAGTGAGGTGACTGCGCCCATTGCCAGGGGAGGGTTCCCATGGATGTGATGTGTAGTGTATGTGCTGGGAGTGATGACCGCGCCCATTGCCGGGTGAGGGTTCCCGTGGATGTGATATGTAGTGTATGTGCTGGGAGTGATGTGACTGTGCCCATTGCCGGGGGAGGGTTCCCGTGGATGTGATGTGTAGTGTATGTGCTGGGAGTGAGGTGACTGCGCCCATTGCCGGGGGAGGGTTCCCATGGATGTGAAGTGTAGTGTATGTGCTGGGAGTGAGGTGACTGCGCCCATTGCCGGGGGATGGTTCCCATGGATGTGATGTGTAGTGTATGTGCTGGGAGTGAGGTGACCGCGCCCATTGCCGGGGGAGGGTTCCCGTGGATGTGATGTGTAGTGTATGTGCTGGGAGTGATGACCGCGCCCATTGCCGGGGAAGGTTCACCTGGATGTGATGTGTAGTGTATGTGCCGGGGGAGGGTTCCCGTGTATGTGATGTGTAGTGTATGTGCTGGGAGTGATGACCGCGCCCATTGCCGGGGGAGGGTTCCCGTGGATGTGATGTGTAGTGTATGAGCTGGGAGTGATGACCGCGCCCATTGCCGGGGGAGGTTTCCCATGGATGTGATGTGTAGTGTATGTGCTGGGAGTGATGTGACCGCGCCCATTGCCGGGGGAGGGTTCCCGTGGATGTGATGTGTAGTGTATGTGCTGGGAGTGATGACCGCGCCCATTGCCGGGGGAGGGTTCCCGTGGATGTGATGTGTAGTGTATGTGCTGGGAGTGATGACTGCGCCCATTGCCGGGGGAGGGTTCCCCTGGATGTGATGTGTAGTGTATGTGCTGGGAGTGAAGACTGCGCCCATTGCCGGGGGAGGGTTCCCATGGATGTGATGTGTAGTGTATGTGCTGGGAGTGAGGTGACCACGCCCATTGCCGGGGGAGGGTTCCCATGGATGTGATGTGTAGTGTATGTGCTGGGAGTGATGACCGCGCCCATTGCCGGGGGAGGGTTCCCGTGGATGTGATGTGTAGTGTATGTGCTGGGAGTGATGTGACTGCGCCCATTGCCGGGGGAGGGTTCCCATGGATGTGATGTGTAGTGTATGTGCTGGGAGTGATGTGACCGCGCCCATTGCCGGGTGAGGGTTCCCGTGGATGTGATGTGTAGTGTATGTGCTGGGAGTGATGTGACTGTGCCCATTGCCGGGGGAGGGTTCCCGTGGATGTGATGTGTAGTGTATGTGCTGGGAGTGAGGTGACTGCGCCCTATGCCGGGGGAGGGTTCCCATGGATGTGAAGTGAAGTGTATGTGCTGGGAGTGAGGTGACTGCGCCCATTGCCGGGGGATGGTTCCCATGGATGTGATGTGTAGTGTATGTGCTGGGAGTGAGGTGACCGCGCCCATTGCCGGGGGAGGGTTCCCGTGGATGTGATGTGTAGTGTATGTGCTGGGAGTGAGGTGACCGCGCCCATTGCCGGGGGAGGGTTCCCGTGGATGTGATGTGTAGTGTCTGTGCCGGGTGAGGATTCCCGTGGATGTGATGTGTAGTGTATGTGCTGGGAGTGATGACCGCGCCCATTGCCGTGGGTGGGTTCCCGTGGATGTGATGTGTAGTGTATGTGCTGGGAGTGATGTGACCGCGCCCATTGCCGGGGGAGGGTTCCCGTGGATGTGATGTGTAGTGTATGAGCTGGGAGTGATGACTGCGCCCATTGCCGGGGGAGGGTTCCCATGGATGTGATGTGTAGTGTATGTGCTGGGAGTGATGTGACCGCGCCCATTGCCGGGGGAGGGTTCCCATGGATGTGATGTGTAGTGTATGTGCTGGGAGTGATGTGACCGCGCCCATTGCCGGGGGAGGGTTCCCATGGATGTGATGTGTAGTGTATGTGCTGGGGGTGATGACTGCGCCCATTGCCGGGGGAGGGTTCCCATGGATGTGATGTGTAGTGTATGTGCTGGGAGTGATGTGACCGCGCCCATTGCCGGGGGAGGGTTCCCACGGATGTGATGTGTAGTCTATGTGCTGGGGGTGATGACTGCGCCCATTGCCGGGGGAGGGTTCCCGTGGATGTGATGTGAGGTGTATGTGCTGGGAGTGAGGTGACCGCGCCCATTGCCGGGGGAGGGTTCCCATGGATGTGATGTGTAGTGTATGTGCTGGGAGTGATGACCGCGCCCATTGCCGGGGGAGGGTTCCCGTGGATGTGATGTGTAGTGTATGTGCTGGGAGTGATGTGACTGCGCCCATTGCCGGGTGGAGGGTTCCCATGGATGTGATGTGTAGTGTATGTGCTGGGAGTGATGTGACCGCGCCCATTGCCGGGTGAGGGTTCCCGTGGATGTGATGTGTAGTGTATGTGCTGGGAGTGATGTGACTGTGCCCATTGCCGGGGGAGGGTTCCCGTGGATGTGATGTGTAGTGTATGTGCTGGGAGTGAGGTGACTGCGCCCATTGCCGGGGGAGGGTTCCCATGGATGTGAAGTGTAGTGTATGTGCTGGGAGTGAGGTGACTGCGCCCATTGCCGGGGGAGGGTTCCCGTGGATGTGATGTGTAGTGTATGTGCTGGGAGTGAGGTGACCGCGCCCATTGCCGGGGGAGGGTTCCCGTGGATGTGATGTGTAGTGTATGTTCTGGGAGTGATGACCGCGCCCATTACCGGGGAAGGTTCCCCTAGATGTGATGTGTAGTGTATGTGCTGGGAGTGATGACTGTGCCCATTGCCGGGGGAGGGTTCCCGTGGATGTGATGTGTAGTGTCTGTGCCGGGGGAGGGTTCCCGTGGATGTGATGTGTATTGTATGTGCTGGGAGTGATGACTGCGCCCATTGCCGGGGGAGGGTTCCCATGGATGTGATGTGTAGTGTATGTGCTGGGGGTGATGACCGCGCCCATTGCCAGGGGAGGGTTCCCGTGGATGTGATGTGTAGTGTATGTGCTGGGAGTGAGGTGACTGCGCCCATTGTCGGGGGAGGGTTCCCGTGGATGTGATGTGTAGTGTATGTGCTGGGAGTGATGACCGCGCCCATTGCCGGGGAAGGTTCCCCTGGATGTGATGTGTAGTGTATGTGCTGGGAGTGATGACCGAGCCCATTGCCGGGGGAGGGTTCCCGTGGATGTGATGTGTAGTGTCTGTGCCGGGGGAGGGTTCCCGTGGATGTGATGTGTAGTGTATGTGCTGGGAGTGATGACCGCGCCCATTGCCGTGGGAGGGTTCCCGTGGATGTGATGTGTAGTGTATGTGCTGAGAGTGAGGTGACTGCGTCCATTGCCGGGGGAGGGTTCCCGTGGATGTGATGTGTAGTGTATGTGCTGGGAGTGATGTGACTGTGCCCATTGCCGGGGGAGGGTTCCCGTGGATGTGATGTGTAGTGTATGTGCTCGGAGTGAGGTGACTGCGCCCATTGCCGGGGGAGGGTTCCCATGGATGTGATGTGTAGTGTATGTGCTGGGAGTGATGTGACCGCGCCCATTGCCGGGGGAGGGTTCCCGTGGATGTGATGTGTTGTGTATGAGCTGGGAGTGATGACCGCGCCCATTGCCGGGGGAGGGTTCCCATGGATGTGATGTGTAGTGTATGTGCTGGGAGTGATGACCGCGCCCATTGCCGGGGGAGGGTTCCCGTGGATGTGATGTGTAGTGTATGTGCTAGGAGTGATGACCGCGCCCATTGCCGGGGGAGGGTTCCCGTGGATGTGATGTGTAGTGTATGTGCTAGGAGTGATGACCGCGCCCATTGCCGGGGGAGGGTTCCCATGGATGTGATGTGTAGTGTATGTGCTGGGAGTGATGTGACCGCGCCCATTGCCGGGGGAGGGTTCCCATGGATGTGATGTGTAGTGTATGTGCTGGGGGTGATGACTGCGCCCATTGCCGGGGGAGGGTTCCCATGGATGTGATGTGTAGTGTATGTGCTGGGAGTGATGTGACCGCGCCCATTGCCGGGGGAGGGTTCCCATGGATGTGATGTGTAGTGTATGTGCTGGGGGTGATGACTGCGCCCATTGCCGGGGGAGGGTTCCCGTGGATGTGATGTGTAGTGTATGTGCTGGGAGTGAGGTGACCGCGCCCATTGCCGGGGGAGGGTTCCCATGGATGTGATGTGTAGTGTATGTGCTGGGAGTGATGACCGCGCCCATTGCCGGGGGAGGGTTCCCGTGGATGTGATGTGTAGTGTATGTGCTGGGAGTGATGTGACTGCGCCCATTGCCGGGGGAGGGTTCCCATGGATGTGATGTGTAGTGTATGTGCTGGGAGTGATGACCGCGCCCATTGCCGGGGAAGGTTCCCCTGGATGTGATGTGTAGTGTATGTGCTGGGAGTGATGACCGAGCCCATTGCCGGGGGAGGGTTCCCGTGGATGTGATGTGTAGTGTCTGTGCCGGGGGAGGGTTCCCGTGGATGTGATGTGTAGTGTATGTGCTGGGAGTGATGACCGCGCCCATTGCCGTGGGAGGGTTCCCGTGGATGTGATGTGTAGTGTATGTGCTGAGAGTGAGGTGACTGCGTCCATTGCCGGGGGAGGGTTCCCGTGGATGTGATGTGTAGTGTATGTGCTGGGAGTGATGTGACTGTGCCCATTGCCGGGGGAGGGTTCCCGTGGATGTGATGTGTAGTGTATGTGCTCGGAGTGAGGTGACTGCGCCCATTGCCGGGGGAGGGTTCCCATGGATGTGATGTGTAGTGTATGTGCTGGGAGTGATGTGACCGCGCCCATTGCCGGGGGAGGGTTCCCGTGGATGTGATGTGTTGTGTATGAGCTGGGAGTGATGACCGCGCCCATTGCCGGGGGAGGGTTCCCATGGATGTGATGTGTAGTGTATGTGCTGGGAGTGATGACCGCGCCCATTGCCGGGGGAGGGTTCCCGTGGATGTGATGTGTAGTGTATGTGCTAGGAGTGATGACCGCGCCCATTGCCGGGGGAGGGTTCCCGTGGATGTGATGTGTAGTGTATGTGCTAGGAGTGATGACCGCGCCCATTGCCGGGGGAGGGTTCCCATGGATGTGATGTGTAGTGTATGTGCTGGGAGTGATGTGACCGCGCCCATTGCCGGGGGAGGGTTCCCATGGATGTGATGTGTAGTGTATGTGCTGGGGGTGATGACTGCGCCCATTGCCGGGGGAGGGTTCCCATGGATGTGATGTGTAGTGTATGTGCTGGGAGTGATGTGACCGCGCCCATTGCCGGGGGAGGGTTCCCATGGATGTGATGTGTAGTGTATGTGCTGGGGGTGATGACTGCGCCCATTGCCGGGGGAGGGTTCCCGTGGATGTGATGTGTAGTGTATGTGCTGGGAGTGAGGTGACCGCGCCCATTGCCGGGGGAGGGTTCCCATGGATGTGATGTGTAGTGTATGTGCTGGGAGTGATGACCGCGCCCATTGCCGGGGGAGGGTTCCCGTGGATGTGATGTGTAGTGTATGTGCTGGGAGTGATGTGACTGCGCCCATTGCCGGGGGAGGGTTCCCATGGATGTGATGTGTAGTGTATGTGCTGGGAGTGATGTGACCGCGCCCATTGCCGGGTGAGGGTTCCCGTGGATGTGATGTGTAGTGTATGTGCTGGGAGTGATGTGACTGTGCCCATTGCCGGGGGAGGGTTCCCGTGGATGTGATGTGTAGTGTATGTGCTGGGAGTGAGGTGACTGCGCCCATTGCCGGGGGAGGGTTCCCCTGGATGTGAAGTGTAGTGTATGTGCTGGGAGTGAGGTGACTGCGCCCATTGCCGGGGGATGGTTCCCATGGCTGTGATGTGTAGTGTATGTGCTGGGAGTGAGGTGACCGCGCCCATTGCCGGGGGAGGGTTCCCGTGGATGTGATGTGTAGTGTATGTGCTGGGAGTGAGGTGACCGCGCCCATTGCCGGGGGAGGGTTCCCGTGGATGTGATGTGTAGTGTATGTGCTGGGAGTGATGACCGCGCCCATTGCCGGGGAAGGTTCCCCTGGATGTAATGTGTAGTGTATGTGCTGGGAGTGATGACTGTGCCCATTGCCGGGGGAGGGTTCCCGTGGATGTGATGTGTAGTGTCTGTGCCGGGGGAGGGTTCCCGTGGATGTGATGTGTAGTGTATGTGCTGGGAGTGATGACCGCGCCCATTGCCGTGGGAGGGTTCCCGTGGATGTGATGTGTAGTGTATGTGCTGGGAGTGATGTGACCGCGCCCATTGCCGGGGGAGGGTTCCCGTGGATGTGATGTGTAGTGTATGAGCTGGGAGTGATGACTGCGCCCATTGCCGGGGGAGGGTTCCCATGGATGTGATGTGTAGTGTATGTGCTGGGAGTGATGTGAACGCGCCCATTGCCGGGGGAGGGTTCCCGTGTATGAGCTGGGAGTGATGACCGCGCCCATTGCCGGGGGAGGGTTCCCATGGATGTGATGTGTAGTGTATGTGCTGGGAGTGATGACCGCGCCCATTGCCGGGGGAGGGTTCCCGTGGATGTGATGTGTACTGTATGTGCTAGGAGTGATGACCGCGCCCATTGCCGGGGGAGGGTTCCCGTGGATGTGATGTGTAGTGTATGTGCTCGGAGTGATGACTGCGCCCATTGCCGGGGGAGGGTCCCCCTGGATGTGATGTGTAGCGTATGTGCTGGGAGTGATGACTGCGCCCATTGCCGGGGGAGGGTTCCCATGGATGTGATGTGTAGTGTATGTGCTGGGGGTGATGTCCGCGCCCATTGCCAGGGGAGGGGTCCCGTGGATGTGATGTGTAGTGTATGTGCTGGGAGTGAGGTGACCGCGCCCATTGCCGGGGGAGGGTTCCCATGGATGTGATGTGTAGTGTATGTGCTGGGAGTGAGGTGACTGCGCCCATTGTCGGGCGAGGGTTCCCGTGGATGTGATGTGTAGTGTATGTGCTGGGAGTGATGTGACCGCGCCCATTGCCGGGTGAGGGTTCCCGTGGATGTGATGTGTAGTGTATGTGCTGGGAGTGATGTGACTGTGCCCATTGCCGGGGGAGGGTTCCCGTGGATGTGATGTGTAGTGTATGTGCTGGGAGTGAGGTGACTGCGCCCATTGCCGGGGGAGGGTTCCCATGGATGTGATGTGTAGTGTATGTGCTGGGAGTAAGGTGACCGCGCCCATTGCCTGGGGAGGGTTCCCATGGATGTGATGTGTAATGTATGTGCTGGGAGTGAGGTGACCGGGCCCATTGCCGGGGGAGGGTTCCCGTGGATGTGATGTGTAGTGTATGTGCTGGGAGTGAGGTGACCGCGCCCATTGCCGGGGGAGGGTTCCCGTGGATGTGATGTGTAGTGTATGTGCTGGGAGTGATGACCGCGCCCATTGCCGGGGAAGGTTCCCCTGGATGTGATGTGTAGTGTATGTGCTGGGAGTGATGACCGCGCCCATTGCTGGGGGAGGGTTCCCGTGGATGTGATGTGTAGTGTCTGTGCCGGGGGAGGGTTCCCGTGGATGTGATGTGTAGTGTATGTGCTGGGAGTGATGACTGTGCCCATTGCCGGGGGAGGGTTCCCGTGGTTGTGATGTGTAGTGTCTGTGCCGGGGGAGGGTTCCCGTGGATGTGATGTGTAGTGTATGTGCTGGGAGTGATGACCGCGCCCATTGCCGTGGGAGGGTTCCCGTGGATGTGATGTGTATTGTATGTGCTGAGAGTGAGGTGACTGCGTCCATTGCCGGGGGAGGGTTCCCGTGGATGTGATGTGTAGTGTATGTGCTGGGAGTGAGGTGACCGCGCCTATTGCCGGGGGAGGGTTCCCATGGATGTGATGTGTAGTGTATGTACTGGGAGTGATGTGACCGCGCCCATTGCCGGGGGAGGGTTCCCGTGGATGTGATGTGTAGTCTATGAGCTGGGAGTGATGACCGCGCCCATTGCCGGGGGAGGGTTCCCATGGATGTGATGTGTAGTGTATGTGCTGGGAGTGATGACCGCGCCCATTGCCGGGGGAGGGTTCCCGTGGATGTGATGTGTAGTGTATGTGCTAGGAGTGATGACCGCGCCCATTGCCGGGGGAGGGTTCCCGTGGATGTGATGTGTAGTGTATGTGCTCGGAGTGATGACTGCGCCCATTGCCGGGGGAGGGTTCCCCTGGATGTGATGTGTAGTGTATGTGCTGGGAGTGATGACTGCGCCCATTGCCGGGAGAGGGTTCCCATGGATGTGATGTGTAGTGTATGTGCTGGGGGTTGTGACCGCGCCCATTGCCAGGGGAGGGTTCCCGTGGATGTGATGTGTAGTGTATGTGCTGGGAGTGAGGTGACCGCGCCCATTGCCGGGGGAGGGTTCCCGTGGATGTGATGTGTAATGTATGTGCTGGGAGTGAGGTGACTGCGCCCATTGCCGGGGGAGGGTTCCCGTGGATGTGATGTGTAGTGTATGTGCTGGGAGTGAGGTGACCGCGCCCATTGCCGGGGGAGGGTTCCCGTGGATGTGATGTGTAGTGTATGTGCTGGGAGTGATGTGACTGCGCCCATTGTCGGGGGAGGGTTCCCGTGGATGTGATGTGTAGTGTATGTGCTGGGAGTAAGGTGACCGCGCCCATTGCCGGGGGAGGGTTCCCGTGGATGTGATGTGTAGTGTATGTGCTGGGAGTGAGTTGACCGGGCCATTGCCGGGGGAGGGTTCCCATGGATGTGGTGTGTAGTGTATGTGCTGGGAGTGAGGTGACCGCGCCCATTGCCGGGGGAGGGTTCCCATGGATGTGATGTGTAGTGTATGTGCTGGGAGTGAGGTGACTGCGCCCATTGCCGGGGGAGGGTTCCCATGGATTTGATGTGTAGTGTATGTGCTGGAGGTGATGACTGTGCCCATTGCCGGGGGAGGGTTCCCATGGATGTGATGTGTAGTGTATGTGCTGGGAGTGAGGTGACCGCACCCATTGCCGGGGGAGGGTTCCCATGGATGTGATGTGTAGTGTATGTGCTGGGAGTGAGGTGACTGCGCCCATTGCCGGGGGAGGGTTCCCATGGATTTGATGTGTAGTGTATGTGCTGGAGGTGATGACTGCGCCCATTGCCGGGGGAGGGTTCCCATTGATGTGATGTGTAGTGTATGTGCTGGAGGTGATGACCGCGCCCATTGCCGGGGGATGGTTCCCATGGATGTGATGTGTGGTCTATGTGCTGGGAGTGAGGTGACTGCGCCCATTGCCGGGGGAGGGTTCCCATGGATGTGATGTGTAGTGTATGTGCTGGGAGTGATGACTGCGCCCATTGCCGGGGGAGGGTTCCCATGGATGTGATGTGTAGTGTATGTGCTGGGAGTGAGGTGACCGCGCCCATTGCCGGGGGAGGTTCCCGTGGATGTGATGTGTAGTGTATGTGCTGGGAGTGAGGTGACTGCTCCCATTGCCGGGGGAGGGTTCCCGTGGATGTGATGTGTAGTGTATGTGCTGGGAGTGAGGTGACCGCGCCCATTGCCGGGGGAGGGTTCCCGTGGATTTGATGTGTAGTGTATGTGCTGGGAGTGATGACTGCGCCCATTGCCGGGGGAGGGTTCCCATGTATGTGATGTGTAGTGTATGTGCTGGGAGTGAGGTGACCGCGCCCATTGCCGGGGGACGGTTCCCGTTGATGTGATGTGTAGTGTATGTGCTGGGAGTGAGGTGACCGCGCCCATTGCCGGGGGAGGGTTCCCGTGGATGTGATGTGTAGTGTATGTGCTGGGAGTAAGGTGACCACGCCCATTGCCGGGGGAGGGTTCCCGTGGATGTGATGTGTAGTGTATGTGCTGGGAGTGAGGTGACCGCGCCCATTGCCGGGGGACGGTTCCCGTTGATGTGATGTGTAGTGTATGTGCTGGGAGTGAGGTGACCACGCCCTTTGCCGGGGGAGGGCTCCCGTGGATGTGATGTGTAGTGTATGTGCTGGGAGTAAGGTGACCGCGCCCATTGCCGGGGGAGGGTTCCCATGGATGTGATGTGTAGTGTATGTGCTGGGGGTGATGACTGCGCCCATTGCCGGGGGAGGGTTCCCATGGATGTGATGTGTAGTGTATGTGCTGGGGGTGATGACCGGGTCCATTGCCGGGGGAGGGTTCCCCTGGATGTGATGTGTAGTGTATGTGCTGGGGGTGATGACTGCGCCCATTGCCGGGGAAGGGTTCCCGTGGATGTGATGTGTAGTGTATGTGCTGGGAGTGAGGTGACCGCGCCCATTGCCGGAGAAGGGTTCCCGTGGATTTGATGTGTAGTGTATGTGCTGGGAGTGAGGTGACCACGCCCATTGCCGTGGGAGGGTTCCCATGGATGTGATGTGTAGTGTATGTGCTGGGAGTGAGGTGACAGCGCCCATTGCTGGGGGAGGGTTCCCATGGATGAGATGTGTAATGTATAGGCTACAGCGGCTATCGCTATCTTCAGATATCATCGGCTGTTTGGGCCAATCTCCGGAATGCACCACATTACGGAAGTTGGTAAATATGGCAGCATCGCATCCCCCGTAGTAACTTATGGTGGTTGCTGGGAATGGACGGATCCCATTATGTATCGGAGATCTCTGTTGCGCTCCCACTGTCATACATTCAAGGATTTCTATTACTTATTGATAATTGGGCCCTCAAATAATATAATTTTAGCTGTTTTATTGATTTTTTTTTTTAATTATTTTTTACGCAATTTTTAAGAATTCCAAAACCCAATACATAGCAAAACACAATGATGAATTTGAGCATAGCTGCACCCACTCTGCTCTCCTGCAGGCTCTGTACTGCAGGGGAGAGTAAGGAGGATTTATCTCAGGATGGATTATGTGTGAGGTGCTATCAGTTGCCTGGCCCTTCAAACCACACAACGATGGGACAGGATCTCCCGTGGGCGTTTTGTTCTCAGGTCCTGGCCTCTATTTTTGGTTGCCTGGCGGTCCCGGGTGTTTTACCCCATATGGGGTTACCTCAACAAACCATCCTTTCTTCTCAGGGTATCCCGCATTGTTTGCAGTCTACTCCTGTATCACAGTCTGTCTCTCCCTACCAGGGGTTACTGCAATATATGCAATCCCCTCCGGTACCGTAACAGTCTGTCATTCCCTTCCAGGGACTTCCACAAGCTGTGCAACCACCCTGGGTGGATGTTTTATCTCATTCGGTGTACAGTTTGGCAGCTTCATCTACGGCCTTTCAGACCATGTTGCGGAATGAAAAACCTAAGAAGGCATCTAAACGACCTGTAATGTCATCCCAGTCTACACAACTATCAGACACAGAAGTGCCGTCAGATGATGGGGAAGTGCCTGAGGTGTCTGATTCGGATTCTCCTGCATAGGAGGTGGAGCCTAAAACCGCCATTAATATTCCAGCTTTGGTGCGGGCGGTCCGATCCATACTAGATATAGAAGAGGACGAGCCTGCCCCTAAATCCAAATACCCTGAGTTTAAACAGGTCAAGGTGACTTCGGCAGTTTTTCCTCTTTATGACCATATGGCGGAGGCTTGGCAAGCACCTCATAAGAGGTTTCAGCCGCAAAAGCGTTTGGCTTCCTGTTATGAGGGGCACTGTAAGAAGTGTGAATCGCCTCCTGCTGTGGAGTCTCATGTTACTTGCTTAATAAAAAGTGCCATGCTACCCATGCCTTCCATTTCCTCCTTGAAGGATTCCATGGATAGGAAGTTGGAGATGTGCCTAAAATCTATTCACTCTCTCTCAGGAGCAGTTGTCCGTCCGTCCATGGCTATCTCATGTGTGGCTATAGAAGGTTGGGCAAATGTCCTGGAGGACACGTTACCTGAGGAGGCTCCTGAAGCTCAGAGGTCTTTGGTGGGCCACATTAGAGATGCAGCTGCTTATATTAGTGAGGCTTCTTTGGATGCCAGTCTGCTGACCTCTAGAGTCTCGGTCGTGGCTGTGTCTGCTCGCCGCTCCCTTTGGCTACGCTACTGGAGGGCGGATGCTGCTTTAGAAAAGGGCCTAGAGGCCTTGCCCTTCAGTGGGGAGATATTAATTGGCCCGGACTTGGACAAAATTGTAGACACACTGGCAAAATCTAAATCAGCATTTCTGCCATCAGCATCTGCATCTACCAAGGCTAGAACCTCTTCCTTTCTGTCCTTTTGTCCGCAAAGAAAACACAAAAGACGGTCTTTCCCTCTAGACAATCAGCGACCAAATCTACCACCAAGCCGAAGAAACAGTCCTGGAACGCAAGTCTGAAGATAAACCCTCAGCCTGATGGGACCGGCCTCCCTCTAGGGGATACCAGAGTGGGAGGCTGACTTCTTCAGTTCGCCCAGTGCTAGTGTCAAACCACCAAGGAAGCGTGGGTAAAAGAAGTGGTTCTCAGGGGTATGCTCTCTCATTTTGGCAAAGACCTCCCCAACAATTTTTCTGCAAAGGCCCTCCTTCCAACAAGAACAAGGCCTTGCAGATCCAGGAAGCCACAGAGTCATTGCTGAAAGCTGGAGTAATTGTACCAGTTCCACTATCTCAACGTGGGACTGGTGGTTATTCTACGGTTTCTGGTTCAGAAGCCGAATAGGTCTTATCAGCCTATCAACCTCAAATCTCTGAACAAGTTCCTCAGAGTGCCCAAGTTCAGATTGGAAACTTTACATTTCATCATACTGGCTATGGAACCTGGGGATTACATGGTATCCATGGACATTCAGGATGTTTACCTGCATATCCCCATAACGTCCTCTCACCAGCATTATCTATGATTTGCTATTCTGCACCAACACTTCCAGTTTCAAGCACTGCTCTTTGCCCTATCCACGGCTCCAAGGGTCTGTACGAACGTAATAGCTGTCATGGCAGCCCATCTGCAGAGTCAGGGTATACGACTTTTGCCATACCTGGATGACCTCCTCTTGCTGGTGGGTTCTCCAGAGGTGCTTCAACACCACGTACACCTGACAAATCGCTTGTTTACAAGTTCATGGGGGGGGCTAATCAATCGGAAAAAGTCCTCCCTGATTCCCTCACATTTGGGAGCCTTTCTGGATTCTCACAGCAGACAATCTTCCTAACTCCAGAAAAGATCTCCTCGCTGCAACTACGAGTGCGCAGATTCCTCCGCAGTCGTCGGGTGTCGGTACACTCGCGATGCAGGTTCTGGGGTCCAAGGTGTCCATATTCGACATGGTGGAATATGCTCAGTTTCATTCAAGCGCTCTGCAGGGGCTGATCCTTTCCAAATGGAACAGCTTAGCCCACCGGATCAAGGCTAAGACTATGGTGTTTTCTCCGGAGGTGCGCCTGTCTCTGTCTTGGTGGCTCCTGACACCTCATCTCACCAACGATCGCCCCTTTTGGGTCTCGGACTGGGTTTTTCTTACGACGGACGACAGTCTCCGGGGCTGGGGTGCAGTGACTGGTCCGCACTCAGGGCCTGATTCAGACCCGCTCGCGAGCGCAGGACGCTCGCAAGCGGGACGATGGTGCCCTACTGCGCATGCGCACGACGGAGGGAGCTCCGTTGTGCACATGCGCGAGACCCGGCTAGCGACGGGGTAGCCGTCGCTCCGGGTCTCGCATCAAAGTGGGCGTGCTGTCGATGTAGAGTGATAGCACGCCCCCTTTGGTGGGCATGCCGGGGGCATGGCTGCCAGATGGAGGCGTTCCCTACCGCAGGGTCTCCGTCGCAAGCCCGATGGTCGCGATGGTCTTGTCCATCGCGACCATCATCATGGATGCTCGCTATAGCTGTGGGTGGTCACCCACAGCTATGCGAGCGTCCAGGAGGCCGCTCCATTTTCATGTAGGAGGGCCCTGATTCAGAGCAAGCGTCCGGCTCTGAATCAGGCCCTCAATTCAGGGCCGTTGGACAGCAGTCGAAGTAGTCCTGCCCATCAACATATTGGAACTTCGGGCCATGTACAGGGCCCTCAGGATGGCAAGTCACATTCTTCACAGAAAATCTGTTCAGGTTCAGTCCAACAATGCCACCACAGTGGCTTACATCAACCATCAAGGAGGCACTCTAAGTCGGGCAGCAATGACAGAAGTGTCACTCATTCTGACGTGGGCGGAGTGCCACCTCCCGGCAATTTTGCCAGTTTTCATTCCAGGAGTTCTCAATTGGGAAGCGGACTTCCTCAGCCATCACGACATGCATCCAGGGGATTGGTGTCTTTACCAAGAGGTGTTTCAACTCCTAGTGGACAAATGGGGTCTCCCGGAGGTGTATCTCATGGAATCCAGACACAATCATAAGTTACCAATGTATGGGTCCAGAACAAGTAATGTCGAAGCAAGCCTGGTGGAAGCTCTGTCAGTAAAGTGGGTCTTCCAGTTTGCGTACCTCTTTCCTCCAATATCCCTGCTTCCTCGGGTTCTTCAGAAGTTCAAGCAAGTCGGAGGCACAGTCCTGCTGGTGGCTCCAGCTTGGCCCAGATGTCATTGGTACTCGGATCTTTGAAGTCTCTCCATCAACACTACGTTTCTGCCTCAATGTCCAAACCAGTTGTCTCAGGGTCCTTGCCTTTACCCGGACGTGGAACGTCTGTCTTTGACGGCGTGGCTCTTGAGACATCCATCCTAGGGGCCAAGGGATTCTCTAGCTCAGTCATTGGCACGATGCTTAGAGCACGTAAGCTTGTTTCGGCCTGAATATACCACAGGGTGTAGCATACATATTTCCAGTGGTGTCACTCTCGGGATTATGACCCTTAGGTGTTTTGTGTTTCCAGGATTCTGGCATTCCTTCAAGCAGGATTGGACCTTGGCCTTCACCTGGCTTCATTGAAAGTACATGTCTCTGCACTGTCAGTGTGGTTCCAACGAAGGATAGCTCCACTCCCGGATATCCACACCTTTCTATAGGGTGTTCTCTGGATTCAACCTCCCTTTGTCCCACCTGTGGCTCCTTGGGATTTGGCGGTTGTTCTTCAGGACTCTCCAGGGTCCTCTATTTGAGCCACTAGATTTGGTTGATTTCTCTTTCTCCTGGCAATTGGTTCTGACAGGAGGGTGTCAGAATTGGGGGCGCTCTCCTGTCGTCCTGATATATCACCTGGACAGGGCTGTGCTTCGCACCTGCCCTGAATTTCTTCCTAAAGTGGTTTCTAATTTCCATATTAATCAGGAAATTATTGAACCAGCTTTTCAGTCACCTGATCTCTCGGTAGGTGAGGCCTCATTGGATGTGGTCCGCGCTCTTCGGATTTATGTGCACCGGACCAGTTCTCTTCGGAAATCAGACTCCTTATTTGTGCTCTATGGATTTCACAAGAAGGGATGGCCAGCCACTAAACAAACATTGACCAGATGGCTTCGTATGACTATCTCAGAGGCTTACACACATGCAGGCTTGCCTGTTCCGGCTTCTGTTACTACTCATTCTACTCTGTCTGTGAGTCCCACGTGGGCAGCTCACAGTGTCGCCTCGTCTGTTCAGCTTTGCAAGGCGGCCACGTAGTCTTCTGTCCAGACCTTTCTAAGATACCTCTCAGGATGCTTCATTTGGGCGCCGGATTCTCCTCTCAGTGCAGGATCGTCCCCACCCTTAAGAGGACTGCTTTGGGACATCCCCCAAGGTCTCTCTGTGGAGCCTATGGACCCTGAAGAAGAAGAAAATGAGAGTTATTGTAAGAACTTACCTTTTGTTAACTCTCTTTCTTCGAAGTCCATAGGGTCTACAGAGCACCCACCCTGACGCACCTGGCTTCATATGGGCTATGGGGCTGGTCACCGGTTTTCCGTCTCCTTCTATGTGAGTGTGATCCTCGAGTGTTCCAGTCTTCCTTCTCTCTTATCCTCCGCCGGTTTTTGGTTACTTACCATCTGCTGCTAATCAGCCCCCCTGCGTAAACAGTGACCCGACTTTGGCCGGGCACCAACTTAAAGTGAGGTGGCTCGGGGGGCGGGGTATAGGGAGGATTGAACAGTGCATCCTGGGAGCAAATCTTTTAACTGCGTGCTGCCCGGTATCCAGATCGAGCTATACCCCCAAGGTCTCCCTGTGGACCCTATGGACTTCGAAAAACAAGAGAGTTAACAAAGGTAAGTTCTTACCATAACTCTTTTTACCATCACAGTCATCATCTAAAGATATTTCCATGAGAGGCAGGTTAATGAGTAAATGAGACTAACTCTCTGCACATTGTACATCTGCCCCCTGCAGTACAGCACGGTGTTACCCAGGGGCACAGTTACTGGCACTATCAGAGTCAGGGTATCACACATGCTGGGCAGCTTTATCCTTACACTGTAATGTAGCTCTGAGCTAGGACACGTCCCTCCCACATCTAACTCTCTGCACATTGTACATCTGCCCCCTGCAGTGCAGCATGGTGTTACCCAGGGGCACAGTTACTGGCTCTATCAGAGTCAGGGTATCACACATGCTGGGCAGCTTTATCCTCACACTGTAATGTAGCTCTGAGCTAGGACACGTCCCTCCCACATCTAACTCTCTGCACATTGTACATCTGCCCCCTGCAGTGCAGCATGGTGTTACCCAGGGGCACAGTTACTGGCACTATCAGAGTCAGGGTATGACACATGCTGGGCAGCTTTATCCTTACACTGTAATGTAGCTCTGAGTTAGGACACGTCCCTCCCACATCTAACTCTCTGCACATTGTACATCTGCCCCCTGCAGTGCAGCATGGTGTTACCCAGGGGCACAGTTACTGGCTCTATCAGAGTCAGGGTATCACACATGCTGGGCAGCTTTATCCTTACACTGTAATGTAGCTCTGAGCTAGGACACGTCCCTCCCACATCTAACTCTCTGCACATTATACATCTGCCCCCTGCAGTGCAGCACGGTGTTACCCAGGGGCACAGTTACTGGCTCTATCAGAGTCAGGGTATCACACATGCTGGGCAGCTTTATCCTTACACTGTAATGTAGCTCTGAGCTAGGACATGTCCCTCCCACATCTAACTCTCTGCACATTGTACATCTGCCCCCTGCAGTGCAGCACGGTGTTACCCAGGGGCACAGTTACTGGCACTATCAGAGTCAGAGTATCACACATGCTGGGCAGCTTTATCCTTACACTGTAATGTAGCTCTGAGCTAGGACACGTCCCTCCCACATCTATCTCTCTGCACATTGTACATCTGCCCCCTGCAGTGCAGCACGGTGTTACCCAGGGGCACAGTTACTGGCACTATCAGAGTCAGGGTATCACACATGCTGGGCAGCTTTATCCTTACACTGTAATGTAGTTCTGAGCTAGGACACGTCCCTCCCACATAGAACTCTCTGCATATTGTACATCTGCCCCCTGCAGTGCAGCATGGTGTTACCCAGGGGCACAGTTACTGGCACTATCAGAGTCAGGGTATCACACATGCTGGGCAGCTTTATCCTTACACTGTAATGTAGCTCTGAGCTAGGACACGTCCCTCCCACATCTAACTCTCTGCACATTGTACATCTGCCCGCTGCAGTGCAGCATGGTGTTACCCAGGGGCACAGTTACTGGCACTATCAGAGTCAGGGTATCACACATGCTGGGCAGCTTTATCCTTACACTGTAATGTAGCTCTGAGCTAGGACACGTCCCTCCCACATCTAACTCTCTGCACATTATACATCTGCCCCCTGCAGTGCAGCATGGTGTTACCCAGGGGCACAGTTACTGGCACTATCTTACACTGTGCGTTTGAACGCCGTTACAGGGGCGTGTATAATTAAGCCTCAGCGACTGTATACGCAGCCAGAGCTCTACATGGTGACAGGAAGCTTTGCAGGTTGAGTCCGATGTTACCGCTGACTTGCAGATGTATGTAATGGGAAGTGGGCGGCTTTATAAGCTGGTGGGCATCTTGGTATAGTGCTGCGATCACGATGCAATCATAATAATTTGCATATTTTTGCAACTTGCGGGTGTTGGTGATTGCACACCCTAAGCACAATGGGCCTGATTCAGACCCGCTCGCTCCCAGAGTATGCAAATTCGGCTAAGTGACGTCAAGGCAGGCGATCGCACGGCAAGGTATAAACACGTTCACTATGTCTTGGCGTGCGATCACTTTGTGTCTGCCAACGCCCACCAGCCTGTCTTAAGATGCCCACTTGTGCACGTCATCTCCAGGAAGTGTATGCAGGAATCGGTACATCGGGTAACATCGGATGCGATTGCAGCGCTTGTGGCAGACCATACCCTACCGCAAGCACTTCAGTGTAAAAACCAGCCAGATTACTTGTTCTATGACGCTGGCTGTTATTATGCACGCCTCTGTAACGGCGTTTAGATTGTCAGACAGGCCTGCGTTTGCACCTCCACTCACCCGTTTCCAGTGGCCTACCCCTGTTACCACCCACAGACGGCCATGCCTGTCAGTCAACTATCGGGAGTCACTTCCTGCTCGCAGTCCGTATGAGAAACCGAAAATCTGCTCGCAAGGACTCGGTCGCACATGCACATAACGGACCATATGCATGCGTGGTCGCAGAACATCCGCTGCGTACGAGCGAGCGGCCGCTTGCGAGAGGTGAGATGCTACCTGCTGAGACTTGTAGTGCTGCAAGCAAAAAAGAGAAAAAAAATTAAATGCACCCTCTAACCATACTAACCCTAATAATAATACTGCTATATTGCATCCAAGAGGTTCTTAGCATAATAATGGCCATAATTATAGGCCTGTCCACCGCGTCCAGGTGACCTCTATCAGGCAGGTCCCTAACACTACTATGAAATTATTACAGTGCACCGGACCCCCCCCAGGCCAACCCAGCAGGACCGCCCCACGGCGTCACACTAGTGCCAGATTACAAGTTTTGGTTAAAGAAATATAAAGAAACTCCTATGTGTGACGTCTTATATAAGTAAGAGGTTATAATTATAAGTGTGAGAAGTGCTACATATATAAAAAACAAACTAAAGAAGTGAAAGTCTATATTGTGATGCCATGAAACAGTCCAGCCCAGAGAGCCCCGCTCCCCAATACCAGCCCAGAGAGCCCCGCTCCCCAATACCAGCCCAGAGAGCCCCGCTCCCCAATACCAGCCCAGAGAGCCCCGCTCCCCAATACCAGCCCAGAGAGCCCCGCTCCCCAATACCAGCCCAGAGAGCCCCGCTCCCCAATACCAGCCCAGAGAGCCCCGCTCCCCAATACCAGCCCAGAGAGCCCCGCTCCCCAATACCAGCCCAGAGAGCCCAACGCCCCAATACCAGCCCAGAGAGCCCCGCGCCCCAATACCAGCCCAGAGAGCCCCGCTCCCCAATACCAGCCCAGAGAGCCCCGCTCCCCAATACCAGCCCAGAGAGCCCCGCTCCCCAATACCAGCCCAGAGAGCCCCGCTCCCCAATACCAGCCCAGAGAGCCCCACGCCCCAATACCAGCCCAGAGAGCCCCGCTCCCCAATACCAGCCCAGAGAGCCCCGCTCCCCAATACCAGCCCAGAGAGCCCCACGCCCCAATACCAGCCCAGAGAGCCCCGCTCCCCAATACCAGCCCAGAGAGCCCCACGCCCCAATACCAGCCCAGAGAGCCCCGCTCCCCAATACCAGCCCAGAGAGCCCCGCTCCCCAATACCAGCCCAGAGAGCCCCACGCCCCAATACCAGCCCAGAGAGCCCCGCTCCCCAATACCAGCCCAGAGAGCCCCACGCCCCAATACCAGCCCAGAGAGCTCCACGCCCCAATACCAGTCCCAAAACCGACACACAGCATATACAGTATATATACACTTATAATTATAACCTCTTACTTATATAAGATGTCACACATAGGAGTTTCTTTATGTATCACTTGGCCTGGGGGGGGTCCCGTGCTCGGTACTTATTCCATAGTAGTGTTAGGGACCTGCCTGATAGAGGTCACCTGGACGCGGTGCCCATAATTATGGCCATTACTATGCTAAGAACCTCTTGGATGCAATGTAGCAGTATTATTATTAGGGTTAGTATGGTTAGAGTCTGCACCTGCATTTTTCCCCTGTTTTGCTTGCAGACTTGCGATCCAAGCTTAATGATGCCCATATTCCCAAATGTGACTCATGCCCAATGTGTACCCAGCTTAGGTGTAAACTCTCCCACTCTGTGACCCTCAGTGTCCAGGGAATGGAGAAACCCCAGAATGACCGGAGGGTAAGGATACGTATAATAAGATAATTGGGAAACTGGAATCCTCCTAGAACACTTCCAGGGCTATTAGAGGGTAATTATTGGGCTGTATATTCTGTGTACATACAATAATACCAACTAAAAAGTGATGTATTCATCTCCTCAGCTCCAAACACAACAGAAGCCTCCATCCCTCGTCCTACAGGCCTCGCGGCCAGCACGCACCTGCCGGGCCTAGTCACCTACCCGCTGCCTACAGCAGTAGGTAAGTACCACAGGGTGTGTGGCACAGAGGGTGTAGGGTTTGTGTGATCTGTATGTGAATGTATTCCTCCTATAGTACAGAGGGTGTAGGGTTTGTATGATCTGTATGTGAATGTATTCCTCGTATAGTACAGGGAGTGTGGCACAGAGGGTGTAGGGTTTGTGTGATCTGTATGCGAATGTATTCCTCCTATAGTACAGGGTGTGTGGCACAGAGGGTGTAGGGTTTGTGTGATCTGTATGTGAATGTATTCCTTCTATAGTACAGGGAGTGTGGCACAGAGGGTGTAGGGTTTGTGTGATCTGTATATGAATGTATTCCTCCTATAGTACAGGGTGTGTGGCACAGAGGGTGTAGGGTTTGTGTGATCTGTATGTGAATGTATTCCTCCTATAGTACAGAGGGTGTAGGGTTTGTATGATCTGTATGTGAATGTATTCCTCGTATAGTACAGGGAGTGTGGCACAGAGGGTGTAGGGTTTGTGTGATCTGTATGTGAATGTATTCCTCCTATAGTACAGGGTGTGTGGCACAGAGGGTGTAGGGTTTGTGTGATCTGTATGTGAATGTATTCCTTCTATAGTACAGGGAGTGTGGCACAGAGGGTGTAGGGTTTGTGTGATCTGTATATGAATGTATTCCTCCTATAGTACAGGGTGTGTGGCACAGAGGGTGTAAGGTTTGTGTGATCTGTATGTGAATGTATTCCTCCTATAGTACAGGGTGTGTGGCACAGAGGGTGTAGGGTTTGTGTGATCTGTATGTGAATGTATTCCACCTATAGTACAGGGTGTGTGGCACAGAGGGTGTAGGGTTTGTGTGATCTGTATGTGAATGTATTCCTCCTATAGTACAGGGTGTGTGGCACAGAGGGTGTAGGGTTTGTGTGATCTGTATGTGAATGTATTCCTTCTATAGTACAGGGAGTGTGGCACAGAGGGTGTAGGGTTTGTGTGATCTGTATATGAATGTATTCCTCCTATAGTACAGGGTGTGTGGCACAGAGGGTGTAAGGTTTGTGTGATCTGTATGTGAATGTATTCCTCCTATAGTACAGGGTGTGTGGCACAGAGGGTGTAGGGTTTGTGTGATCTGTATGTGAATGTATTCCACCTATAGTACAGGGTGTGTGGCACAGAGGGTGTAGGATTTGTGTGATCTGTATGTGAATGTATTCCTCCTATAGAACAGGGTGTGTGGCACAGAGCGTGTAGGGTTTGTGTGATCTGTATGTGAATGTATTCCTCCTATAGTACAGGGTGTGTGGCACAGAGGGTGTAGGGTTTGCGTGATCTGTGTGTGAATGTATTCCTCCTATAGTACAGGGTGTGAGGCACAGAGCGTGTAGGGTTTGTGTGATCTGTATGTGAATGTATTCCTCCTATAGTACAGGGTGTGTGGCACAGAGGGTGTAGGGTTTGTTCTGATCTGTATGTGAATGTATTCCTCCTATAGTACAGAGGGTGTAGGGTTTGTATGATCTGTATGTGAATGTATTCCTCGTATAGTACAGGGAGTGTGGCACAGAGGGTGTAGGGTTTGTGTGATCTGTATGTGAATGTATTCCTCCTATAGTACAGGGTGTGTGGCACAGAGGGTGTAGGGTTTGTGTGATCTGTATGTGAATGTATTCCTTCTATAGTACAGGGAGTGTGGCACAGAGGGTGTAGGGTTTGTGTGATCTGTATATGAATGTATTCCTCCTATAGTACAGGGTGTGTGGCACAGAGGGTGTAGGGTTTGTGTGATCTGTATGTGAATGTATTCCTCCTATAGTACAGGGTGTGAGGCACAGAGCGTGTAGGGTTTGTGTGATCTGTATGTGAATGTATTCCTCCTATAGTACAGGGTGTGTGGCACAGAGGGTGTAGGGTTTGTTCTGATCTGTATGTGAATGTATTCCTCCTATAGTACAGAGGGTGTAGGGTTTGTATGATCTGTATGTGAATGTATTCCTCGTATAGTACAGGGAGTGTGGCACAGAGGGTGTAGGGTTTGTGTGATCTGTATGTGAATGTATTCCTCCTATAGTACAGGGTGTGTGGCACAGAGGGTGTAGGGTTTGTGTGATCTGTATGTGAATGTATTCCTTCTATAGTACAGGGAGTGTGGCACAGAGGGTGTAGGGTTTGTGTGATCTGTATATGAATGTATTCCTCCTATAGTACAGGGTGTGTGGCACAGAGGGTGTAGGGTTTGTGTGATCTGTATGTGAATGTATTCCTCCTATAGTACAGGGTGTGTGGCACAGAGGGTGTAGGGTTTGTGTGATCTGTATGTGAATGTATTCCTCCTATAGTACAGGGTGTGTGGCACAGAGGGTGTAAGGTTTGCGTGATCTGTGTGTGAATGTATTCCTCCTATAGTACAGGGTGTGAGGCACAGAGCGTGTAGGGTTTGCGTGATCTGTATGTGAATGTATTCCTCCTATAGTACAGGGTGTGTGGCACAGAGGGTGTAGGGTTTGTGTGATCTGTATGTGAATGTATTCCTCCTATAGTACAGAGGGTGTAGGGTTTGTATGATCTGTATGTGAATGTATTCCTCGTATAGTACAGGGAGTGTGGCACAGAGGGTGTAGGGTTTGTGTGATCTGTATGTGAATGTATTCCTCCTATAGTACAGGGTGTGTGGCACAGAGGGTGTAGGGTTTGTGTGATCTGTATGTGAATGTATTCCTTCTATAGTACAGGGAGTGTGGCACAGAGGGTGTAGGGTTTGTGTGATCTGTATATGAATGTATTCCTCCTATAGTACAGGGTGTGTGGCACAGAGGGTGTAGGGTTTGTGTGATCTGTATGTGAATGTATTCCTCCTATAGTACAGGGTGTGTGGCACAGAGGGTGTAGGGTTTGTGTGATCTGTATGTGAATGTATTCCACCTATAGTACAGGGTGTGAGGCACAGAGGGTGTAGGGTTTGTGTGATCTTTATGTGAATATATTCCTCCTATAGTACAGGGTGTGTGGCACAGAGGGCGTAGGATTTGTGTGATCTGTATATGAATGTATTCCTCCTATAGTACAGGGTGTGTGGCACAGAGGGTGTAGGGTTTGCGTGATCTGTGTGTGAATGTATTCCTCCTATAGTACAGGGTGTGAGGCACAGAGCATGTAGGGTTTGCGTGATCTGTATGTGAATGTATTCCTCCTACAGTACAGGGTGTGTGGCACAGAGGGTGTAGGGTTTGTGTGATCTGTATGTGAATGTATTCCTCCTATAGTACAGGGTGTGTGGCACAGAGGGTGTAGGGTTTGTGTGATCTGTGTGTGAATGTATTCCTCCTATAGTACAGGGTGTGAGGCAAGAGCGTGTAGGGTTTGCGTGATCTGTATGTGAATGTATTCCTCCTATAGTACAGGGTGTGTGGCACAGAGGGTGTAGGGTTTGCGTGATCTGTGTGTGAATGTATTCCTCCTATAGTACAGGGTGTGTGGCACAGGGGGTGTAGGGTTTGTGTGATCTGTATGTGAATGTATTCCTCCTATAGTACAGGGTGTGTGGCACAGAGGGTGTAGGGTTTGTGTGATCTGTATGTGAATGTATTCCTCCTATAGTACAGGGTGTGTGGCACAGAGGGTGTAGGGTTTGTGTGATCTGTATGTGAATGTATTCCTTCTATAGTACAGGGAGTGTGGCACAGAGGGTGTAGGGTTTGTGTGATCTGTATATGAATGTATTCCTCCTATAGTACATGGGTGTGTGGCACAGAGGGTGTAGGGTTTGTGTGATCTGTATGTGAATGTATTCCTCCTATAGTACAGGGTGTGTGGCACAGAGGGTGTAGGGTTTGTGTGATCTGTATGTGAATGTATTCCACCTATAGTACAGGGTGTGTGGCACAGAGGGTGTAGGGTTTGTGTGATCGTTATGTGAATATATTCCTCCTATAGTACAGGGTGTGTGGCACAGAGGGTGTAGGGTTTGTGTGATCTGTATATGAATGTATTCCTCCTATAGTACAGGGTGTGTGGCACAGAGGGTGTAGGGTTTGTGTGATCTGTATGTGAATGTATTCCTCCTATAGTACAGGGTGTGTGGCACAGAGGGTGTAAGGTTTGCGTGATCTGTGTGTGAATGTATTCCTCCTATAGTACAGGGTGTGAGGCACAGAGCGTGTAGGGTTTGCGTGATCTGTATGTGAATGTATTCCTCCTATAGTACAGGGTGTGTGGCACAGAGGGTGTAGGGTTTGTGTGATCTGTATGTGAATGTATTCCTCCTATAGTACAGAGGGTGTAGGGTTTGTATGATCTGTATGTGAATGTATTCCTCCTATAGTACAGGGTGTGTGGCACAGAGGGTGTAGGGTTTGTGTGATCTGTATGTGAATGTATTCCTCCTATAGTACAGGGTGTGTGGCACAGAGCGTGTAGGGTTTGTGTGATCTGTATGTGAATGTATTCCTCCTATAGTACAGGGTGTGTGGCACAGAGGGTGTAGGGTTTGTGTGATCTGTATGTGAATGTATTCCTCCTATAGTACAGGGTGTGTGGCACAGAGGGTGTAGGGTTTGTGTGATCTGTGTGTGAATGTATTCCTCCTATAGCACAGGGTGTGAGGCACAGAGCGTGTAGGGTTTGTGTGATCTGTGTGTGAATGTATTCCTCCTATAGCACAGGGTGTGAGGCACAGAGCGTGTAGGGTTTGTGTGATCTGTATGTGAATGTATTCCTCCTATAGTACAGGGTGTGCTGCACAGAGGGTGTAGCGTTTGTGTGATCTGTGTGTGAATGTATTCCTCCTATAGCACAGCGTGTGAGGCACAGAGCATGTAGGGTTTGTGTGATCTGTGTGTGAATGTATTCCTCCTATAGTACAGGGTGTGTGGCACAGGGGGTGTAGGGTTTGCGTGATCTGTATGTGAATGTATTCCTCCTATAGTACAGGGTGTGTGGCACAGAGGGTGTAGGGTTTGTGTGATCTGTATGTGAATGTATTCCTCCTATAGTACAGGGTGTGTGGCACAGAGCGTGTAGGGTTTGTGTGATCTGTATGTGAATGTATTCCTCCTATAGTACAGGGTGTGTGGCACAGAGGGTGTAGGGTTTGTGTGATCTGTATGTGAATGTATTCCTCCTATAGTACAGGGTGTGTGGCACAGAGGGTGTAGGGTTTGTGTGATCTGTATGTGAATGTATTCCTCCTATAGTACAGGGTGTGTGGCACAGAGGGTGTAGGATTTGTGTGATCTGTATGTGAATGTATTCCTCCTATAGAACAGGGTGTGTGGCACAGAGCATGTAGGGTTTGTGTGATCTGTATGTGAATGTATTCCTCCTATAGTACAGGGTGTGTGGCACAGAGGGTGTAGGGTTTGCGTGATCTGTGTGTGAATGTATTCCTCCTATAGTACAGGGTGTGAGGCACAGAGCGTGTAGGGTTTGCGTGATCTGTATGTGAATGTATTCCTCCTATAGTACAGAGGGTGTAGGGTTTGTATGATCTGTATGTGAATGTATTCCTCGTATAGTACAGGGAGTGTGGCACAGAGGGTGTAGGGTTTGTGTGATCTGTATGTGAATGTATTCCTCCTATAGTACAGGGTGTGTGGCACAGAGGGTGTAGGGTTTGTGTGATCTGTATGTGAATGTATTCCTTCTATAGTACAGGGAGTGTGGCACAGAGGGTGTAGGGTTTGTGTGATCTGTATATGAATGTATTCCTCCTATAGTACAGGGTGTGTGGCACAGAGGGTGTAGGGTTTGTGTGATCTGTATGTGAATGTATTCCTCCTATAGTACAGGGTGTGTGGCACAGAGGGTGTAGGGTTTGTGTGATCTGTATGTGAATGTATTCCACCTATAGTACAGGGTGTGTGGCACAGAGGGTGTAGGGTTTGTGTGATCTTTATGTGAATATATTCCTCCTATAGTACAGGGTGTGTGGCACAGAGGGTGTAGGGTTTGTGTGATCTGTATATGAATGTATTCCTCCTATAGTACAGGGTGTGTGGCACAGAGGGTGTAGGGTTTGTGTGATCTGTATGTGAATGTATTCCTCCTATAGTACAGGGTGTGTGGCACAGAGGGTGTAGGATTTGTGTGATCTGTATGTGAATGTATTCCTCCTATAGTACAGGGTGTGTGGCACAGAGCGTGTAGGGTTTGTGTGATCTGTATGTGAATGTATTCCTCCTATAGTACAGGATGTGTGGCACAGAGGGTGTAGGGTTTGTGTGATCTGTGTGTGAATGTATTCCTCCTATAGTACAGGGTGTGAGGCACAGAGCGTGTAGGGTTTGCGTGATCTGTATGTGAATGTATTCCTCCTATAGTACAGGGTGTGTGGCACAGAGGGTGTAGGGTTTGCATGATCTGTGTGTGAATGTATTCCTCCTATAGTACAGGGTGTGTGGCACAGGGGGTGTAGGGTTTGTGAGATCTGTATGTGAATGTATTCCTCCTATAGTACAGGGTGTGTGGCACAGAGGGTGTAGGGTTTGTGTGATCTGTATGTGAATGTATTCCTCCTATAGTACAGGGTGTGTGGCACAGAGCGTGTAGGGTTTGTGTGATCTGTATGTGAATGTATTCCTCCTATAGTACAGGGTGTGTGGCACAGAGGGTGTAGGGTTTGTGTGATCTATATGTGAATGTATTTCTCCTATAGTACAGGGTGTGTGGCACAGAGGGTGTAGGGTTTGTGTGATCTGTGTGTGAATGTATTCCTCCTATAGCACAGGGTGTGTGGCACAGAGGGTGTAGGGTTTGTGTGATCTGTGTGTGAATGTATTCCTCCTATAGCACAGGGTGTGAGGCACAGAGCGTGTAGGGTTTGTGTGATCTGTATGTGAATGTATTCCTCGTATAGTACAGGGTGTGCGGCACAGAGGGTGTAGGGTTTGTGTGATCTGTATGTGAATGTTTTCCTCCTATAGTACAGGGTGTGTGGCACAGAGGGTGTAGGGTTTGTGTGATCTGTGTGTGAATGTATTCCTCCTATAGTACAGGGTGTGAGGCACAGAGCGTGTAGGGTTTGCGTGATCTGTATGTGAATGTATTCCTCCTATAGTACAGGGTGTGTGGCACAGAGGGTGTAGGGTTTGTGTGATCTGTATGTGAATGTATTCCTCCTATAGTACAGGGTGTGTGGCACAGAGGGTGTAGGGTTTGCGTGATCTGTGTGTGAATGTATTCCTCCTATAGTACAGGGTGTGAGGCACAGAGCGTGTAGGGTTTGCGTGATCTGTATGTGAATGTATTCCTCCTATAGTACAGGGTGTGTGGCACAGAGGGTGTAGGGTTTGCGTGATCTGTGTGTGAATGTATTCCTCCTATAGTACAGGGTGTGTGGCACAGGGGGTGTAGGGTTTGTGTGATCTGTATGTGAATGTATTCCTCCTATAGTACAGGGTGTGTGGCACAGAGGGTGTAGGGTTTGTGTGATCTGTATGTGAATGTATTCCTCCTATAGTACAGGGTGTGTGGCACAGAGCGTGTAGGGTTTGTGTGATCTGTATGTGAATGTATTCCTCCTATAGTACAGGGTGTGTGGCACAGAGGGTGTAGGGTTTGTGTGATCTGTATGTGAATGTATTCCTCCTATAGTACAGGGTGTGTGGCACAGAGGGTGAAGGGTTTGTGTGATCTGTGTGTGAATGTATTCCTCCTATAGCACAGGGTGTGAGGCACAGAGCGTGTAGGGTTTGTGTGATCTGTGTGTGAATGTATTCCTCCTATAGCACAGGGTGTGAGGCACAGAGCGTGTAGGGTTTGTGTGATCTGTATGTGAATGTATTCCTCCTATAGTACAGGGTGTGCTGCACAGAGGGTGTAGCGTTTGTGTGATCTGTGTGTGAATGTATTCCTCCTATAGCACAGGGTGTGAGGCACAGAGCATGTAGGGTTTGTGTGATCTGTATGTGAATGTATTCCTCCTATAGTACAGGGTGTGTGGCACAGAGGGTGTAGGGTTTGTGTGATCTGTATGTGAATGTA
Source organism: Taudactylus pleione (assembly GCA_031769625.1). Lineage (NCBI taxonomy): Eukaryota > Metazoa > Chordata > Amphibia > Anura > Myobatrachidae > Taudactylus > Taudactylus pleione. The sequence goes on from JAUIMM010000976.1 coordinate 1,538,817, forward strand.
TTCCTCCTATAGTACAGGGTGTGTGGCACAGAGGGTGTAGGGTTTGTGTGATCTGTGTGTGAATGTATTCCTCCTATAGCACAGGGTGTGAGGCACAGAGCATGTAGGGTTTGCGTGATCTCTATGTGAATGTATTCCTCCTATATTACAGGGTGTGTGGCACAGAGGGTGTAGGGTTTGCATGATCTGTGTGTGAATGTATTCCTCCTATAGTACAGGGTGTGTGGCACAGGGGGTGTAGGGTTTGCGTGATCTGTATGTGAATGTATTCCTCCTATAGTACAGGGTGTGTGGCACAGAGGGTGTAGGGTTTGTGTGATCTGTATGTGAATGTATTCCTCCTATAGTACAGGGTGTGTGGCACAGAGCGTGTAGGGTTTGTGTGATCTGTATGTGAATGTATTCCTCCTATAGTACAGGGTGTGTGGCACAGAGGGTGTAGGGTTTGTGTGATCTGTATGTGAATGTATTCCTCCTATAGTACAGGGTGTGTGGCACAGAGGGTGTAGGGTTTGTGTGATCTGTATGTGAATGTATTCCTCCTATAGTACAGGGTGTGTGGCACAGAGGGTGTGGGGTTTGTGTGATCTGTGTGTGAATGTATTCCTCCTGTAGCACAGGGTGTGTGGCACAGAGGGTGTAGGGTTTGTGTGATCTGTATGTGAATGTATTCCTCCTATAGTACAGGGTGTGTGGCACAGAGGGTGTAGGGTTTGTGTGATCTGTGTGTGAATGTATTCCACCTATAGCACAGGGTGTGAGGCACAGAGCGTGTAGGGTTTGTGTGATCTGTATGTGAATGTATTCCTCCTATAGTACAGGATGTGTGGCACAGGGGGTGTAGGGTTTGTGTGATCTGTATGTGAATGTATTCCTCCTATAGTACAGGGTGTGTGGCACAGAGGGTGTAGGGTTTGTGTGATCTGTATGTGAATGTATTCCTCCTATAGTACAGGGTGTGTGGCACAGAGCGTGTAGGGTTTGTGTGATCTGTATGTGAATGTAGTCCTCCTATAGTACAGGGTGTGTGGCACAGAGGGTGTAGGGTTTGTGTGATCTGTATGTGAATGTATTCCTCCTATAGTACAGGGTGTGTGGCACAGAGGGTGTAGGGTTTGTGTGATCTGTGTTTGAATGTATTCCTCCTATTGCACAGGGTGTGTGGCACAGAGGGTGTAGGGTTTGTGTGATCTGTATGTGAATGTATTCCTCCTATAGTACAGGGTGTGTGGCACAGAGGGTGTAGGGTTTGTGTGATCTGTGTGTGAATGTATTCCTCCTATAGCACAAGGTGTGAGGCACAGAGCGTGTAGGGTTTGTGTGATCTATATGTGAATGTATTCCTCCTATAGTACAGGGTGTGTGGCACAGAGGGTGTAGGGTTTGTGTGATCTGTGTGTGAATGTATTCCTCCTATAGCACAGGGTGTGAGGCACAGAGCGTGTATTGTTTGTGTGATCTGTATGTGAATGTATTCCTCCTATAGTACAGGGTTTGTGGCACAGATATTGTAGGGTTTGTGTAATCTGTATGTGAATGTATTCCTCCTATAGTACAGGGTGTGTGGCACAGAGGGTGTAGGGTTTGTGTGATCTGTGTGTGAATGTATTCCTCCTATAGCACAGGTTGCAGTGGTCACTAGTAATCACTGGAGCCAGAGCTGTAAGTGGTAGCCGGACAGCCCGCCTCTTGATCACTGAGGCAGCTGATGGGGTAGTTGTGTGGGGAGAACAAGCAATCAGTGACCCCCCCCATGTACTCTGTCTCCGGTGCCCGGGGCAGCAGGACACCAATCAGTGACCCCGCATGTACTCTGTCTCCGGTGCCCAGGGCAGCAGGACGCCAATCAGTGACCCCCCATGTACTCTGTCTCCGGTGCCCGGGGCAGCAGGCCGCCAATCAGTGACCCCCCATGTACTCTGTCTCCGGTGCCCGGGGCAGCAGGACGCCAATCTGTGACCCCGCATGTACTCTGTCTCCGGTGCCCGGGGCAGCAGGATGCCATTCAGCGCCCCCCCATGTACTCTGTCTTTGGTGCCCGGGGCAGCAGGATGCCATTCAGCGCCCCCCCATGTACTCTGTCTCTGGTGCCCGGGGCAGCAGGACGCCAATCAGCGCTCCCCCATGTACTCTGTCTCCGGTGCCCGGGGCAGCAGGACGCCAATCAGTGACCCCCCATGTACTCTGTCTCCGGTGCCCGGAGCAGCAGGACGCCAATCAGCGCCCCCCCCATGTACTCTGTCTCCGGTGCCCGGGGCAGCAGGACGACAATCAGTGACCCCACATGTACTCTGTCTCCGGTGCCCGGGGCAGCAGGACGCCAATCAGTGACCCCCCATGTACTCTGTCTCCGGTGCCCGGTGCAGCAGGACGACAATCAGCGCCCCCCCATGTACTCTATCTCCGGTGCCCGGGGCAGCAGGACGCCAATCAGCGCCCCCCCATGTACTCTGTCTCTGGTGCACGGGGCAGCAGGATGCCAATCAGTGACCCCCCATGTACTCTGTCTCCAGTGCCCGGGGCAGCAGGATGCCAATCAGCGCCCCCCCATGTACTCTGTCTCTGGTGCCCGGGGCAGCATGACGACAATCAGCGCCCCCCCATGTACTCTGTCTCCGGTGCCCGGGGCAGCAGGACGCCAATCAGTGACCCCGCATGTACTCTGTCTCTGGTGCCCGGGGCAGCAGGACGACAATCAGCGCCCCCCCATGTACTCTGTCTGTGGTGCCCGGGGCAGCAGGATGCCATTCAGCGCCCCCCCCATGTACTCTGTCTCCGGTGCCCGGGGCAGCAGGACGCCAATCAGCGCTCCCCCATGTACTCTGTCTCCGGTGCCCGGGGCAGCAGGATGCCAATCAGTGACCCCCATGTACTCTGTCTCCGGTGCCCGGGGCAGCAGGATGACAATCAGCGCCCCCCCATGTACTCTGTCTCTGGTGCCCGGGGCAGCAGGATGCCAATCAGTGACCCCCCATGTACTCTGTCTCCAGTGCCCGGGGCAGCAGGATGCCAATCAGCGCCCCCCCATGTACTCTGTCTCTGGTGCCCGGGGCAGCAGGACGACAATCAGCGCCCCCCCATGTACTCTGTCTCCGGTGCCCGGAGCAGCAGGACGCCAATCAGCGCCCCCCCCATGTACTCTGTCTCCGGTGCCCGGGGCAGCAGGACGACAATCAGTGACCCCACATGTACTCTGTCTCCGGTGCCCGGGGCAGCAGGACGCCAATCAGTGACCCCCCATGTACTCTGTCTCCGGTGCCCGGGGCAGCAGGACGACAATCAGCGCCCCCCCATGTACTCTATCTACGGTGCCCGGGGCAGCAGGACGCCAATCAGCACCCCCCATGTACTCTGTCTCTGGTGCCCGGGGCAGCAGGATGCCAATCAGTGACCCCCCATGTACTCTGTCTCCAGTGCCCGGGGCAGCAGGATGCCAATCAGCGCCCCCCCATGTACTCTGTCTCTGGTGCCCGGGGCAGCAGGACGACAATCAGCGCCCCCCCATGTACTCTGTCTCCGGTGCCCGGGGCAGCAGGACGTCAATCAGGGCCCCCCCATGTACTCTGTCTCTGGTGCCCGGGGCAGCATTACGCCAATCAGCGCCCCCACATGTACTCTGTCTCCGGTGCCCGGGGCAGCAGGACGCCAATCAGCGCCCCCCCATGTACTCTGTCTCCGGTGCCCAGGGCAGCAGGACGCTGACATGTGACCTCCCCCATGTACTCTGTCTCCGGTGCCCGGGGCAGCAGGACGCCAATCAGTGACCCCCCATGTACTCTGTCTCCGGTGCCCGGGGCAGCAGGACGACAATCAGCGCCCCCCCCATGTACTCTGTCTCCGGTGCCCGGGGCAGCAGGACGACAATCAGCGCCCCCCCATGTACTCTGTCTCCGGTGCCCGGGGCAGCAGGACGCCAATCAGTGACCCCCATGTACTCTGTCTCCAGTGCCCGGGGCAGCAGGATGCCAATCAGCGCCCCCCCCATGTACTCTGTCTCCGGTGCCCGGGGCAGCAGGACGCCAATCAGCGCCCCCCCATGTACTCTGTCTCTGGTGCCCTGGGCAGCAGGATGCCAATCAGTGATCCCCCATGTACTCTGTCTCCAGTGCCCGGGGCAGCAGGATGCCCATCAGCGCCCCCCCATGTACTCTGTCTCCGGTGCCCGGGGCAGCAGGACGACAATCAGCGCCCCCCCCCCCATGTACTCTGTCTCCGGTGCCCGGGGCAGCAGGACGTCAATCAGCGCCCCCCCCATATACTCTGTCTCCGGTGCCCGGGGCAGCAGGATGCCAATCAGCGCCCCCCCCATGTACTCTGTCTCCGGTGCCCAGGGCAGCAGGACGCTGACATGTGACCTCCTCCATCTTATCTCTCTCACACAGATGATTGTTACAAACCTCTGAGGACGACACAGCTACCACCCAGCAGCTTCACCGCCTCCTCTGCGCTCGCTGAGCACCCGCCACACACTGCGCAACTCAACCGCGTCTCTCCCAAGACCGACCTTCAGGGATGGAGCCCGGAGGCCAGTGATTATCCTGAGCTTCCCTCCGAGGCGCCGTATCTCCAGATAGACCTCCAGAAGCCCAGGAATCTCACAGGTACCAACCACGGTTCATGTCACTCAGGGATGGCCGCCAATGCCGCGAGGGCGCCAATTTGTACGCAGCAGCTATGTGAAAATGTGCAAATGTTGCAGCCGCCAGCGGCGTCATAAATCCAAGCAACTGCGTAAAAAGACGCAGATCAGTCGATTACAGGACTTCTCGGTAACCCTATGCTCGCGCAAAATGACCGTCTGAACTGAGACACTGGAGCCATTTTGTGTCACGTCTGAGTCCCCACCTCCCCTGTTCCCGCCCACAAAGGGCCCCTGTCTGTCAATCACTTTGTGGATAAATCCTCACTAAGAGCGACATCGATAATGAAACCTGACTCAGATCACTGATTGCGGCGTAAACATGGGCGTTGCGTCCATCTCTGTGTGCGCTCAGCGTACAGCACTGCGTAATGTGCCGGCACTTTATAAATAAAGGTGGGAGATCAGCTTTGTAAATAGCGTTGGTTGTGTGTCACTGTGAGACAACTCTGACGATAAATAGACCCAATGTCTACATTTTACTGTCTAAGACTCAGCTAAGTCTGTATAAAGGTCATATACATCCCCCGGGTCTCCGACATTGTGTGTGTGTGTGTGTGCTGCACGTAGTCATATTACAGTCATTGTGTTACTGGATTGCGGTGGTGTGTGTTGTGGTGATAATGTGTCATTCTTTCATGTTGTGTAGTTTGTGATGTTATTGTATGTTGTGGTGATAATGTGTCATTGTTTCATGTTGTGTAGTTTGTGATGTTATTGTGTGTTGTGGTGATAATGTGTCATTGTTTCATGTTGTGTAGTTTGTGATGTTATTGTGTGTTGTGGTGATAATGTGTCATTGTTTCATGTTGTGTAGTTTGTGATGTTATTGTGTGTTGTGGTGATAATGTGTCATTGTTTCATGTTGTGTAGTTTGTGATGTTATTGTATGTTGTGGTGATAATGTGTCATTGTTTCATGTTGTGTAGTTTGTGATGTTATTGTGTGTTGTGGTGATAATGTGTCATTGTTTCATGTTGTGTAGTTTGTGATGTTATTGTGTGTTGTGGTGATAATGTGTCATTCTTTCATGTTGTGTAGTTTGTGATGTTATTGTATGTTGTGGTGATAATGTGTCATTGTTTCATGTTGTGTAGTTTGTGATGTTATTGTGTGTTGTGGTGATAATGTGTCATTGTTTCATGTTGTGAAGTTTGTGATGTTATTGTGTGTTGTGGTGATAATGTGTCATTCTTTCATGTTGTGTAGTTTGTGATGTTATTGTATGTTGTGGTGATAATGTGTCATTGTTTCATGTTGTGTAGTTTGTGATGTTATTGTGTGTTGTGATAATGTGTCATTGTTTCATGTTGTGTAGTTTGTGATGTTATTGTGTGTTGTGGTGATAATGTGTCATTGTTTCATGTTGTGTAGTTTGTGATGTTATTGTATGTTGTGGTGATAATGTGTCATTGTTTCATGTTGTGTAGTTTGTGATGTTATTGTGTGTTGTGGTGATAATGTGTCATTGTTTCATGTTGTGTAGTTTGTGATGTTATTGTGTGTTGTGGTGATAATGTGTCATTGTTTCATGTTGTGTAGTTTGTGATGTTATTGTGTGTTGTGGTGATAATGTGTCATTGTTTCATGTTGTGTAGTTTGTGATGTTATTGTATGTTGTGGTGATAATGTGTCATTGTTTCATGTTGTGTAGTTTGTGATGTTATTGTGTGTTGTGGTGATAATGTGTCATTGTTTCATGTTGTGTAGTTTGTGATGTTATTGTGTGTTGTGGTGATAATGTGTCATTGTTTCATGTTGTGTAGTTTGTGATGTTATTGTGTGTTGTGGTGATAATGTGTCATTGTTTCATGTTGTGTAGTTTGTGATGTTATTGTGTGTTGTGGTGATAATGTGTCATTCTTTCATGTTGTGTAGTTTGTGATGTTATTGTATGTTGTGGTGATAATGTGTCATTGTTTCATGTTGTGTAGTTTGTGATGTTATTGTGTTGTGGTGATAATGTGTCATTGTTTCATGTTGTGTAGTTTGTGATGTTATTGTGTGTTGTGGTGATAATGTGTCATTGTTTCATGTTGTGTAGTTTGTGATGTTGTGTGTTGTGGTGATAATGTGTCATTGTTTCATGTTGTGTAGTTTGTGATGTTATTGTGTGTTGTGGTGATAATGTGTCATTGTTTCATGTTGTGTAGTTTGTGATGTTATTGTGTGTTGTGGTGATAATGTGTCATTCTTTCATGTTGTGTAGTTTGTGATGTTATTGTATGTTGTGGTGATAATGTGTCATTGTTTCATGTTGTGTAGTTTGTGATGTTATTGTGTGTTGTGGTGATAATGTGTCATTGTTTCATGTTGTGTAGTTTGTGATGTTATTGTGTGTTGTGGTGATAATGTGTCATTCTTTCATGTTGTGTAGTTTGTGATGTTATTGTATGTTGTGGTGATAATGTGTCATTGTTTCATGTTGTGTAGTTTGTGATGTTATTGTGTGTTGTGATAATGTGTCATTGTTTCATGTTGTGTAGTTTGTGATGTTATTGTGTGTTGTGGTGATAATGTGTCATTGTTTCATGTTGTGTAGTTTGTGATGTTATTGTATGTTGTGGTGATAATGTGTCATTGTTTCATGTTGTGTAGTTTGTGATGTTATTGTGTGTTGTGGTGATAATGTGTCATTGTTTCATGTTGTGTAGTTTGTAATGTTATTGTGTGTTGTGGTGATAATGTGTCATTGTTTCATGTTGTGTAGTTTGTGATGTTATTGTATGTTGTGGTGATAATGTGTCATTGTTTCATGTTGTGTAGTTTGATGATGTGGTTATAATGTGTCATTGTTTCATGTTGTGTAGTTTGATGTTATTGTATGTTGTGGTGATAATGTGTCATTGTTTCATGTTGTGTAGTTTGTGATGTTATTGTGTGTTGTGGTGATAATGTGTCATTGTTTCATGTTGTGCCTTAAATATGCACACCCCCTATAATGGCGTCACCACCCACAAATGGCACTTCCTGTCAATGAATATCGGAAGGGTCTGCGTACACACTGCGTGTAGTCTCCGCACCCTTACCCGATTGCACTGGCTAGTTGGCGCATGCTGAGTGCGTGTGTTCTCTCATTTGCGTTCCTTGCTGAATCAGGCCCATTGTTTCATGTTGTGTAGTTTGTGATTAATCTAAATCAATAATTGAGCATAAACATGGTAAGGAAAATAACACATTATAAATAAGAACAATGATGATGATGATGATATTATTATATAGAAAAAAATATTTTTTAAAAAGATGATTGATATGAATATTGTCAGGAATCAGGAATGTGCTGTATCCCTGAAGTCGGTTAGTAGGTCAGGATAAACATTGTCAATTGCAACAAATATCGACAATCGCAACAACAAAAGATATTTAAAAAATAGCAGCAGTGAGTTCACCGTAGTGAAACATAGTAACCATTAAATGTCCCAATTTGCTGGATAACGTGGAGCTTGTAAAAAGATCGGCAAGTGCCGTTGTACCTCAATGTGGCAGAGTAATTCCCCGTCGGGCGCCACAGAAGTGGGTCTTTAGAATGGACAGAAGCAGCGCCGGCAAGCGTGTAGATCTCCGGCCAGTGGTCACAATCCGGCAGCAGCGGTTCTCTGCTGGGGAAGTTTTGCTGGTCCAGCGTGTGTGTAATAAGCGCGGCCGCGTCTTATACAAAGGTTCCTTACGTCAGCAGACAGGGTGGCAAGCACTGGATACAAGGTGGCAGCATGTTTGCAAGGTGTCTGGTAACAGCACAACCAATGGGCAGCAACGCGTTTCGTCCTGATCCTGGGACTTTTTCAAGCTCAAAAAATATTTATTTTTATTTTTTTTCTATATATATCATCATCATTGTTCTTATTTCTAATTTTTTATTTTCCTTTCCATGTTTATGCTCAATTATTGATTTAGATTAATTATAACAATATTTATTTGATATCTGTGTTTTTACTTTATTATATCTATTTTATTACAATATTTGCCAGCGCAATATATCCCTGTTCTTTCATATTTGTGTGGGGTTGCAGTTTTTTCCCCTGTTGCTTAATATCGCTGCAGGCTTAGTGTACGACATTGTGTCCAGGCGCACAGGTGTTCTCTGTTTTTCTTTCTGTGCAGTTTGTGACATGATTGTGTATTGTGGGGTGTGACATGATTGTGTGTTGTGGGGTGTGACGTTGCTTCATGTTGTGTCGTTTGTGACATGATTGTGTGTTGTGGGGTGTGACATGATTGTGTGTTGTGGGGTGTGACATGATTGTGTGTTGTGGGGTGTGACATTGCATCATGTTGTGTAGTTTGTGACATGATTGTGTGTTGTGGGGTGTGACATGATTGTGTGTTGTGGGGTGTGACATTGCATCATGTTGTGTAGTTTGTGACATGATTGTGTGTTGTGGGGTGTGACATGATTGTGTGTTGTGGGGTGTGACATTGCATCATGTTGTGTAGTTTGTGACATGATTGTGTGTTGTGGGGTGTGACATGATTGTGTGTTGTGGGGTGTGACATTGCTTAATGTTGTGTAGTTTGTGACATGATTGTGTGTTGTGGGGTGTGACATGATTGTGTGTTGTGGGGTGTGACATGATTGTGTGTTGTGGGGTGTGACATTGCATCATGTTGTGTCGTTTGTGACATGATTGTGTGTTGTGGGGTGTGACATGATTGTGTGTTGTGGGGTGTGACATTGCATCATGTTGTGTAGTTTGTGACATGATTGTGTGTTGTGGGGTGTGACATGATTGTGTGTTGTAGGGTGTGACATTGCATCATGTTGTGTAGTTTGTGACATGATTGTGTGTTGTGGGGTGTGACATGATTGTGTGTTGTGGGGTGTGACATTGCTTAATGTTGTGTAGTTTGTGACATGATTGTGTGTTGTGGGGTGTGACATGATTGTGTGTTGTGGGGTGTGACATGATTGTGTGTTGTGGGGTGTGACATTGCTTCATGTTGTGTCGTTTGTGACATGATTGTGTGTGTTGTGGGGTGTGACATGATTGTGTGTTGTGGGGTGTGACATTGCATCATGTTGTGTAGTTTGTGACATGATTGTGTGTTGTGGGGTGTGACATTGCTTCATGTTGTGTCATTTGTGACATGATTGTGTGTTGTGGGGTGTGACATGATTGTGTGTTGTGGGGTGTGACATGATTGTGTGTTGTGGGGTGTGACATTGCTTCATGTTGTGTTGTTTGTGACATGATTGTGTGTTGTGGAGTGTGACATTGCATCATGTTGTGTAATTTGTGACATGATTGTGTGTTGCAGGAATTGTAGTCCAGGGCGCTGGGTCCTCGGACTTCTACGTCACCAGTTTTGCTGTACAGCTCAGTGAGGACCAGGGGACCTGGCACAATTACAGCGACATGTCCGGTGACGCCAATACCAAGGTAATTGTGGCGACGGCCTTCATGGTCACTATTCCAGGGAAAGATCATTATATTACTCTATGGAATGGACGGATGGTGGGCTGTCTTAGCTATAGAATGGACGGATGGTGGGTTGTCTTAGCTATAGAATGGACGGGTGGCGGGCTGTCTTAGCTATAGAATGGACGGATGGCGGGCTGTCTTAGCTATGGAATGGACGGATGGCGGGCTGTCTTAGCTATGGAATGGACGGATGGCGGGCTGTCTTAGCTATGGAATGGACAGATGGCGGGCTCTCTTAGCTATTGAATAAACGGATGACGGGCTGTCTTAACTATGGAATGAACGGATGGCGGGCTGTCTTAGCTATGGAGTGGACGGATGGCGGGCTGTCTTAGCTATGGAATGGATGGATGGCGGGCTGTCTTAGCTATGGAATGGACGGATGGCGGGCTCTCTTAGCTATGGAATAAACAGATGACGGGCTGTCTTAGCTATGGAATGGATGGATGGCGGGCTGTCTTAGCTATGGAATGAACGGATGGCAGGCTGTCTTAGCTATGGAGTGGACGGATGGCGGGCTGTCTTAGAAATGGAATGGATGGATGGCAGGCTGTCTTAGCTATGGAATGGATGGATGGCGGGCTGTCTTAGCTATGGAATGGACGGATGGCGGGCTGTCTTAGCGCTAGATCATTGTTACCCATCCCATACTGCTTTCCTTACACATTATGCCCCACGCCTTTCCCGCGCCCGGCCCATCGCCTGTTCAGATGCTCTGTGTTCTTTCTCTGTGTAGATTTTCCGGGGGAACGGTGATGGCTCCACGCCAGTGGCCAGGAGCTTTGACAGGATGGTGAGCGCTCAGTATGTCCGCATCCTGCCGCTAGATTATCACCGGAGAATATTCCTGCGCGCCGAGCTACTGGGCTGCGGAGAAGGTACAAGTTAATGATGGAATATGTCAGATGTAAAATGAATTTATCGTTGAGTTATAACGTTTTTAGTTACAGGAAATGACGTAGCAGTGAGTAGCCTGCGCCATTCTGATAAACGCAGACCTCAAACTATTATCTCAGGTTACATCCAATAACTGTGTCCCTGAAGCCCCATAAAGCATCACATCTCTGAGGCCGGAGAATGTGTCAGGTGCACAGAGCAGGCGTCAGGCCCAGCCTGTTTGTGCAATGCTCTGCGTGGCTTCATGGTGTCTGTGGTCAGATGTTACAGCTCCCATAATAATAACGGGGCAGTCCCAGGGACTGGGGATGGTCCATCAGAAACCTTTAGTACATGTTTGAAACGTGAGTCATGGAGGCACGAGGCGCAGCATATGAGGTTTGCAGCCATCCGCCGGACACATATCTGGCATAACCATATGGGATGATAGGGATGGGTGCTGGAATGATTCGGGGCTGTGCGGCCGCATAGATGTGCTCAGTCTGAATGCAGGCGAAGCTACGCATCTGTTTTTGAGCTCACACTGTGGCCGCACCTGAGACAGACTGTGACCCTGGCCTGCTGAGGGCACACAGTGTATTATGTCAGATATGGGCTATACAGGAAAATCCTGACAGGATGCCAATCTCCTTGTCACTGAGACAGACTGTGACCCTGGCCTGCTGAGGGCACACACAGTGTATTATGTCAGATATGGGCTATACAGGAAAATCCTGACAGGATGCTAATCTCATTGTCACTGAGACAGACTGTGACCTAGGGCTGCTGAGGGCACACACAGTGTATTATGTCAGATATGGGCTATACAGGAAAATCCTGACAGGATGCCAATCTCATTGTCACTGAGACAGACTGTGACCTAGGGCTGCTGAGGGCACACACAGTGTATTATGTCAGATATGGGCTATACAGGAAAATCCTGACAGGATGCCAATCTCATTGTCACTGAGACAGACTGTGACCCAGGGCTGCTGAGGGCACACACAGTGTATTATGTCAGATATGGGCTAAGGCAGGAAAATCCTGACAGGATGCCAATCTCATTGTCACTGTCCTTGTTCCCTCCATACAGTGTCTGCTAGACCCACTCCCCCCACTCAGGGAGACCTGTGCCGGACGGGGCAGTTCCAGTGTGGCAACGGTCACTGCGTCCTCGCCGGACCCCATGGAGTCGTGTGCAATGGAATCAATGACTGTGGCGACCAATCCGATGAGATTTACTGTGGTAATGTCACTGTACTGGTCAGGGCAGGTGACCTCCGCTGATGGATTGTCCTCTAGGTGGCGCTGAGGGACAATTACCCCCAAAATATAAATTTCTTCACAGTAAACAATCATTCAGTATTACAGCTTCACACACCAACATTGTTATCACGTAACGTGTGACGGAAGAAATGCTGGGGGCGTTATGGTGTTATCCCAGAAATATAGATAAATGATTTACCAGGACTGTGTTCCCTGCCACGTGTTCCATGTATCCATTGCTGAGAGCAGAGAGTGCCCTGTCCCTGAGTGCGGGTACCAGGCTGGTGAGTAACGGTGTCTCTGTCCCCTGGCATCACAGGCACGGCTGCAGCCCCTCTCTCCCCTATGCCATGGGGCTGCCATCAGTCTCAGTTTTACTGTAAGTCCTCCGGGAGCTGCATAGAGGCGTCTCAGCGATGTGATGGCGCCCAGGACTGCTCGGACGGAGCGGATGAATTTGGCTGCGTGCCCTGGACTCACGGCACCGCGCAGCCCAGCAGCACCTGGAGGTGAGACGAGAGGAGGGGGTATTGGATGAGGTCTGGGGGTAGGAGACGACTACGTGTAACGTGATTAGAGACAGGGGGCCGGAGTCTGAGAAACCGCGCATGCGCCAAAGTAAGAAATCTGCTTCTTCCTATGCGCCGGTCAGGCATACGCACATGGATTAATTTGGTTATTAATGGACCACAATTTCCATGAAATGGGCATTTCTGGGCAGTTACTGGGCATCTACCATGCAAACAAGCGGAACCGTTCCATCTGGAAGCAAAGTCATGGGCGTGTACTAGAAGTCGTAGCACGTAGACCGCGATTAGACGCCTGTTTCAGACGATTGTTTTGCACCCGGCATTGGGTGGATTAAAGTCCAAGTACTAATGAAAGCGGCTGCAGACTGACACATGTCTATCCGCGGGTCCTCGCCATACGTGGGCGGCTTCTCGCATTAGCATGAGGTAGTAAGTAGCCTTCCGCGGTCGCTCTTCTGTATGGGGCATGTAACTCAGAATCCGGTCAGAGTCGGCAGAAGTCAGGTGCCGGGTACAAGTGCAAAGTTGCGGAACATAGGACCTCATTCAGAGTCGGTCGAAGCGGCCGCACGGTCGTACGCCACCGATGTTCGCTATACTGCGCATGCGTAAAGTTCGCAATGCGCGTGCGCAAACTACCCACTACGATCAGAAATTTCTCTCTCCTTGAACACAGCCAGGTCGGTAGTTTGAGTGACAGAATGAGGCGTTTGTGGGTGGTAACAGGGGAAGGTGCTTGAAAACGGGGGAGTGGAGATCCGAACGCAGGCGTGCCTAATTATGCAAACAGCGTTTTATGGGAGTGCATACGGATTATGGGAGTGCATAATTAACAAAGTAGTGTCATGGAACATGTGACATGGGAGGTTTTTACACTGACATGATCGTAGAGCTTAAGAGAGGGTATGGTCAACCTTAAGCTCTACGACCAGTTCCGATGGTTCCCGATGGTCTCGATTAATCCTTATATGCCCGGAGATGACGTGTAATGCATACGAGAAGGGGGCGTATTTTTTTGTCTTCCGACTGCTTCCTCCCCTTGGTCGGCCAACTACCGATCAGAACTTAGGGACGCAACTTGCGAGGGAATCATTTGAATATCCGGCCCCTTTTTCCGTACGACCGTGCGGCCGCTTCGACCGACTCTGAATGAGGTCCATAATCAATAAACCCCACCAGACGGAATCCATCATGGTAGGGCTGCCGTTACCCTCAGACTTGTCATTTCCACCTCTGTCTCATTGCTCTCCAGCGTGGAAGACCAGAACAGCCTTGGGGTCAGCCCATCAGGAGCAGTAGGTCCTCCTTGGACACATGTAGCCACCCCGATGACTGGAACTGTGGAAGAGGGTCCACGACAGGTGAGTCAGGACTTGTGGATTGTGATATAGAGCTTGTGCCTGGAGCAGGACCCTCTGCAAGGTACCGGTGAGGCCACTAAACCACGTCCCTCAGTTAGTGCAATCTATACACCGGAGTGAGACCACGTCCCTCAGTGTGTACAATGTATACACCGGAGAGAGACCACGTCCCTCAGTGTGTACAATGTATACACCGGAGTGAGACCATGTCCCTCAGTGTGTACAATCTATACACCGGAGTAAGACCACGTCCCTCAGTGTGTACAATGTATACACCGGAGTGAGACCACGTCCCTCAGTGTGTACAATCTATACACCGGAGTGAGACCACATCCCTCAGTGTGTACAATCTATACATCGGAGTGAGATCACGTCCCTCAGTGTGTACAATGTATACACCGGAGTGAGACCACGTCCCTCAGTGTGTACAATCTATACACCGGAGTGAAACCTCGTCCCTCAGTGTGTACAATGTATAGACCGGAGTGAGACCACATCTCTGTGTGTACAATGTATACACCGGAGTGAGACCACGTCTCTGTGTGTACAATGTATACACTGGAGTGAGACCACGTCTCTGTGTGTACAATGTATACAACGGAGTGAGACCACGTCTCTGTGTGTACAATCTATACATCGGAGTGAGACCACGTCCCTCAGTGTGTGTACAATGTATACACCGGAGTGAGACCACATCCCTCAGTGTGTACAATGTATACACCGGAGTGAGACCACGTCTCTGTGTGTACAGTGTATACACCGGAGTGAGACCACGTCTCTCAGTGCGTACAATGTATACACCGGAGTGAAACCTCGTCCCTCAGTGTGTACAATGTATAGACCGGAGTGAGACCACGTCTCTGTGTGTACAGTGTATACACCGGAGTGAGACCACGTCTCTCAGTGTGTACAATCTATACACCAGAGTGAGACCACGTCCCTCAGTGTGTACAATGTATACACCGGAGTGAGACCACGTCCCTCAGTGCGTACAATGTATACACCGGAGTGAGACCACATCTCTGTGTGTACAGTGTATACACCGGAGTGAGACCACGTCTCTCATTGCGTACAATGTATACACCGGAGTGAAACCTCGTCCCTCAGTGTGTACAATGTATAGACCGAAGTGAGACCACGTCTCAGTGTGTACAATGTATACACCGGAGTGAGACCACGTCTCTGACCAATCAGTCATCGTCTTACCTTATATTCTCATCTGTATGACAATGATCCCTTTGGTTTGTGTGGGGTATAGCGATCGCACACGTTGTGGTATTGGGCTCACCCCTATATGTCCCCATCATTGCACATTTCCCCAGGTCTCTCCTGCTGCGGGATCAGTAAGTCATCGGCATGTATTACACTTTAAAGTGTTTCTTCTCCTTTTCCAGGAACCTTCAGGAAGTGATCAGCCTACGTTCCCGGAGATCTCTCTTCCAACAGGTACATTAAGTGTTTATACCAGGAATGATCTTCATACATGTTGTGTGAATTGGCTTGTCCTGATCCATGGTTCCTATCCATGTGTTTAATGTGTGGTCCGCCCCCTGTAGGTCCATGTGAAGTGTCCCTCGGGCTGGAAGATGGCCGGGTACATTACAAGCAGCTCACTGCGTCCTCCTACAAGGAGAATAATACGCCAGATGCCGGACGCCTGAACATCGTACCAAACATGTCAGTGCTAGAGCTCATTATACAGCGCTGGGCTGGGAGTTATTATCCGGGTCCATTAGGTTTCGGGCTGGTGACACAACCAGGAGAAATGAATTTACACTTTTATTCCTCATCTTCCTCCTCAGCCTAAACATTGTCCCTGGCTGGAGCCCCCAGGACACCGATAAGCAGCCGTTCTTCCAAGTAGACTTCCTGCGTCTCACCTTCATCTCTGCTATCGTCACCCAGGGGGGGCGACAGTCCGGGGGCTACGTCACCAAATACCGGCTCATGTACAGCAGTGATGGGATTCTCTACCATAACTACACCGGACGAGTAGCTGGTTCCCCGAGGGACCCACAGGTAAAGCCATGCGTTGGGTAACTGGGGTCACCAGCATTATCCGGGGACCTTTCGCCACATCTCTCGCTGGCGTGTAACAGTCTCGATTTGATTAATCTCTGATGAGAATGTGGTTTATCTCTCTGCGTAATATCATTGTAATAAATAATGATTAGAGCCCCTCGGCCCCTTGTCCTTCTCATCCATCCTCCTACTGCACCGAGTCTAATAACACGATGTCTCTGGTAATGGAATCTCTATGTTTGTTGAACAGATCTTTGACGGCAACACTAATAGTAACACTGCGGTGAGACGGGAGCTGAGCCGCACTTTACTGACGCGTTTCCTGCGTATCTACCCTGTGATGTATCACAAAGCGATCTACCTGCGCTGCGAAATCATCGGATGCTCCTATGGTGAGTTTCTACCTCCTGTGTTTCATGGTATACACTATGCTGTAAGGAATGGGACGCCGGGCACACATTATGCCACATACTGTACCATGCGGCTGCCTCCACCCAGCTGTCCTCACCCATGGGTGCTTGAGAAGGCGGTAGCTGTGGCGTACGGAGGTAACAGCTGGGGGAGAGCATGGTGCAGCCACCAGCAGATACATGAGGGGCGTTCTCCCCCGGACACCTCAGGGTTTATGCTTAGTGTATATGTCCCATGTGACAGGTCCTCTGTAGTTCGTGCAGACACCAAATAGTTATGGTAAGTAGAACATGGTTATCAGGTTAACTAGGTATTTGAAGGCCCCAGAGCAAAAGTTTGAAAGGGCCCCTATGTATCACCCAATGGTAAAAATTTAATTTTGGGTCCCCCTCAGCTCTGGGCGCTATAGCAGCTGCACCCCTTACACCTATGGTAGTTACACCCATGTGACAAGGAAGATGGCCCCTCAGCTCTGGGCCCTATAGCAGTTTGCACCCCTTACACCTATGGTAGTTAAACCCATGTGACAAGGAAGATGGCCCCTCAGCTCTGGGCCCTATAGCAGCTGACACCTTACACCTATGGTAGTTACACCCATGTGACAAGGAAGATGGACCCCTCAGCTCTGGGCCCTATAGCAGCTGCACCCCTTACACCTATGGTAGTTACACCCATTTGACAAGGAAATTGGGCCCCTCAGCTCTGGGCCCTATAGCAGTTGCCCCCTTACACCTATGGTAGTTACACCCATGTGACAAGGAAGATGGGCCCTCAGCTCTGGGCCCTATAGCAGCTGCACCCCTTACACCTATGGTAGTTACACCCATGTGACAAGGAAGATGGTCCCTCAGCTCTGGGCCCTATAGCAGCTGCTCTCCTTACACCAATGGTAGTTACACCCATGTGACAAGGAAGATGGTCCCTCAGCTCTGGGCCCTATAGCAGCGGCACCCCTTACACCTATGGTAGTTACACCCATGTGATAAGGAAGATGGCCCCCTCAGCTCTGGGCCCTATAGCAGCTGCACCCCTTACACCTATGGTAGTCACACCCATGTGACAAGGAAGATGGTCCCCTCAGCTCAGGGCCCTATAGCAGCTGCACACCTTACACCTATGGTAGTTACACCCATGTGACAAGGAAGATGGCCCCCTCAGCTCTTGGCCCTATAGAAGCTGCTCCCATACACCTATGGTAGTCACACCCATGTGACAAGGAAGATGGGCCCTCAGCTCTGGGCCCTATAGCAGCTGCCCCCTTACACCTATGGTAGTTACACCCATGTCACAAGGAAGATGGCCCCCTCAGCTCTGGGCCCTATAGCAGCTGCTCCCCTTACACCAATGGTAGTTACACCCATGTGACAAGGAAGATGGTCCCTCAGCTCTGGGCCCTATAGCAGCTGCACCCCTTACTCCTATGGTAGTTACACCCATGTGATAAGGAAGATGGCCCCCTCAGCTCTGGGCCCTATAGCAGCTGCACCCCTTACACCTATGGTAGTCACACCCATGTGACAAGGAAGATGGGCCCCTCAGCTCAGGGCCCTATAGCAGCTGCACCCCTTACACCTATGGTAGTTACACCCATGTGACAAGGAAGATGGCCCCTTCAGCTCTGTGCCCTATAGCAGCTGCTCCCCTTACACCTATGGTAGTTACACCCATGTCACAAGGAAGATGGCCCCCTCAGCTCTGGGCCCTATAGCAGCTGCACCCCTTACACCTATGGTAGTTACACCCATGTGACAAGGAAGATGGGCCCCTCAGCTCTGGGCCCTATAGCAGCTGCACCCTTACACCTATGGTAGTTACACCCATGTGACAAGGAAGATGGCCCCTCAGCTCTGGGCCCTATAGCAGCTGCACCCTTACACCTATGGTAGTTACACCCATGTGACAAGGAAGATGGGCCCCTCAGCTCTGGGCCCTATATCAGCTGCACCCCTTACACCAATGGTAGTTACACCCATGTGATAAGGAAGATGGCCCACTCAGCTCTGGGCCCTAGAGCAGCTGCACCCCTTACACCTATGGTAGTTAAACCCATGTGACAAGGAAGATGGCCCCTCAGCTCTGGGCCCTATAGCAGCTGCACCCCTTACACCTATGGTAGTTACACCCATGTGACAAGGAAGTGGTCCCTCAGCTCTGGGCCCTATAGCAGCTGCTCTCCTTACACCAATGGTAGTTACACCCATGTGACAAGGAAGATGGTCCCTCAGCTCTGGGCCCTATAGCAGCGGCACCCCTTACACCTATGGTAGTTACACCCATGTGATAAGGAAGATGGCCCCCTCAGCTCTGGGCCCTATAGCAGCTGCACCCCTTACACCTATGGTAGTCACACCCATGTGACAAGGAAGATGGTCCCCTCAGCTCAGGGCCCTATAGCAGCTGCACACCTTACACCTATGGTAGTTACACCCATGTGACAAGGAAGATGGCCCCCTCAGCTCTTGGCCCTATAGCAGCTGCTCCCTTACACCTATGGTAGTCACACCCATGTGACAATGAAGATGGGCCCTCAGCTCTGGGCCCTATAGCAGCTGCCCCCTTACACCTATGGTAGTTACACCCATGTCACAAGGAAGGCCCCCTCAGCTCTGGGCCCTATAGCAGCTGCTCCCCTTACACCAATGGTAGTTACACCCATGTGACAAGGAAGATGGTCCCTCAGCTCAGGGCCCTATAGCAGCTGCACCCCTTACTCCTATGGTAGTTACACCCATGTGATAAGGAAGATGGCCCCCTCAGCTCTGGGCCCTATAGCAGCTGCACCCCTTACACCTATGGTAGTCACACCCATGTGACAAGGAAGATGGGCCCCTCAGCTCAGGGCCCTATAGCAGCTGCACCCCTTACACCTATGGTAGTTACACCCATGTGACAAGGAAGATGGCCCCTTCAGCTCTGTGCCCTATAGCAGCTGCTCCCCTTACACCTATGGTAGTTACACCCATGTCACAAGGAAGATGGCCCCCTCAGCTCTGGGCCCTATAGCAGCTGCACCCCTTACACGTATGGTAGTTACACCCATGTGACAAGGAAGATGGGCCCCTCAGCTCTGGGCCCTATAGCAGCTGCACCCTTACACCTATGGTAGTTACACCCATGTGACAAGGAAGATGGCCCCTCAGCTCTGGGCCCTATAGCAGCTGCACCCTTACACCTATGGTAGTTACACCCATGTGACAAGGAAGATGGCCCCTCAGCTCTGGGCCCTATAGCAGCTGCTCCCCTTACACCTATGGTAGTTACACCCATGTGACAAGGAAGATGGGGCCCTCAGCTCTGGGCCCTATAGCAGCTGCCCCCCTTACACCTATGGTAGTTACACCCATGTGACAAGGAAGATGGCTCCTCAGCTCTGGGCCCCATAGCAGCTGCCCCCTTACACCTATGGTAGTTACACCCATGTGACAAGGAAGACGGCCCCCTCAGCTCTGGGCCCTATAGCAGCTACACACCTTACACCTATGGTAGTTACACCCATGTGACAAGGAAGATGGCCCCTCAGCTCTGGGCCCTATATCAGCTGCACCCCTTACACCAATGGTAGTTACACCCATGTGATAAGGAAGATGGCCCACTCAGCTCTGGTTCCTATAGCAGCTGCTCCCTTACACCTATGGTAGTTACACCCATGTGACAAGGAAAATGGGCCCCTCAGCTCTGGGCCCTATAGCAGCTGCACCCTTACACCTATGGTAGTTACACCCATGTGACAAGGAAGATGGTCCCTCAGCTCTGGGCCCTATAGCAGCTGCTCCCCTTACACCAATGGTAGTTACACCCATGTGATAAGGAAGATGGCCCCCTCAGCTCTGGGCCCTATAGCAGCTGCACCCCTTACACCTATGGTAGTTACACCCATGTGACAAGGAAGATGGGCCCCTCAGCTCTGGGCCCTATGGCAGCTGCACCCCTTACACCTATGGTAGTTACACCCATGTGAAAAGGAAGATGGGCCCCTCAGCTCTGGGCCCTATAGCAGCTGCACCCTTACACCTATGGTAGTTACACCCATGTGACAAGGAAGATGGCCCCTCAGCTCTGGGCCTTATAGCAGCTGTACCCCTTACACCTATGGTAGTTACACCCATGTGACAAGGAAGATCGCCACTCAGCTCTGGGCCCTATAGCAGCTGCACCCCTTACACCTATGGTAGTTACACCCATGTGACAAGGAAGATGGCCCCCTCAGCTCTGGGCCCTATATAAGCTGCTCCCCTTACACCTATGGTAGTTACATCCATGTGACAAGGAAGATGGCCCCTTCAGCTCTGGGCCCTATAACAGCTGCACCCCTTACACCTATGGTAGTTACACCCATGTGATAAGGAAGATGGCCCACTCAGCTCTGGTTCCTATAGCAGCTGCTCCCTTACACCTATGGTAGTTACACCCATGTGACAAGGAAAATGGGCCCCTCAGCTCTGGGCCCTATAGCAGCTGCACCCTTACACCTATGGTAGTTACACCCATGTGACAAGGAAGATGGTCCCTCAGCTCTGGGCCCTATAGCAGCTGCTCCCCTTACACCAATGGTAGTTACACCCATGTGATAAGGAAGATGGCCCCCTCAGCTCTGGGCCCTATAGCAGCTGCACCCCTTACACCTATGGTAGTTACACCCATGTGACAAGGAAGATGGGCCCCTCAGCTCTGGGCCCTATGGCAGCTGCACCCCTTACACCTATGGTAGTTACACCCATGTGAAAAGGAAGATGGGCCCCTCAGCTCTGGGCCCTATAGCAGCTGCACCCTTACACCTATGGTAGTTACACCCATGTGACAAGGAAGATGGCCCCTCAGCTCTGGGCCTTATAGCAGCTGTACCCCTTACACCTATGGTAGTTACACCCATGTGACAAGGAAGATCGCCACTCAGCTCTGGGCCCTATAGCAGCTGCACCCCTTACACCTATGGTAGTTACACCCATGTGACAAGGAAGATGGCCCCCTCAGCTCTGGGCCCTATATAAGCTGCTCCCCTTACACCTATGGTAGTTACATCCATGTGACAAGGAAGATGGCCCCTTCAGCTCTGGGCCCTATAACAGCTGCACCCCTTACACCTATGGTAGTTACACCCATGTGACAAGGAAGATGGCCCCCTCTGCTCTGGGCCCTATATAAGCTGCTCCCCTTACTCCTATGGAAGTTATACCCATGTAACAAGGAAGATGGTCCCCTCAGCTCTGGGCCCTATAGCAGCTGCACCCTTACACCTATGGTAGTTACACCCATGTGACATGGAAGACTGCCTCCTCAGCTCTGGGCCCTAAAGCAGCTGCACCCCTTACACCTATGGTAGTTACACCCATGTGACAAGGAAGATGTCCCCCTCTGCTCTGGGCCCTATATAAGCTGCTCCCTTTACACCTATGGTAGTTACACCCATGTGACAAGGAAGATGGCCCCATCAGCTCTGGGCCCTATAGCAGCTGCCCACTTACACCTATGGTACTTACACCCATGTGACAAGGAAGATGGCCCCTCAGCTCTGTGCTCTATAGCAGCTGCTCCCTTACACCTATGGTAGTTAAACCCATGAGACAAGGAAGATGACCCCCTCAGCTCTGGGCCCTATAGCAGCTGCTCCCCTTACACCTATGGTGGTTACACCCATGTGACAAGGAAGATGGCCCCTCAGCTCTCGGCCCTATAGCAGCTGCCCCCCTTACACCTATGGTAGTTACACCCTTGTGACAAGGAAGATGGCCCCTCAGCTCTCGGCCCTATAGCAGCTGCACCCCTTACACCTATGGTAGTTACACCCATGTGACAAGGAAGATAGCCCCTCAGCTCTGGGCCCTAGAGCAGCTATACACCTTACACCTATGGTAGTTACACCCATGTGACAAGGAAGATGGGTTCCCTCAGCTCTGGGCCCTATAGCAGCTGCACCACTTACACCTATGGTAGTTACACTCAAGTGACAAGGAAGATGGGCCCCTCAGCTCTGGTCCTATAGCATCTGCTCCCCTTACACCTATGGTAGTTACACCCATGTGACAAGGAAGATGGCCCCTCAGCTCTGGGCCATATAGCAGCTGCTCCCTTACACCTATGGTAGTCACACCCATGTGACAAGGAAGATGGGCCCTCAGCTCTGGGCCCTATAGCAGCTGCCCCCTTACACCTATGGTAGTTACACCCATGTCACAAGGAAGATGGCCCCCTCAGCTCTGGGCCCTATAGCAGCTGCACCCCTTACACCTATGGTAGTTACACCCATGTGACAAGGAAGATGAGCCCCTCAGCTCTGGGCCCTATAGCAGCTGCACCCTTACACCTATGGTAGTTACACCCATGTGACAAGGAAGATGGCCCCTCAGCTCTGGGCCCTATATCAGCTGCACCCCTTACACCTATGGTAGTTACAGCCATGTGACAAGGAAGATGGCCCCCTCAGCTCTGGGCCCTATAGCAGCTGCACCCCTTACACCTGTGGTAGTTAAACCCATGTGACAAGGAAAATGGATGCCCCTCAGCTCTGGGCCCTATAGCTGCTGCTCCTTTACACCTATGGTAGTTACACCCATGTGACAAGGAAGAAGGCCCCTCAGCTCTGGCCCCTTTAGCAGCTGTACCCCTTACACCTATGGCAGTTACACCCATGTGACAAGGAAGATGGCCCCTCAGCTCTTGGCCCTATAGCAGCTGCACCCCTTACACCTATGGTAGTTACACCCATGTGACAAGGAAGATGGCCCTCTCAGCTCTGGGCCCTATATAAGCTGCTCCCCTTACACCTATGGTAGATACATCCATGTGACAAGGAAGATGGCCCCTCAGCTCTGGGCCCTATAGCAGCTGCACCCCTTACACCTATGGTAGTTACACCCATGTGACAAGGAAGATGGCCCCCTCTGCTCTGGGCCCTATATAAGCTGCTCCCCTTAGTCCTATTGAAGTTACACCCATGTGACAAGGAAGATGACCCCTCAGCTCTGGGCCCTATAGCAGCTGCTCCCCTTACACCTATGGTAGTTACACCCATGTGACAAGGAAGACAGCCCCCTCAGCTCTGGGCCCTATAGCAGCTGCACCCTTACACCTATGGTAGTTACACCCATGTGACAAGGAAGATGGCCCCTCAGCTCTGGGCCCTATATCAGCTGCATCCCTTACACCAATGGTAGTTACACCCATGTGATAAGGAAGATGGCCCCCTCAGCTCTGGGCCCTATAGCAGCTGCACCCCTTACACCTATGGTAGTTAAACCCATGTGACAAGGATGATGGCCCCCTCAGCTCTGGGCCCTATATAAGCTGCTCCCCTTACACCTATGGTAGTTACATCCATGTGACAAGGAAGATGGCCCCTTCAGCTCTGGGCCCTATAGCAGCTGCACCCCTTACACCTATGGTAGTTACACCCATGTGACAAGGAAGATGGCCCCCTCTGCTCTGGGCCCTATATAAGCAGCTCCCCTTACTCCTATGGAAGTTATACCCATGTAACAACGAAGATGGTCCCCTCAGCTCTGGGCCCTATAGCAGCTGCATCCTTACACCTATGGTCGTTACACCCATGTGACAAGGAAGACTGCCCCCTCAGCTCTGGGCCCTATAGCAGCTGCACCCCTTACACCTATGGTAGTTACACCCATGTGACAAGGAAGATGTCCCCCTCTGCTCTGGGCCCTATATAAGCTGCTCCCCTTACACCTATGGTAGTTACACCCATGTGACAAGGAAGATGGCCCCTCAGCTCTGGGCTCTATAGCAGCTGCTCCCCTTACACCTATGGTAGTTACACCCATGTGACAAGGAAGATGGCCCCCTCAGCTCTGCAGCTGCCCCCTTACACCTATGGTAGTTACACGCATGTGACAAGGAAGATGGCCCCTCAGCTCTGTGCTCTATAGCAGCTGCACCCTTATACCTATGGTAGTTAAACCCATGAGACAAAGAAGATGGCCCCCTCAGCTCTGGGCCCTATAGCAGCTGCTCCCCTTACACCTATGGTGGTTACACCCATGTGACAAAGAAGATGGCCCCTCAGCTCTGGGCCCTATAGCAGCTGCCCCCCTACACCTATGGTGGTTACACCCTTGTGACAAGGAAGATGGCCCCTCAGCCCTGGGCCCTATAGCAGCTGCACCCCTTACACCTATGGTAGTTACACCCATGTGACAAGGAAGATGGCCCCTCAGCTCTCGGCCCTATAGCAGCTGCTCCCCTTACACCTATGGTAGCTACACCCATGTGACAAGGAAGATAGCCCCTATGCTCTGGGCCCTATAGCAGCTATACCCCTTACAACTATGGTAGTTACACCCATGTGACAAGGAAGATGGGTCCCCTCATCTCTGGGCCCTATAGCAGCTGCACCACTTACACCTATGGTAGTTACACTCATGTGACAAGGAAGATGGGCCTCTCAGCTCTGGGCCTATAGCATCTGCTCCCCTTACACCTATGGCAGTTACACCCATGTGACAAGGAAGATGGCCCCTCAGCTCTGGGCCATATAGCAGCTGCTCCCTTACACCTATGGTAGTCACACCCATGTGACAAGGAAGATGGGCCCTCAGCTCTGGTCCCTATAGCAGCTGCCCCCTTACACCTATGGTAGTTACACCCATGTGACAAGGAAGATGGCCCCCTCAGCTCTGGGCCCTATAGCAGCTACACCCCTTACACCTATGGTAGTTACACCCATGTGACAAGGAAGATGGGCCCCTCAGCTCTGGGCCCTATAGCAGCTGCACCCTTACACCTATGGTAGTTACACCCATGTGACAAGGAAGATGGCCCCTAAGCTCTGGGCCCTATATCAGCTGCACCCCTTACACCAATGGTAGTTACACCCATGTGATAAGGAAGATGGCCCCTCAGCTCTGGGCCCTATAGCAGCTGCACCCCTTACACCTATGGTAGTTACAGCCATGTGACAAGGAAGATGGCCCACTCAGCTCTGGGCCCTATAGCAGCTGCACCCCTTACACCTATGGTAGTTAAACCCATGTGACAAGGAAGATGGATGCCCCACAGCTCTGGGCCCTATTGCTGCTGCTCCCTTACACCTATGGTAGTTACACCCATGTGACAAGGAAAATGGGCCCCTCAGCTCTGGGCCCTATAGCAGCTGCACCCTTACACCTATGGTAGTTACACCCATGTGACAAGGAAGATGGCCCCTCAGCTCTGGGCCCTATAGCAGCTGCACCCTTACACCTATGGTAGTTACACCCATGAGACAAGGAAGATGGCCCCTCAGCTCTGGGCCCTATAGCAGCTGCACCCTTACACCTATGGTAGTTACACCCATGTGACAAGGAAGATGGCCCCTCAGCTCTGGGCCCTATAGCAGCTGCACCCTTTACACCTAAGGTAGTTAAACCCATGTTACAAGGAAGATGGATGCCCCTCAGCTCTGGGCCCTATAGCAGCTGCACCCCTTACACCTATGGTAGTTACACCCATGTGACAAGGAAGATGTCCCCCTCTGCTCTGGGCCCTATATAAGCTGCTCCCCTTACACCTATGGTAGTTACACCCATGTGACAAGGAAGATGGCCCCTCAGCTCTGGGCCCTATAGCAGCTGCTCCCCTTACACCTATGGTAGTTACACCTATGTGACAAGGAAGATGGCCCCCTCAGCTCTGGGCCCTATAGCAGCTGCCCCCTTACACCTATGGTAGTTACACCAATGTGACAAGGAAGATGGCCCCTCAGCTCTGGGCCATATAGCAGCTGCTCCCTTACACCTATGGTAGTTAAACCCATGAGACAAGGAAGATGGCCCCCTCAGCTCTGGGCCCTATAGCAGCTGCACCCTTACACCTATGGTAGTTACACCCATGTGACAAGGAAGATGGCCCCCTCAGCTCTGGGCCCTATAGCAGCTGCACCCCTTACACCTATGGTAGTTACACCCATGTGACAGGGAAGATGGGCCCCTCAGCTCTGGGCCCTATAGCAGCTGCACCCTTACACCTATGTTAGTTACACCCATGTGACAAGGAAGATGGCCCCTCAGCTCTGGGCCCTATATCAGCTGCACCCCTTACACCAATGTTAGTTACACCCATGTGATAAGGAAGATGGCCCCTCAGCTCTGGGCCCTATAGCAGATGCACCCCTTACACCTATGGTAGTTACAGCCATGTGACAAGGAAGATGGCCCCCTCAGCTCTGGGCCCTATAGCAGCTGCACCCCTTACACCTATGGTAGTTAAACCCATGTGACAAGGAAGATGGATGCCCCTCAGCTCTGGGCCCTATAGCTGCTGCTCCCTTACACCTATGGTAGTTACACCCATGTGACAAGGAAAATGGGCCCCTCAGCTCTGGGCCCTATAGCAGCTGCACCCTTACACCTATGGTAGTTACTCCCATGTGACAAGGAAGATGGCCCCTCAGCTCTGGGCCCTATAGCAGCTGCACCCTTACACCTATGGTAGTTACACCCATGTGACAAGGAAGATGGTCCCTCAGCTCTGGGCCCTATAGCGGCTGCACCCTTACACCTATGGTAGTTACACCCATGTGACAAGGAAGAAGGCCCCTCAGCTCTGTGCCCTATATCAGCTGCACCCCTTACACCAATGGTAGTTACACCCATGTGATAAGGAAGATGGGCCCCTCAGCTCTGGGCCCTATAGCAGCTGCACCCCTTACACCTATGGTAGTTAAACCCAAGTGACAAGGAAGATGGGCCCCTCAGCTCTGGGCCCTATAGCAGCTGCTCCCTTACACCTATGGTAGTTACACCCATGTGACAAGGAAAATGGGCCCCTCAGCTCTGGGCCCTATAGCAGCTGCACCCCTTACACCTATGGTAGTTACACCCATGTGACAAGGAAGATGGTCCCTCAGCTCTGGGCCCTATGGCAGCTACACCCCTTACAGCTATGGTAGTTACACCCATGTGACAAGGAAGATGGGCCCCTCAGCTCTGGGCCCTATGGCAGCTGCACCCCTTACACCTATGGTAGTTACACCCATGTGACAAGGAAGATGGGCCCCTCAGCTCTGGGCCCTATAGCAGCTGCACCCTTACACCTATGGTAGTTACACCCATGTGACAAGGAAGATGGCCCCTCAGCTCTGGGCCCTATAGCAGCTGTACCCCTTACACCTATGGTAGTTACACCCATGTGACATGGAAGATGGCCCCTCAGCTCTGGGCCCTATAGCAGCTGCACCCCTTACACCTATGGTAGTTACACCCATGTCACAAGGAAGATGGCCCCCTCAGCTCTGGGCCCTATAGCAGCTGCACTCTTACACCTATGGTAGTTACACCCATGTGACAAGGAAGATGGTCCCTCAGCTCTGGGCCCTATAGCAGCTGCTCCCCTTACACCAATGGTAGTTACACCCTTGTGACAAGGAAGATGGGCCCCTCAGCTCTGGGCCCTATAGCAGCTGCAACCCTTACACCTATGGTAGTTACACCCATGTGACAAGGAAGATGGGCCCCTCAGCTCTGGGCCCTATGGTAGCTGCACCCCTTACACCTATGGTAGTTACACCCTTGTGACAAGGAAGATGGGCCCCTCAGCTCTGGGCCCTATAGCAGCTGCACCCTTACACCTATGGTAGTTACACCCATGTGACAAGGAAGAAGGCGCCTCAGCTCTGGGCCCTATAGCAGCTGTAACCCTTACACCTATGGTAGTTACACCCATGTGACAAGGAAGATGGCCCCTCAGCTCTGAGCCCTATAGCAGCTGCACCCCTTACACCTATGGTAGTTACACCCATGTGACAAGGAAGATGGCCCCCTCAGCTCTGGGCCCTATATAAGCTGCTCCCCTTACACCTATGGTAGTTACATCCATGTGACAAAGAAGATGGCCCCTTCAGCTCTGGGCCCTATAGCAGCTGCACCCCTTACACCTATGGTAGTTACACCCATGTGACAAGGAAGATGGCCCCCTCTGCTCTGGGCCCTATATAAGCTGCTCCCCTTACTCCTATGGAAGTTATACCCATGTAACAACGAAGATGGTCCCCTCAGCTCTGGGCCCTATAGCAGCTGCATCCTTACACCTATGGTCGTTACACCCATGTGACAAGGAAGACTGCCCCCTCAGCTCTGGGCCCTATACCAGCTGCACCCTTACACCTATGGTAGTTACTCCCATGTGACAAGGAAGATGGCCCCTCAGCTCTGGGCCCTATAGCAGCTGCACCCTTACACCTATGGTAGTTACACCCATGTGACAAGGAAGATGGTCCCTCAGCTCTGGGCCCTATAGCGGCTGCACCCTTACACCTATGGTAGTTACACCCATGTGACAAGGAAGAAGGCCCCTCAGCTCTGTGCCCTATATCAGCTGCACCCCTTACACCAATGGTAGTTACACCCATGTGATAAGGAAGATGGGCCCCTCAGCTCTGGGCCCTATAGCAGCTGCACCCCTTACACCTATGGTAGTTAAACCCAAGTGACAAGGAAGATGGGCCCCTCAGCTCTGGGCCCTATAGCAGCTGCTCCCTTACACCTATGGTAGTTACACCCATGTGACAAGGAAAATGGGCCCCTCAGCTCTGGGCCCTATAGCAGCTGCACCCCTTACACCTATGGTAGTTACACCCATGTGACAAGGAAGATGGTCCCTCAGCTCTGGGCCCTATGGCAGCTACACCCCTTACAGCTATGGTAGTTACACCCATGTGACAAGGAAGATGGGCCCCTCAGCTCTGGGCCCTATGGCAGCTGCACCCCTTACACCTATGGTAGTTACACCCATGTGACAAGGAAGATGGGCCCCTCAGCTCTGGGCCCTATAGCAGCTGCACCCTTACACCTATGGTAGTTACACCCATGTGACAAGGAAGATGGCCCCTCAGCTCTGGGCCCTATAGCAGCTGTACCCCTTACACCTATGGTAGTTACACCCATGTGACATGGAAGATGGCCCCTCAGCTCTGGGCCCTATAGCAGCTGCACCCCTTACACCTATGGTAGTTACACCCATGTCACAAGGAAGATGGCCCCCTCAGCTCTGGGCCCTATAGCAGCTGCACTCTTACACCTATGGTAGTTACACCCATGTGACAAGGAAGATGGTCCCTCAGCTCTGGGCCCTATAGCAGCTGCTCCCCTTACACCAATGGTAGTTACACCCTTGTGACAAGGAAGATGGGCCCCTCAGCTCTGGGCCCTATAGCAGCTGCAACCCTTACACCTATGGTAGTTACACCCATGTGACAAGGAAGATGGGCCCCTCAGCTCTGGGCCCTATGGTAGCTGCACCCCTTACACCTATGGTAGTTACACCCTTGTGACAAGGAAGATGGGCCCCTCAGCTCTGGGCCCTATAGCAGCTGCACCCTTACACCTATGGTAGTTACACCCATGTGACAAGGAAGAAGGCGCCTCAGCTCTGGGCCCTATAGCAGCTGTAACCCTTACACCTATGGTAGTTACACCCATGTGACAAGGAAGATGGCCCCTCAGCTCTGAGCCCTATAGCAGCTGCACCCCTTACACCTATGGTAGTTACACCCATGTGACAAGGAAGATGGCCCCCTCAGCTCTGGGCCCTATATAAGCTGCTCCCCTTACACCTATGGTAGTTACATCCATGTGACAAGGAAGATGGCCCCTTCAGCTCTGGGCCCTATAGCAGCTGCACCCCTTACACCTATGGTAGTTACACCCATGTGACAAGGAAGATGGCCCCCTCTGCTCTGGGCCCTATATAAGCTGCTCCCCTTACTCCTATGGAAGTTATACCCATGTAACAACGAAGATGGTCCCCTCAGCTCTGGGCCCTATAGCAGCTGCATCCTTACACCTATGGTCGTTACACCCATGTGACAAGGAAGACTGCCCCCTCAGCTCTGGGCCCTATACCAGCTGCACCCCTTACACCTATGGTAGTTACACCCATGTGACAAGGAAGATGTCCCCCTCTGCTCTGGGCCCTATATAAGCTGCTCCCCTTACACCTATGGTAGTTACACCCATGTGACAAGGAAGATGGCCCCTCAGCTCTGGGCTCTATAGCAGCTGCTCCCCTTACACCTATGGTAGTTACACCCATGTGACAAGGAAGATGGCCCCCTCAGCTCTGGGCCCTATAGCAGCTGCCCCCTTACACCTATGGTAGTTACACCCATGTGACAAGGAAGATGGCCCCTCAGCTCTGTGCTCTATAGCAGCTGCACCCTTATACCTATGGTAGTTAAACCCATGAGACAAAGAAGATGGCCCCCTCAGCTCTGGGCCCTATAGCAGCTGCTCCCCTTACACCTATGGTGGTTACACCCATGTGACAAGGAAGATGGCCCCTCAGCTCTGGGCCCTATAGCAGCTGCCCCCCTACACCTATGGTGGTTACACCCTTGTGACAAGGAAGATGGCCCCTCAGCCCTGGGCCCTATAGCAGCTGCACCCCTTACACCTATGGTAGTTACACCCATGTGACAAGGAAGATGGCCCCTCAGCTCTCGGCCCTATAGCAGCTGCTCCCCTTACACCTATGGTAGCTACACCCATGTGACAAGGAAGATAGCCCCTATGCTCTGGGCCCTATAGCAGCTATACCCCTTACACCTATGGTAGTTACACCCATGTGACAAGGAAGATGGGTCCCCTCATCTCTGGGCCCTATAGCAGCTGCACCACTTACACCTATGGTAGTTACACTCATGTGACAAGGAAGATGGGCCTCTCAGCTCTGGGCCTATAGCATCTGCTCCCCTTACACCTATGGCAGTTACACCCATGTGACAAGGAAGATGGCCCCTCAGCTCTGGGCCATATAGCAGCTGCTCCCTTACACCTATGGTAGTCACACCCATGTGACAAGGAAGATGGGCCCTCAGCTCTGGTCCCTATAGCAGCTGCCCCCTTACACCTATGGTAGTTACACCCATGTGACAAGGAAGATGGCCCCCTCAGCTCTGGGCCCTATAGCAGCTACACCCCTTACACCTATGGTAGTTACACCCAGGTGACAAGGAAGATGGGCCCCTCAGCTCTGGGCCCTATAGCAGCTGCACCCTTACACCTATGGTAGTTACACCCATGTGACAAGGAAGATGGCCCCTAAGCTCTGGGCCCTATATCAGCTGCACCCCTTACACCAATGGTAGTTACACCCATGTGATAAGGAAGATGGCCCCTCAGCTCTGGGCCCTATAGCAGCTGCACCCCTTACACCTATGGTAGTTACAGCCATGTGACAAGGAAGATGGCCCACTCAGCTCTGGGCCCTATAGCAGCTGCACCCCTTACACCTATGGTAGTTAAACCCATGTGACAAGGAAGATGGATGCCCCACAGCTCTGGGCCCTATTGCTGCTGCTCCCTTACACCTATGGTAGTTACACCCATGTGACAAGGAAAATGGGCCCCTCAGCTCTGGGCCCTATAGCAGCTGCACCCTTACACCTATGGTAGTTACACCCATGTGACAAGGAAGATGGCCCCTCAGCTCTGGGCCCTATAGCAGCTGCACCCTTACACCTATGGTAGTTACACCCATGAGACAAGGAAGATGGCCCCTCAGCTCTGGGCCCTATAGCAGCTGCACCCTTACACCTATGGTAGTTACACCCATGTGACAAGGAAGATGGCCCCTCAGCTCTGGGCCCTATAGCAGCTGCACCCTTTACACCTAAGGTAGTTAAACCCATGTTACAAGGAAGATGGATGCCCCTCAGCTCTGGGCCCTATAGCAGCTGCACCCCTTACACCTATGGTAGCTACACCCATGTGATAAGGAAGATGGGCCCTCAGCTCTGGGCCCTATAGCAGCTGCACCCCTTACACCTATGGTAGTTACACCCATGTGACAAGGAAAATGGGCCCCTCAGCTCTGGGCCCTATAGCAGCTGCTCCCTTACACCTATGGTAGTTACACCCATGTGACAAGGAAAGTGGGCCCCCTCTGCTCTGGGCCCTATATAAGCTGCTCCCCTTACTCCTATGGTAGTTACACCCATGTGACAAGGAAGATGGCCCCCTCAGCTCTGGGCCATATATAAGCTGCTCCCCTTACACCTATGGTAGTTACATCCATGTGACAAGGAAGATGGCCCCTTCAGCTCTGGGCCCTATATAAGCTGCACCCCTTACACCTATGGTAGTTACACCCATGTGACAAGGAAGATGGCCCCCTCTGCTCTGGGCCCTATATTAGCTGCTCCCCTTACTCCTATGGAAGTTATACCCATGTAACAAGGAAGATGGTCCCCTCAGCTCTGGGCCCTATAGCAGCTGCTCCCCTTACACCTATGGTAGTTACTCCCATGTGACAAGGAAGACTGCCCCCTCAGCTCTGGGCCCTATAGCAGCTGCACCCCTTACACCTATGGTAGTTACACCCATGTGACAAGGAAGATGTCCCCCTCTGCTCTGGGCCCTATATAAGCTGCTCCCCTTACACCTATGGTAGTTACACCCATGTGACAAGGAAGATGGCCCCTCAGCTCTGGGCCCTATAGCAGCTGCTCCCCTTACACCTATGGTAGTTACACCTATGTGACAAGGAAGATGGCCCCCTCAGCTCTGGGCCCTATAGCAGCTGCCCCCTTACACCTATGGTAGTTACACCAATGTGACAAGGAAGATGGCCCCTCAGCTCTGGGCCATATAGCAGCTGCTCCCTTACACCTATGGTAGTTAAACCCATGAGACAAGGAAGATGGCCCCCTCAGCTCTGGGCCCCATAGCAGCTGCTCCCTTACACCTATGGTAGTTACACCCATGTGACAAGGAAGATGGCCCCCTCAGCTCTGGGCCCTATAGCAGCTGCACCCCTTACACCTATGGTAGTTACACCCATGTGACAGGGAAGATGGGCCCCTCAGCTCTGGGCCCTATAGCAGCTGCACCCTTACACCTATGTTAGTTACACCCATGTGACAAGGAAGATGGCCCCTCAGCTCTGGGCCCTATATCAGCTGCACCCCTTACACCAATGTTAGTTACACCCATGTGATAAGGAAGATGGCCCCTCAGCTCTGGGCTCTATAGCAGCTGCACCCCTTACACCTATGGTAGTTACAGCCATGTGACAAGGAAGACGGCCCCCTCAGCTCTGGGCCCTATAGCAGCTGCACCCCTTACACCTATGGTAGTTAAACTCATGTGACAAGGAAGATGGATGCCCCTCAGCTCTGGGCCCTATAGCTGCTGCTCCTTACACCTATGGTAGTTACACCCATGTGACAAGGAAAATGGGCCCCTCAGCTCTGGGCCCTATAGCAGCTGCACCCTTACACCTATGGTAGTTACTCCCATGTGACAAGGAAGATGGCCCCTCAGCTCTGGGCCCTATAGCAGCTGCACCCTTACACCTATGGTAGTTACACCCATGTAACAAGGAAGATGGTCCCTCAGCTCTGGGCCCTATAGCGGCTGCACCCTTACACCTATGGTAGTTACACCCATGTGACAAGGAAGAAGGCCCCTCAGCTCTGTGCCCTATATCAGCTGCACCCCTTACACCAATGGTAGTTACACCCATGTGATAAGGAAGATGGCCCCCTCAGCTCTGGGCCCTATAGCAGCTGCACCCCTTACACCTATGGTAGTTAAACCCAAGTGACAAGGAAGATGGGCCCCTCAGCTCTGGGCCCTATAGCAGCTGCTCCCTTACACCTATGGTAGTTACACCCATGTGACAAGGAAAATGGGCCCCTCAGCTCTGGGCCCTATAGCAGCTGCACCCCTTACACCTATGGTAGTTACACCCATGTGACAAGGAAGATGGTCCCTCAGCTCTGGGCCCTATGGCAGCTACACCCCTTACAGCTATGGTAGTTACACCCATGTGACAAGGAAGATGGGCCCCTCAGCTCTGGGCCCTATGGCAGCTGCACCCCTTACACCTATGGTAGTTACACCCATGTGACAAGGAAGATGGGCCCCTCAGCTCTGGGCCCTATAGCAGCTGCACCCTTACACCTATGGTAGTTACACCCATGTGACAAGGAAGATGGCCCCTCAGCTCTGGGCCCTATAGCAGCTGTACCCCTTACACCTATGGTAGTTACACCCATGTGACATGGAAGATGGCCCCTCAGCTCTGGGCCCTATAGCAGCTGCACCCCTTACACCTATGGTAGTTACACCCATGTCACAAGGAAGATGGCCCCCTCAGCTCTGGGCCCTATAGCAGCTGCACCCCTTACACCTATGGTAGTTACACCCATGTGACAAGGAAGATGGGCCCCTCAGCTCTGGGCCCTATAGCAGCTGCCCCCTTACACCTATAGTAGTTACACCCATGTCACAAGGAAGATGCCCCCCTCAGCTCTGGGCCCTATAGCAGCTGCACCCCTTACACCTATGGTAGTTACACCCATGTGACAAGGAAGATGGCCCCTCAGCTCTGGGCCCTATATCAGCTGCACCCCTTACACCTATGGTAGTTACACCCATGTGACAAGGAAGATGGCCCCTCAGCTCTGGGCCCTATATCAGCTGCACCCCTTACACCTATGGTAGTTACAGCCATGTGACATGGAAGATGGCCCCCTCAGCTCTGGGCCCTATAGCAGCTGCACCCCTTACACCTATGGTAGTTAAACCCATG
Organism: Taudactylus pleione; assembly: GCA_031769625.1. Lineage (NCBI taxonomy): Eukaryota > Metazoa > Chordata > Amphibia > Anura > Myobatrachidae > Taudactylus > Taudactylus pleione. The sequence goes on from JAUIMM010000976.1 coordinate 1,573,864, forward strand.
TGACAAAGAAAATGGATGCCCCTCAGCTCTGGGCCCTATAGCTGCTGCTCCCTTACACCTATGGTAGTTACACCCATGTGACAAGGAAAATGGGCCCCTCAGCTCTGGGCCCTATAGCAGCTGCACCCTTACACCTATGGTAGTTACACCCATGTGACAAGGAAGATGGCCCCTCAGTTCTGGCCCCTATAGCAGCTGTACCCCTTACACCTATGGTAGTTACACCCATGTGACAAGGAAGATGGCCCCTCAGCTCTGGGCCCTATAGCAGCTGCACCCCTTGCACCTATGGTAGTTACACCCATGTGACAAGGAAGTTGGCCCCCTCAGCTCTGGTCCCTATATAAGCTGCTCCCCTTACACCTATGGTAGTTACATCCATGTGACAAGGAAGATGGCCCCTCAGCTCTGGGCCCTATAGCAGCTGCACCCCTTACACCTATGGTAGTTACACCCATGTGACAAGGAAGATGGCCCCCTCTGCTCTGGGCCCTATAGCAGCTGCACCCCTTACACCTATGGTAGTTACACCCATGTGACAAGGAAGATGGCCCCCTCTGCTCTGGGCCCTATATAAGCTGCTCCCCTTACTCCTATTGAAGTTTCACCCATGTGACAAGGAAGATGACCCCTCAGCTCTGGGCCCTATAGCAGCTGCTCCCCTTACACCTATGGTAGTTACACCCATGTGACAAGGAAGATGGCCCCCTCAGCTCTGGGCCCTATATAAGCTGCTCCCCTTACACCTATGGTAGTTACATCCATGTGACAAGGAAGATGGCCCCTCAGCTCTGGGCCCTATAGCAGCTGCACCCCTTACACCTTTGGTAGTTACACCCATGTGACAAAGAAGATGGCCCCCTCTGCTCTGGGCCCTATAGCAGCTGCACCCCTTACACCTATGGTAGTTAAACCCATGTGACAAGGAAAATGGATGCCCCTCAGCTCTGGGCCCTATAGCTGCTGCTCCCTTACACCTATGGTAGTTACACCCATGTGACAAGGAAGATGGGCCCCTCAGCTCTGGGCCCTATAGCAGCTGCACCCTTACACCTATGGTAGTTACACCCATGTGACAAGGAAGATGGCCCCTCAGCTCTGGCCCCTATAGCAGCTGTACCCCTTACACCTATGGTAGTTACACCCATGTGACAAGGAAGATGGCCCCTCAGCTCTGGGCCCTATAGCAGCTGCACCCCTTACACCTATGGTAGTTACACCCATGTGACAAGGAAGTTGGCCCCCTCAGCTCTGGGCCCTATATAAGCTGCTCCCCTTACACCTATGGTAGTTACATCCATGTGACAAGGAAGATGGCCCCCTCTGCTCTGGGCCTTATATAAGCTGCTCCCCTTACTCCTATTGAAGTTTCACCCATGTGACAAGGAATATGACCCCTCAGCTCTGGGCCCTATAGCAGCTGCTCCCCTTACACCTATGGTAGTTACACCCATGTGACAAGGAAGACGGCCCCCTCAGCTCTGGGCCCTATAGCAGCTGCACCCTTACACCTATGGTAGTTACACCCATGTGACAAGGAAGATGGCCCCTCAGCTCTGGGCCCTATATCAGCTGCACCCTTACACCTATGGTAGTTACACCCATGTGATAAGGAAGATGGCCCCCTCAGCTCTGGCCCCTATAGCAGTTGCACCCCTTACACCTATGGTAGTTAAACCCATGTGACAAGGAAGATGGATGCCCCTCAGCTCTGGGCCCTATAGCAGCTGCTCCCTTACACCTATGGTAGTTACACCCATGTGACAAGGAAAGTGGGCCCCTCAGCTCTGGGCCCTATAGCAGCTGCTCCCTTACACCTATTGTAGTTACACCCATGTGATAAGGAAGATGGCCCCCTCAGCTCTGGGCCCTATAGCAGCTGCACCCCTTACACCTATGGTAGTTAAACCCATGTGACAAGGAAGATGGAAGCCCCTCAGCTCTGGGCCCTATAGCAGCTGCTCCCTTACACCTATGGTAGTTACACCCATGTGACAAGGAAGATGGGCCCCTCAGCTCTGGGCCCTATAGCAGCTGCACCCTTACACCTATGGTAGTTACACCCATGTGACAAGGAAGATGGTCCCTCAGCTCTGGGCCCTATAGCAGCTGCTCCCCTTACACCAATGGTAGTTACACCCATGTGATAAGGAAGATGGCCCCCTCAGCTCTGGGCCCTATAGCAGCTGCACCCCTTACACCTATGGTAGTTACACCCATGTGACAATGAAGATGGGCCCCTCAGCTCTGGGCCCTATGGTAGCTGCACCCCTTACACCTATGGTAGTTACACCCATGTGACAAGGAAGATGGGCCCCTCAGCTCTGGGCCCTATAGCAGCTGCACCCTTACACCTATGGTAGTTACACCCATGTGACAAGGAAGATGGCCCTTCAGCTCTGGGCCCTATAGAAGCTGTACCTCTTACACCTATGGTAGTTACACCCATGTGACAAGGAAGATGGCCCCTCAGCTCTGGGCCCTATAGCAGCTGCACCCCTTACACCTATGGTAGTTACACCCATGTGACAAGGAAGATGGCCCCCTCAGCTCTGGGCCTTATATAAGCTGCTCCCCTTACACCTATGGTAGTTACATCCATGTGACAAGGAAGATGGCCCCTCAGCTCTGGGCCCTATAGCAGCTGCACCCCTTACACCTATGGTAGTTACACCCATGTGACAAGGAAGATGGCCCCTCAGCTCTGGGCCCTATAGCAGCTGCACCCCTTACACCTATGGTAGTTACACCCATGTGACAAGGAAGATGGCCCCTCAGCTCTGGGCCCTATAGCAGCTGCACCCCTTACACCTATGGTAGTTACACCCATGTCACAAGGAAGATGGCCCCCTCAGCTCTGGGCCCTATAGCAGCTGCACCCCTTACACCTATGGTAGTTACACCCATGTGACAAGGAAGATGGGCCCCTCAGCTCTGGGCCCTATAGCAGCTGCCCCCTTACACCTATGGTAGTTACACCCATGTCACAAGGAAGATGGCCCCCTCAGCTCTGGGCCCTATAGCAGCTGCACCCCTTACACCTATGGTAGTTACACCCATATGACAAGGAAGATGGGCCCCTCAGCTCTGGGCCCTATAGCAGCTGCACCCTTACACCTATGGTAGTTACACCCATGTGACAAGGAAGATGGCCCCTCAGCTCTGCGCCCTATATCAGCTGCACCCCTTACACCTATGGTAGTTACAGCCATGTGACAAGGAAGATGGCCCCCTCAGCTCTGTGCGCTATAGCAGCTGCACCCCTTACACCTATGGTAGTTAAACCCATGTGACAAGGAAAATGGATGCCCCTCAGCTCTGGGCCCTATAGCTGCTGCTCCCTTACACCTATGGTAGTTACACCCATGTGACAAGGAAAATGGGCCCCTCAGCTCTGGGCCCTATAGCAGCTGCACCCTTACACCTATGGTAGTTACACCCATGTGACAAGGAAGATGGCCCCTCAGCTCTGGCCCCTATAGCAGCTGTACCCCTTACACCTATGGTAGTTACACCCATGTGACAAGGAAGATGGCCCCTCAGCTCTGGGCCCTATAGCAGCTGCACCCCTTACACCTATGGTAGTTACACCTATGTGACAAGGAAGATGGCCCCCTCAGCTCTGGGCCCTATAGCAGCTGCACCCCTTACACCTATGGTAGTTACACCCATGTGACAAGGAAGATGGCCCCCTCTGCTCTTGGCCCTATATAAGCAGCTCCCCTTACTCCTATTGAAGTTATACCCATGTGACAAGGAAGATGACCCCTCAGCTCTGGGCCCTATAGCAGCTGCTCCCCTTAAACCTATGGTAGTTACACCCATGTGACAAGGAAGATGGCCCCCTCAGCTCTGGGCCCTATAGCAGCTGCACCCTTACACCTATGGTAGTTACACCCATGTGACAAGGAAGATGGCCCCTCAGCTCTGGGCCCTATATCAGCTGTACCCCTTACACCAATGGTAGTTACACCCATGTGATAAGGAAGATGGCCCCCTCAGCTCTGGGCCCTATAGCAGCTGCACCCCTTACACCTATGGTAGTTAAACCCATGTGACAAGGAAGATGGATGCCCCTCAGCTCTGGGCCCTATAGCAGCTGCTCCCTTACACCTATGGTAGTTACACCCATGTGACAAGGAAAGTGGGCCCCTCAGCTCTGGGCCCTATAGCAGCTGCTCCCTTACACCTATGGTAGTTACACCCATGTGATAAGGAAGATGGCCCTCTCAGCTCTGGGCCCTATAGCAGCTGCACCCCTTACACCTATGGTAGTTAAAACCCATGTGACAAGGAAGATGGATGCCCCTCAGCTCTGGGCCCTATAGCAGCTGCTCCCTTACACCTATGGTAGTTACACCCATGTGACAAGGAAGATGGTCCCTCAGCTCTGGGCCCTATAGCAGCTGCTCCCTTACACCTATGGTAGTTACACCCATGTGATAAGGAAGATGGCCCCCTCAGCTCTGGGCCCTATAGCAGCTGCACCCCTTACACCTATGGTAGTTAAACCCATGTGACAAGGAAGATGGATGCCCCTCAGCTCTGGGCCCTATAGCAGCTGCTCCCTTAAACCTACGGTAGTTACACCCATGTGACAAGGAAGATGGGCCCCTCAGCTCGGGGCCCTATAGCAGCTGCACCCTTACACCTATGGTAGTTACACCCATGTGACAAGGAAGATGGTCCCTCAGCTCTGGGATCCTATAGCAGCTGCTCCCCTTACACCAATGGTAGTTACACCCATGTGATAAGGAAGATGGCCCCCTTAGCTCTGGGCCCTATAGCAGCTGCACCCCTTACACCTATGGTAGTTACACCCATGTGACAAGGAAGATGGGCCCCTCAGCTCTGGGCCCTATGGTAGCTGCACCCCTTACACCTATGGTAGTTACACCCATGTGACAAGGAAGATGGGCCCCTCAGCTCTGGGCCCTATAGCAGCTGCACCCTTACACCTATGGTAGTTACACCCATGTGACAAGGAAGATGGCCCCTCAGCTCTGGGCCCTATAGCAGCTGTACCCCTTACACCTATGGTAGTTACACCCATGTGACAAGGAAGATGGCCCCTCAGCTCTGGGCCCTATATCAGCTGCTCCCCTTACACCAATGGTAGTTACACCCATGTGATAAGGAAGATGGCCCCCTCAGCTCTGGGCCCTATAGCAGCTGCACCCCTTACTCCTATGGAAGTTACACCCATGTGACAAGGAAGATGGCCACTCAGCTCTGGGCCCTATAGCAGCTACTCCCCTTACACCTATGGTAGTTACACCCATGTGACAAGGAAGATGGCCCCCTCTGCTCTGGGCCCTATAGCAGCTGCACCCTTACACCTATGGTAGTTACACCCATGTGACAAGGAAGATGGCCCCTCAGCTCTGGGCTCTATAGCAGCAGCACCCCTTACACCTATGGTAGTTACACCCATGTGACAAGGAAGATGGGCCCCTCAGCTCTGGGCCCTATAGCAGCTGCTCCCCTTACACCTATGGTAGTTACACCCATGTGACAAGGAAGATGGATGCCCCTCAGCTCTGGGCCCTGTAGCAGCTGCACCCCTTACACCTATGGTAGTTACACCCATGTGACAAGGATGATGTCCCCCTCTGCTCTGGGCCCTATATAAGCTGCTCCCCTTACACCTATGGTAGTTACACCCATGTGACAAGGAAGATGGCCCCTCAGCTCTGGGCTCTATAGCAGCTGCACCCCTTACACCTATGGTAGTTACACCCATGTGACAAGGAAGATGGGCCCCTCAGCTCTGGGCTCTATAGCAGCTGCACCCCTTACACCTATGGTAGTTACACCCATGTGACAAGGAAGATGGTCCCTCAGCTCTGGGCCCTATATCAGCTGCTCCCCTTACACCAATGGTAGTTACACCCATGTGATAAGGAAGATGGCCCCCTCAGCTCTGGGCCCTATAGCAGCTGCACCCCTTACTCCTATGGAAGTTACACCCATGTGACAAGGAAGATGGCCACTCAGCTCTGGGCCCTATAGCAGCTACTCCCCTTACACCTATGGTAGTTACACCCATGTGACAAGGAAGATGGCCCCCTCTGCTCTGGGCCCTATAGCAGCTGCACCCTTACACCTATGGTAGTTACACCCATGTGACAAGGAAGATGGCCCCTCAGCTCTGGGCTCTATAGCAGCAGCACCCCTTACACCTATGGTAGTTACACCCATGTGACAAGGAAGATGGGCCCCTCAGCTCTGGGCTCTATAGCAGCTGCACCCCTTACACCTATGGTAGTTACACCCATGTGACAAGGAAGATGGTCCCTCAGCTCTGGGCCCTATATCAGCTGCTCCCCTTACACCAATGGTAGTTACACCCATGTGATAAGGAAGATGGCCCCCTCAGCTCTGGGCCCTATAGCAGCTGCACCCCTTACTCCTATGGAAGTTACACCCATGTGACAAGGAAGATGGCCCCTCAGCTCTGGGCCCTATAGCAGCTGCTCCCCTTACACCTATGGTAGTTACACCCATGTGACAAGGAAGACGGCCCCCTCAGCTCTGGGCCCTATAGCAGCTGCACCCCTTACACCTATGGTAGTTACACCCATGTGACAAGGATGATGTCCCCCTCTGCTCTGGGCACTATATAAGCTGCTCCCCTTACACCTATGGTAGTTACACCCATGTGACAAGGAAGATGGCCCCTCAGCTCTGTGCGCTATAGCAGCTGCTCCCCTTACACCTATGGTAGTTACACCCATGTGACAAGGAAGATGGCCCCTCAGCTCTGGGCCCTATAGCAGCTGCACCCCTTACACCTATGGTAGTTACACCCATGTGACAAGGAAGATGTCCCCCTCTGCTCTGAGCCCTATATAAGCTGCACCCCTTACACCTATGGTAGTTACACCCATGTGACAAGGAAGATGTCCCCCTCTGCTCTGGGCCCTATATAAGCTGCACCCCTTACACCTATGGTAGTTACACCCATGTGACAAGGAAGATGGCCCCTCAGCTCTGGGCCCTATAGCAGCTGCACCCCTTACACCTATGGTAGTTACACCCATGTGATAAGAAAGATGGCCCCTCAGCTCTGGGCTCTATAGCAGCTGCACCCTTACACCTATGGTAGTTACACTCATGTGACAAGGAAGATGGCCCCTCAGCTCTCGGCCCTATAGCAGCTGCTGCCCTTACACCTATGGTAGCTACACCCATGTGACAAGGAAGATAGCCCCTCAGCTCTGGGCCCTATAGCAGCTATACCCCTTACACCTATGGTAGTTACACCCATGTGACAAGGAAGATGGGTCCCCTCAGCTCTCGGCCATATAGCAGCTGCACCACTTACACCTATGGTAGTTACACTCATGTGACAAGGAAGATGGTCCCCTCAGCTCTGGGCCTATAGCATCTGCTCCCCTTACACCTATGGTAGTTACACCCATGTGACAAGGAAGATGGTCCCCTCAGCTCTGGGCCATATAGCAGCAGCTGCACCACTTACACCTATGGCAGTTACACCCATGTGACAAGGAAGATGGCCCCTCAGCTCTGGGCCCTATAGCAGCTGCTCCCCTTACACCTATGGTAGTTACACCCATGTGACAAGGAAGATGGCCGCCTCTGCTCTGGGCCCTATATAAGCTGCTCCCCTTACACCTATGGTAGTTACATCCATGTGACAAGGAAGATGGCCCCTCAGCTCTGGGCCCTATAGCAGCTGCACCTCCCTCTTACACCTATGGTAGTTACACCCATGTGACAAGGAAGATGGCCCCCTCTGCTCTGGGCCCTATATAAGCCTTTCCCCTTACTCCTATGGAAGTTACACCCATGTGACAAGGAAGATGGCCCCTCAGCTCTGGGCCCTATAGCAGCTGCTCCCCTAACACCTATGGTAGTTACACCCATGTGACAAGGAAGATGTCCCCCTCTGCTCTTGGCCCTATATAAGCTGCTCTCCTTACACCTATGGTAGTCAGGGCCAGATTAACAATGGGGCGGATGGAGCTACAGCTCCAGGCCTCCACATAAAAATAGGCCTATTAACATGACAGCAAGATTACCAGCTGTATTTATTTAAAAAGTTTTTCTAGTCCCCACCACCCCCAATAAAATTATGCAATTTTTCTAATTCTTTCTAGTCAGTGTTCATAGTGTAGGGGATGTACACAACAAGGTGACTCTGAACACACTCACACAGCATCGATCACAGCTCTTCCCCTTCTCAGTACAGGCCTTTGAACATTTTCAGCTCCAGGCCCATGTGGGCCTTAATCCGGCCCTGATGGTAGTTACACCCATGTGACAAGGAAGATGTCCCCTCAGCTCTGTGCCCTATAGCAGCTGCTCCGCTTACACCTATGGTAGTTACACCCATGTGACAAGGAAGATGGCCCCCTCAGCTCTGGGCCCTATAGCAGCTGCCCCCTTACACCTATGGTAGTTACACCCATGTGACAAGGAAGATGGCCCCCTCTGCTCTGGGCCCTATATAAGCTGCTCCCCTTACTCCTATGGAAGTTATACCCATGTAACAACGAAGATGGTCCCCTCAGCTCTGGGTCCTGTAGCAGCTGCACCCTTACACCTATGGTAGGTACACCCATGTGACAATGAAGACTGCCCCCTCAGCTCTGGGCCCTATAGCAGCTGCACCCCTTACACCTATGGTAGTTACAGCCATGTGACAAGGAAGATGGCCCCCTCAGCTCTGGGCCCTATAGCAGCTGCTCCCCTTACACCTATGGTAGTTACACCCATGTGACAAGGAAGATGGATGCCCCTCAGCTCTGGGCCCTATAGCTGCTGCTCCCTTACACCTATGGTAGTTACACCCATGTGACAAGGAAAATAGGCCCCTCAGCTCTGGGCCCTATAGCAGCTGCACCCTTACACCTATGGTAGTTACACCCATGTGACAAGGAAGATGGCCCCTCAGCTCTGGGCCCTATAGCAGCTGCACCCTTACAGCTATGGTAGTTAAACCCATGTGACAAGGAAGATGGATGCCCCTCAGCTCTGGGCCCTATAGCTGCTGCTCCCTTACACCTATGGTAGTTACACCCATGTGACAAGGAAAATAGGCCCCTCAGCTCTGGGCCCTATAGCAGCTGCACCCCTTACACCAATGGTAGTAACACCCATGAGATAAGGAAGATGGCCCCCTCAGCTCTGGGCCCTATAGCAGCTGCTCCCCTTACACCAATGGTAGTTACACCCATGTGACAAGGAAGATGGCCCCTCAGCTCTGGGCCCTATAGCAGCTGCACCCCTTACACCTAAGGTAGTTAAACCCATGTGACAAGGAAGTTGGATGCCCCTCAGCTCTGGGCCCTATAGCAGCTGCACCCCTTACACCTATGGTAGCTACACCCATGTGATAAGGAAGATGGGCCCTCAGCTCTGGGCCCTATAGCAGCTGCACCCCTCACACCTATGGTAGTTACACCCATGTGACAAGGAAAATGGGCCCCTCAGCTCTGGGCCCTATAGCAGCTACACCCCTTACACCTATGGTAGTTACACCCATGTGACAAGGAAGATGGCCCCCTCTGCTCTGGGCCCTATATAAGCTGCTCCCCTTAATCCTATGGAAGTTACACCCATGTGACAAGGAAGATGGCCCCTCAGCTCTGGGCCCTATAGCAGCTACTCCCCTTACACCTATGGTAGTTACACCCATGTGACAAGGAAGATGGCCCCCTCTGCTCTGGGCCCTATAGCAGCTGCACCCTTACACCTATGGTAGTTACACCCATGTGACAAGGAAGATGGCCCCTCAGCTCTGGGCTCTATAGCAGCTGCACCCCTTACACCTATGGTAGTTACACCCATGTGACAAGGAAGATGGGCCCCTCAGCTCTGGGCTCTATAGCAGCTGCACCCCTTACACCTATGGTAGTTACACCCATGTGACAAGGAAGATGGTCCCTCAGCTCTGGGCCCTATATCAGCTGCTCCCCTTACACCAATGGTAGTTAAACCCATGTGATAAGGAAGATGGCCCCCTCAGCTCTGGGCCCTATAGCAGCTGCACCCCTTACTCCTATGGAAGTTACACCCATGTGACAAGGAAGATGGCCCCTCAGCTCTGGGCCCTATAGCAGCTACTCCCCTTACACCTATGGTAGTTACACCCATGTGACAAGGAAGATGGCCCCCTCTGCTCTGGGCCCTATAGCAGCTGCACCCTTACACCTATGGTAGTTACACCCATGTGACAAGGAAGATGGCCCCTCAGCTCTGGGCTCTATAGCAGCTGCACCCCTTACACCTATGGTAGTTACACCCATGTGACAAGGAAGATGGGCCCCTCAGCTCTGGGCTCTATAGCAGCTGCACCCCTTACACCTATGGTAGTTACACCCATGTGACAAGGAAGATGGTCCCTCAGCTCTGGGCCCTATATCAGCTGCTCCCCTTACACCAATGGTAGTTACACCCATGTGATAAGGAAGATGGCCCCCTCAGCTCTGGGCCCTATAGCAGCAGCACCCCTTACTCCTATGGAAGTTACACCCATGTGACAAGGAAGATGGCCCCTCAGCTCTGGGCCCTATAGCAGCTGCTCCCCTTACACCTATGGTAGTTACACCCATGTGACAAGGAAGACGGCCCCCTCAGCTCTGGGCCCTATAGCAGCTGCACCCCTTACACCTATGGTAGTTACACCCATGTGACAAGGATGATGTCCCCCTCTGCTCTGGGCCCTATATAAGCTGCTCCCCTTACACCTATGGTAGTTACACCCATGTGACAAGGAAGATGGCCCCTCAGCTCTGGGCTCTATAGCAGCTGCACCCCTTACACCTATGGTAGTTACACCCATGTGACAAGGAAGATGGGCCCCTCAGCTCTGGGCTCTATAGCAGCTGCACCCCTTACACCTATGGTAGTTACACCCATGTGACAAGGAAGATGGTCCCTCAGCTCTGGGCCCTATATCAGCTGCTCCCCTTACACCAATGGTAGTTACACCCATGTGATAAGGAAGATGGCCCCCTCAGCTCTGGGCCCTATAGCAGCTGCACCCCTTACTCCTATGGAAGTTACACCCATGTGACAAGGAAGATGGCCCCTCAGCTCTGGGCCCTATAGCAGCTACTCCCCTTACACCTATGGTAGTTACACCCATGTGACAAGGAAGATGGCCCCCTCTGCTCTGGGCCCTATAGCAGCTGCACCCTTACACCTATGGTAGTTACACCCATGTGACAAGGAAGATGGCCCCTCAGCTCTGGGCTCTATAGCAGCAGCACCCCTTACACCTATGGTAGTTACACCCATGTGACAAGGAAGATGGGCCCCTCAGCTCTGGGCTCTATAGCAGCTGCACCCCTTACACCTATGGTAGTTACACCCATGTGACAAGGAAGATGGTCCCTCAGCTCTGGGCCCTATATCAGCTGCTCCCCTTACACCAATGGTAGTTACACCCATGTGATAAGGAAGATGGCCCCCTCAGCTCTGGGCCCTATAGCAGCTGCACCCCTTACTCCTATGGAAGTTACACCCATGTGACAAGGAAGATGGCCCCTCAGCTCTGGGCCCTATAGCAGCTGCTCCCCTTACACCTATGGTAGTTACACCCATGTGACAAGGAAGACGGCCCCCTCAGCTCTGGGCCCTATAGCAGCTGCACCCCTTACACCTATGGTAGTTACACCCATGTGACAAGGATGATGTCCCCCTCTGCTCTGGGCACTATATAAGCTGCTCCCCTTACACCTATGGTAGTTACACCCATGTGACAAGGAAGATGGCCCCTCAGCTCTGTGCGCTATAGCAGCTGCTCCCCTTACACCTATGGTAGTTACACCCATGTGACAAGGAAGATGGCCCCTCAGCTCTGGGCCCTATAGCAGCTGCACCCCTTACACCTATGGTAGTTACACCCATGTGACAAGGAAGATGTCCCCCTCTGCTCTGAGCCCTATATAAGCTGCACCCCTTACACCTATGGTAGTTACACCCATGTGACAAGGAAGATGTCCCCCTCTGCTCTGGGCCCTATATAAGCTGCACCCCTTACACCTATGGTAGTTACACCCATGTGACAAGGAAGATGGCCCCTCAGCTCTGGGCCCTATAGCAGCTGCACCCCTTACACCTATGGTAGTTACACCCATGTGATAAGAAAGATGGCCCCTCAGCTCTGGGCTCTATAGCAGCTGCACCCTTACACCTATGGTAGTTACACTCATGTGACAAGGAAGATGGCCCCTCAGCTCTCGGCCCTATAGCAGCTGCTGCCCTTACACCTATGGTAGCTACACCCATGTGACAAGGAAGATAGCCCCTCAGCTCTGGGCCCTATAGCAGCTATACCCCTTACACCTATGGTAGTTACACCCATGTGACAAGGAAGATGGGTCCCCTCAGCTCTCGGCCATATAGCAGCTGCACCACTTACACCTATGGTAGTTACACTCATGTGACAAGGAAGATGGTCCCCTCAGCTCTGGGCCTATAGCATCTGCTCCCCTTACACCTATGGTAGTTACACCCATGTGACAAGGAAGATGGTCCCCTCAGCTCTGGGCCATATAGCAGCAGCTGCACCACTTACACCTATGGCAGTTACACCCATGTGACAAGGAAGATGGCCCCTCAGCTCTGGGCCCTATAGCAGCTGCTCCCCTTACACCTATGGTAGTTACACCCATGTGACAAGGAAGATGGCCGCCTCTGCTCTGGGCCCTATATAAGCTGCTCCCCTTACACCTATGGTAGTTACATCCATGTGACAAGGAAGATGGCCCCTCAGCTCTGGGCCCTATAGCAGCTGCACCTCCCTCTTACACCTATGGTAGTTACACCCATGTGACAAGGAAGATGGCCCCCTCTGCTCTGGGCCCTATATAAGCCTTTCCCCTTACTCCTATGGAAGTTACACCCATGTGACAAGGAAGATGGCCCCTCAGCTCTGGGCCCTATAGCAGCTGCTCCCCTAACACCTATGGTAGTTACACCCATGTGACAAGGAAGATGTCCCCCTCTGCTCTTGGCCCTATATAAGCTGCTCTCCTTACACCTATGGTAGTCAGGGCCAGATTAACAATGGGGCGGATGGAGCTACAGCTCCAGGCCTCCACATAAAAATAGGCCTATTAACATGACAGCAAGATTACCAGCTGTATTTATTTAAAAAGTTTTTCTAGTCCCCACCACCCCCAATAAAATTATGCAATTTTTCTAATTCTTTCTAGTCAGTGTTCATAGTGTAGGGGATGTACACAACAAGGTGACTCTGAACACACTCACACAGCATCGATCACAGCTCTTCCCCTTCTCAGTACAGGCCTTTGAACATTTTCAGCTCCAGGCCCATGTGGGCCTTAATCCGGCCCTGATGGTAGTTACACCCATGTGACAAGGAAGATGTCCCCTCAGCTCTGTGCCCTATAGCAGCTGCTCCGCTTACACCTATGGTAGTTACACCCATGTGACAAGGAAGATGGCCCCCTCAGCTCTGGGCCCTATAGCAGCTGCCCCCTTACACCTATGGTAGTTACACCCATGTGACAAGGAAGATGGCCCCCTCTGCTCTGGGCCCTATATAAGCTGCTCCCCTTACTCCTATGGAAGTTATACCCATGTAACAACGAAGATGGTCCCCTCAGCTCTGGGTCCTGTAGCAGCTGCACCCTTACACCTATGGTAGGTACACCCATGTGACAATGAAGACTGCCCCCTCAGCTCTGGGCCCTATAGCAGCTGCACCCCTTACACCTATGGTAGTTACAGCCATGTGACAAGGAAGATGGCCCCCTCAGCTCTGGGCCCTATAGCAGCTGCTCCCCTTACACCTATGGTAGTTACACCCATGTGACAAGGAAGATGGATGCCCCTCAGCTCTGGGCCCTATAGCTGCTGCTCCCTTACACCTATGGTAGTTACACCCATGTGACAAGGAAAATAGGCCCCTCAGCTCTGGGCCCTATAGCAGCTGCACCCTTACACCTATGGTAGTTACACCCATGTGACAAGGAAGATGGCCCCTCAGCTCTGGGCCCTATAGCAGCTGCACCCTTACAGCTATGGTAGTTACACCCATGTGACAAGGAAGATGGATGCCCCTCAGCTCTGGGCCCTATAGCTGCTGCTCCCTTACACCTATGGTAGTTACACCCATGTGACAAGGAAAATAGGCCCCTCAGCTCTGGGCCCTATAGCAGCTGCACCCCTTACACCAATGGTAGTAACACCCATGAGATAAGGAAGATGGCCCCCTCAGCTCTGGGCCCTATAGCAGCTGCTCCCCTTACACCAATGGTAGTTACACCCATGTGACAAGGAAGATGGCCCCTCAGCTCTGGGCCCTATAGCAGCTGCACCCCTTACACCTAAGGTAGTTAAACCCATGTGACAAGGAAGTTGGATGCCCCTCAGCTCTGGGCCCTATAGCAGCTGCACCCCTTACACCTATGGTAGCTACACCCATGTGATAAGGAAGATGGGCCCTCAGCTCTGGGCCCTATAGCAGCTGCACCCCTCACACCTATGGTAGTTACACCCATGTGACAAGGAAAATGGGCCCCTCAGCTCTGGGCCCTATAGCAGCTACACCCCTTACACCTATGGTAGTTACACCCATGTGACAAGGAAGATGGCCCCCTCTGCTCTGGGCCCTATATAAGCTGCTCCCCTTAATCCTATGGAAGTTACACCCATGTGACAAGGAAGATGGCCCCTCAGCTCTGGGCCCTATAGCAGCTACTCCCCTTACACCTATGGTAGTTACACCCATGTGACAAGGAAGATGGCCCCCTCTGCTCTGGGCCCTATAGCAGCTGCACCCTTACACCTATGGTAGTTACACCCATGTGACAAGGAAGATGGCCCCTCAGCTCTGGGCTCTATAGCAGCTGCACCCCTTACACCTATGGTAGTTACACCCATGTGACAAGGAAGATGGGCCCCTCAGCTCTGGGCTCTATAGCAGCTGCACCCCTTACACCTATGGTAGTTACACCCATGTGACAAGGAAGATGGTCCCTCAGCTCTGGGCCCTATATCAGCTGCTCCCCTTACACCAATGGTAGTTAAACCCATGTGATAAGGAAGATGGCCCCCTCAGCTCTGGGCCCTATAGCAGCTGCACCCCTTACTCCTATGGAAGTTACACCCATGTGACAAGGAAGATGGCCCCTCAGCTCTGGGCCCTATAGCAGCTACTCCCCTTACACCTATGGTAGTTACACCCATGTGACAAGGAAGATGGCCCCCTCTGCTCTGGGCCCTATAGCAGCTGCACCCTTACACCTATGGTAGTTACACCCATGTGACAAGGAAGATGGCCCCTCAGCTCTGGGCTCTATAGCAGCTGCACCCCTTACACCTATGGTAGTTACACCCATGTGACAAGGAAGATGGGCCCCTCAGCTCTGGGCTCTATAGCAGCTGCACCCCTTACACCTATGGTAGTTACACCCATGTGACAAGGAAGATGGTCCCTCAGCTCTGGGCCCTATATCAGCTGCTCCCCTTACACCAATGGTAGTTACACCCATGTGATAAGGAAGATGGCCCCCTCAGCTCTGGGCCCTATAGCAGCAGCACCCCTTACTCCTATGGAAGTTACACCCATGTGACAAGGAAGATGGCCCCTCAGCTCTGGGCCCTATAGCAGCTGCTCCCCTTACACCTATGGTAGTTACACCCATGTGACAAGGAAGACGGCCCCCTCAGCTCTGGGCCCTATAGCAGCTGCACCCCTTACACCTATGGTAGTTACACCCATGTGACAAGGATGATGTCCCCCTCTGCTCTGGGCCCTATATAAGCTGCTCCCCTTACACCTATGGTAGTTACACCCATGTGACAAGGAAGATGGCCCCTCAGCTCTGGGCTCTATAGCAGCTGCACCCCTTACACCTATGGTAGTTACACCCATGTGACAAGGAAGATGGGCCCCTCAGCTCTGGGCTCTATAGCAGCTGCACCCCTTACACCTATGGTAGTTACACCCATGTGACAAGGAAGATGGTCCCTCAGCTCTGGGCCCTATATCAGCTGCTCCCCTTACACCAATGGTAGTTACACCCATGTGATAAGGAAGATGGCCCCCTCAGCTCTGGGCCCTATAGCAGCTGCACCCCTTACTCCTATGGAAGTTACACCCATGTGACAAGGAAGATGGCCCCTCAGCTCTGGGCCCTATAGCAGCTACTCCCCTTACACCTATGGTAGTTACACCCATGTGACAAGGAAGATGGCCCCCTCTGCTCTGGGCCCTATAGCAGCTGCACCCTTACACCTATGGTAGTTACACCCATGTGACAAGGAAGATGGCCCCTCAGCTCTGGGCTCTATAGCAGCAGCACCCCTTACACCTATGGTAGTTACACCCATGTGACAAGGAAGATGGGCCCCTCAGCTCTGGGCTCTATAGCAGCTGCACCCCTTACACCTATGGTAGTTACACCCATGTGACAAGGAAGATGGTCCCTCAGCTCTGGGCCCTATATCAGCTGCTCCCCTTACACCAATGGTAGTTACACCCATGTGATAAGGAAGATGGCCCCCTCAGCTCTGGGCCCTATAGCAGCTGCACCCCTTACTCCTATGGAAGTTACACCCATGTGACAAGGAAGATGGCCCCTCAGCTCTGGGCCCTATAGCAGCTGCTCCCCTTACACCTATGGTAGTTACACCCATGTGACAAGGAAGACGGCCCCCTCAGCTCTGGGCCCTATAGCAGCTGCACCCCTTACACCTATGGTAGTTACACCCATGTGACAAGGATGATGTCCCCCTCTGCTCTGGGCACTATATAAGCTGCTCCCCTTACACCTATGGTAGTTACACCCATGTGACAAGGAAGATGGCCCCTCAGCTCTGTGCGCTATAGCAGCTGCTCCCCTTACACCTATGGTAGTTACACCCATGTGACAAGGAAGATGGCCCCTCAGCTCTGGGCCCTATAGCAGCTGCACCCCTTACACCTATGGTAGTTACACCCATGTGACAAGGAAGATGTCCCCCTCTGCTCTGAGCCCTATATAAGCTGCACCCCTTACACCTATGGTAGTTACACCCATGTGACAAGGAAGATGTCCCCCTCTGCTCTGGGCCCTATATAAGCTGCACCCCTTACACCTATGGTAGTTACACCCATGTGACAAGGAAGATGGCCCCTCAGCTCTGGGCCCTATAGCAGCTGCACCCCTTACACCTATGGTAGTTACACCCATGTGATAAGAAAGATGGCCCCTCAGCTCTGGGCTCTATAGCAGCTGCACCCTTACACCTATGGTAGTTACACTCATGTGACAAGGAAGATGGCCCCTCAGCTCTCGGCCCTATAGCAGCTGCTGCCCTTACACCTATGGTAGCTACACCCATGTGACAAGGAAGATAGCCCCTCAGCTCTGGGCCCTATAGCAGCTATACCCCTTACACCTATGGTAGTTACACCCATGTGACAAGGAAGATGGGTCCCCTCAGCTCTCGGCCATATAGCAGCTGCACCACTTACACCTATGGTAGTTACACTCATGTGACAAGGAAGATGGTCCCCTCAGCTCTGGGCCTATAGCATCTGCTCCCCTTACACCTATGGTAGTTACACCCATGTGACAAGGAAGATGGTCCCCTCAGCTCTGGGCCATATAGCAGCAGCTGCACCACTTACACCTATGGCAGTTACACCCATGTGACAAGGAAGATGGCCCCTCAGCTCTGGGCCCTATAGCAGCTGCTCCCCTTACACCTATGGTAGTTACACCCATGTGACAAGGAAGATGGCCGCCTCTGCTCTGGGCCCTATATAAGCTGCTCCCCTTACACCTATGGTAGTTACATCCATGTGACAAGGAAGATGGCCCCTCAGCTCTGGGCCCTATAGCAGCTGCACCTCCCTCTTACACCTATGGTAGTTACACCCATGTGACAAGGAAGATGGCCCCCTCTGCTCTGGGCCCTATATAAGCCTTTCCCCTTACTCCTATGGAAGTTACACCCATGTGACAAGGAAGATGGCCCCTCAGCTCTGGGCCCTATAGCAGCTGCTCCCCTAACACCTATGGTAGTTACACCCATGTGACAAGGAAGATGTCCCCCTCTGCTCTTGGCCCTATATAAGCTGCTCCCCTTACACCTATGGTAGTCAGGGCCAGATTAACAATGGGGCGGATGGAGCTACAGCTCCAGGCCTCCACATAAAAATAGGCCTATTAACATGACAGCAAGATTACCAGCTGTATTTATTTAAAAAGTTTTTCTAGTCCCCACCACCCCCAATAAAATTATGCAATTTTTCTAATTCTTTCTAGTCAGTGTTCATAGTGTAGGGGATGTACACAACAAGGTGACTCTGAACACACTCACACAGCATCGATCACAGCTCTTCCCCTTCTCAGTACAGGCCTTTGAACATTTTCAGCTCCAGGCCCATGTGGGCCTTAATCCGGCCCTGATGGTAGTTACACCCATGTGACAAGGAAGATGTCCCCTCAGCTCTGTGCCCTATAGCAGCTGCTCCGCTTACACCTATGGTAGTTACACCCATGTGACAAGGAAGATGGCCCCCTCAGCTCTGGGCCCTATAGCAGCTGCCCCCTTACACCTATGGTAGTTACACCCATGTGACAAGGAAGATGGCCCCTCAGCTCTGTGCTCTATAGCAGCTGCACCCTTACACCTATGGTAGTTACACCCATGTGACAAGGAAGATGGACCCTCAGCTCTGGCCCCTATAGCAGCTGTACCCCTTACACCTATGGTAGTTACACCCATGTGACAAGGAAGATGGCCCCTCAGCTCTGGGCCCTATAGCAGCTGCACCCCTTACACCTATGGTAGTTACACCCATGTGACAAGGAAGATGGCCCCCTCAGCTCTGGGCCCTATATAAGCTGCTCCCCTTACACCTATGGTAGTTACATCCATGTGACAAGGAAGATGGCCCCCTCAGCTCTGTGCTCTATAGCAGCTGCACCCTTACACCTATGGTAGTTAAACCCATGTGACAAGGAAGATGGCCCCCTCAGCCCTGGGCCCTATAGCAGCTGCACCCCTTACATCTATGGTAGTTACACCCATGTGACAAGGAAGATAGCCCCTCAACTATGGGCCCTATAGCAGCTGCCCACTTTACACTTATGGTAATTACACCCATGTGACAAGGAAGATGGGCCCCTCAGCTCTGGGCCCTATAGCAGCTGCACCCCTTACACCTATGGTAGTTACAGCCATGTGACAAGGAAAATGGTCCCCTCAGCTCTTGGCACTATAGCAGCTGCTCCCCTTACACCTATGGTAGTTACACCCATGTGACAAGGAAGATGGGCCCCTCAGCTCTGGGCCCTATAGCAGCTGAACCCTTACACCTATGGTAGTTACACCCATGTGACAAGGAAGATGGCCCCCTCAGCTCTGGGCCCTATAGCAGCTGCTCCCCTTACACCTATGGTAGCTACACCCATGTGACAACTAAGATGGGCCCCTCAGCTCTGTGCCCTATAGCAGCTGCACCCCTTACACCTATGGTAGTTATACCTATGTGACAAGGAAGATGGCCCCTCAGCTATGGGCCCTATAGCAGCTATACCACTTACACCTATGGTAGTTACACCCATGTGACAAGGAAGATGGGTCCCCTCAGCTCTGGGCCCTATAGCAGCTGCACCACTTACACCTATGGTAGTTACACCCATGTGACAAGGAAGATGGCCCCTCAGCTCTGGGCCATATAGCAGCTGCACCACTTACACCTAAGGTAGTTACACCCATGTGACAAGGAAGATGTCCCCTCAGCTCTGTGCCCTATAGCAGCTGCTCCGCTTACACCTATGGTAGTTACACCCATGTGACAAGGAAGATGGCCCCCTCAGCTCTGGGCCCTATAGCAGCTGCCCCCTTACACCTATGGTAGTTACACCCATGTGACAAGGAAGATGGCCCCTCAGCTCTGTGCTCTATAGCAGCTGCACCCTTACACCTATGGTAGTTAAACCCATGTGACAAGGAAGATGGCCCCCTCAGCCCTGGGCCCTATAGCAGCTGCACCCCTTACATCTATGGTAGTTACACCCATGTGACAAGGAAGATAGCCCCTCAACTATGGGCCCTATAGCAGCTGCCCACTTTACACCTATGGTAATTACACCCATGTGACAAGGAAGATGGGCCCCTCAGCTCTGGGCCCTATAGCAGCTGCACCCCTTACACCTATGGTAGTTACAGCCATGTGACAAGGAAAATGGTCCCCTCAGCTCTTGGCACTATAGCAGCTGCTCCCCTTACACCTATGGTAGTTACACCCATGTGACAAGGAAGATGGGCCCCTCAGCTCTGGGCCCTATAGCAGCTGAACCCTTACACCTATGGTAGTTACACCCATGTGACAAGGAAGATGGCCCCCTCAGGTCTGGGCCCTATAGCAGCTGCCCCCTTACACCTATGGTAGTTACACCCATGTGACAAGGAAGATGGCCCCTCAGCTCTGTGCTCTATAGCAGCTGCACCCCTTACACTTATGGTAGTTAAACCCATGTGACAAGGAAGATGGCCCCCTCAGCTCTGGGCCCTATAGCAGCTGCACCCCTTACATCTATGGTAGTTACACCCATGTGACAAGGAAGATGGCCCCTCAGCTCTGGGCCCTATAGCAGCTGCTCCCCTTACACCTATGGTAGCTACACCCATGTGACAACTAAGATGGGCCCCTCAGCTCTGTGCCCTATAGCAGCTGCACCCCTTACACCTATGGTAGTTATACCTATGTGACAAGGAAGATGGCCCCTCAGCTATGGGCCCTATAGCAGCTATACCACTTACACCTATGGTAGTTACACCCATGTGACAAGGAAGATGGGTCCCCTCAGCTCTGGGCCCTATAGCAGCTGCACCACTTACACCTATGGTAGTTACACCCATGTGACAAGGAAGATGGCCCCTCAGCTCTGGGCCATATAGCAGCTGCACCACTTACACCTAAGGTAGTTACACCCATGTGACAAGGAAGATGGCCCCTCAGCTCTGGGCCCTATAGCAGCTGCACCACTTACATCTATGGTAGTTACACCCATGTGACAAGGAAGATGGCCCCTCAGCTCTGTGCCCTATAGCAGCTGCCCCCTTACACCTATGGTAATTACACCCATGTGACAAGGAAGATGGGCCCCTCAGCTCTGGGCCCTATAGCAGCTGCACCCCTTACACCTATGGTAGTTACACCCATGTGACAAGGAAAATGGTCCCCTCAGCTCTTGGCACTATAGCAGCTGCTCCCCTTACACCTATGGTACTTACACCCATGTGACAAGGAAGATGGGCCCCTCAGCTCTGGGCCTTATAGCAGCTGAACCCCTTACACCTATGGTAGTTACACCCATGTGACAAGGAAGATTGGCCCCTCAGCTCTGGGCCTTATAGCAGCTGAACCCTTACACCTATGGTAGTTACACCCATAGGTGTAACATTCCTCAGAATGTGTTTGAGGAATGTATCTCCTCAGACACATTCTCTTGGGCTGATTGATAAACAATTACTGGCCATCATTACATGACATCGCGGGTACAGCGCATAATTCATATGTTTCTCAGATTGTGAGGTTATAGGGACATTGTCTTTTAGAGGGACCCAGAGTATTGCCTGTCACAAGGAGCCCAGGTGCCGTCACGCTCCCTGGAGAGGTATCCCACTGCAAGCCTGGGGAGTTCCAGTGCCGCAGCGGAGGGTGTGTGAACGCGTCCAGGTCTCTGTGCGATGGGAGAGCTGACTGTGGCGACTTCTCCGATGAGGAAGGATGCGGTAAGATGTCATTACAGTGTCTATTCTGTGCTTCGGTCTGGGCATGCTCACTGTGTGTTATTTTGCTAATGACTATGTGTCTACCCCTCAGTGTGTCCGCCAAGGGGATTCCGCATCCACTTAGTGTCTCTCATTCGTGACTAGCACCGAATGCCTTCATCTGACACCAAAGTGCCTATATGGCCCACCCTGCGCACGCCATGTGCGGCCCTTTATTCTGCACATTCTGGATACACCGCAGCAAACTAATGCCCCTAAATATGCAGAGACAGAAAAATCTGATGATAAAATGTCAAAGTCCAACCTCCTCCCACAGGCTGATCGCTGCTCTGTCTCCTCATTACATAGATCACCCACAGGCTGATCGCTGCTCAGTCTCCCCATTACATAGATCACCCAAAGGCTGATCGCTGCTCAGTCTCCCCATTACATAGATCACCCACAGGCTGATCGCTGCTCAGTCTCCCCATTACATAGATCACACACAGGCTGATCGCTGCTCAGTCTCCCCATTACGTAGATCACCCACAGGCTGATCACTGCTCAGTCTCCCCATTACATAGATCACCCATAGGCTAATTGCTGCTCAGTCTCCCCATTACATAGACCACCCACAGGCTAATTGCTGCTCAGTCACCCCATTACATAGACCACCCACAGGCTAATTGCTGCTCAGTCTCCCCATTACATATATCATCACCCACAGGCTAATTGCTGCTCAGTCTCCCCATTACATAGATCACCCATAGGCGAATTGCTGCTCAGTCTCCCCATTACATAGATCACCCACAGGCTGATCACTGCTCAGTCTCCCCATTACATAGATAATATGTCAAAGTACAACCTCCTCCCACAGGCTGATCGCTCCTCTGTCTCCCCATTACATAGATCACCCACAGGCTGATCGCTGCTCAGTCTCCCCATTACATAGGTCACCCACAGGCTGATCGCTGCTCAGTCTCCCCATTACATAGATAATATGTCAAAGTACAACCTCCTCCCACAGGCTGATCGCTCCTCTGTCTCCCCATTACATAGATCACCCACTGGCTAATTGCTGCTCAGTCTCCTCATTACATAGATCACCCACAGGCTAATTGCTGCTCAGTCTCCTCATTACATAGATCACCCACTGGCTAATTGCTGCTCAGTCTCCTCATTACATAGATCACCGACAGGCTGATCGCTACTCTGTCTCCCCATTACATAGATCACCCACTGGCTAATTGCTGCTCAGTCTCCCCATTACATATATCATCACCCACAGGCTAATTGCTGCTCAGTCTCCCCATTACATAGATCACCCATAGGCGAATTGCTGCTCAGTCTCCCCATTACATAGATCACCCACAGGCTGATCACTGCTCAGTCTCCCCATTACATAGATAATATGTCAAAGTCCAACCTCCTCCCACAGGCTGATCGCTGCTCAGTCTTCCCATTACATAGATCACCCACAGGCTGATCGCTGCTCAGTCTCCCCATTACATAGGTCACCCACAGGCTGATCGCTGCTCAGTCTCCCCATTACATAGATAATATGTCAAAGTCCAACCTCCTCACACAGGCTGATCGCTGCTCAGTCTTCCCATTACATAGATCACCCACAGGCTGATCGCTGCTCAGTCTCCCCATTACATAGATTACCCACAGGTTAATTGCTGCTCAGTCTCCCCATTACATATATCATCACCCACAGGCTAATTGCTGCTCAGTCTCCCCATTACATAGATTACCCACAGGCTGATCACTGCTCAGTCTCCCCATTACATAGATCACCCACAGGCTGATCGCTGCTCAGTTTCCCCATTACATAGATCACCCACGGGCTAATTGCTGCTCAGTCTCCCCATTACATAGATCACCCATAGGCTAATTGCTGCTCAGCCTCCCCATTACGTAAATCACCCACAGGCTGATCGCTGCTCAGTCTCCCCATTACATAGATCACCCACAGGCTGATCGCTGCTCAGTCTCCCCATTACATAGATCACACACAGGCTGATCGCTGCTCAGTCTCCCCATTACATAGATCACCCATAGGCTAATTGCTGCTCAGTCTCCCCATTAAGTAGATCACCCACAGGCTAATTGCTGCTCAGTCTCCCCATTACATAGATCACCCACAGGCTGATTGCTGCTCAGTCTCCCCATTACATAGATCACCCACAGGCTGATTGCTGCTTAGTCTCCCCATTACATAGATCACCCACAGGCTGATCGCTGCTTAGTCTTCCCATTACATAGAAACTGCACCCACTGGCTGATGACTGCTTAGTCTCCTAACCGCAGCCTGAATTTCCCACTTGCATGGGTCTGCTTGTCAGGGGTGGTAATATTAGGGTGCAGGAGACCTTTTCCATAGTGTCACAAGCAATAAGGTCCATCAGTAGCAGACGTTGGAGCCAGTAGTAGCGGGACCTTAACATGTTTCTCAGCTGTTCCCTGGTGGTTTCCTCAGAAGGAAATCTTCGGTGTAATTGAAGTGACTGGTGAAGCACTTCTTGGCTAAAAGATGGACGGTTTCTATTGAAATATCCGCTGAGAGGGGCTGGTTATGGATTTAGGGGGCTTACCCAGATTATTTCTAAAATTCCATTTCATAACTGTTTACAATAACGAAGCCAGCACAGGTCACACTGATCCAAGCAGTGCTTCTCTTTGGACGTTGTATTTTCACTTCTATTTGACATCGGTTTTGAACTTGAAAGATCAAAGCCTACGACATTTACAGCTGCAAAATCCAACTGACGTCGCCGTCTGGTGTTAATTGAAGCTGAAACCCAGCGGATGATAAATATGTGGATTTTACTCTTCTAAACCTCTTTGATGTCCGTCGTTGACCTTGTAATATTAGGTCCTGGGACCCCGCAGCTCTACCTGGGGGTAGTAATTGTGACATTATTATTGGTAGATCGTTGTTGTCACAAGATTAATGGAGTTGGCACATTTTTATTACTAGTTCTAATGCATTAATATCATTGGTTAGGACAGGAACGTAGTACTCAGGGTTCACAGTCAGTCCAGCACAGGAAACCTAAATATAATAACTGTGTTATATGACTGCAATCATTCTAACCTATATCTTCTCAATCAGGTTTTACTGGTCCTCCCGGGTTGGACACTTCCCAGGCAGGTGAGTAATGAATCCAGCAATATAACCAGCTGCCATAGCGGGAGCCACACTAAACAAGGCGCCACCAACACACACACACACAATTGTGTACCACACATGGACCCCCGCGGTCAGTAGATCAGAGTAGCGGCACTGCACTGTGACATCACAGCTCCACGTATCGCTGACATTGAGGAACAGCAGCCGACATGCTCTAGGCACCCCCTAACACCTAGTGCTCTACACTGCCACCTAGTGACCCCTAACGGTAACCTCATCTCATCCAGCTGTGCATTACTAGTGCTACTGTGCACACATCTCTTATTATTATATACTAACCACTAGTGCTCTACACTGCCACCTAGTGACCCCTAACCGTAACCTCATCTCATCCAGCTGTGCATTACTAGTGCTACTGTGCACACATCTCTTATTATTATGTACTATCCCCTAGTGCTCTACACTGCCACCTAGTGACCCCTAACTGTAACCTCATCTCATCCAGCTGTACATTACTAGTGCTACTGTGCACATGTCTCTTATTATTATGTACTAACCACTAGTACTCTACACAGCCACCTAGTGACACCTAACGGTACCCTCATCTCACCCAGCTGTTTATTACTAGTGCTACTGTGCACACGTCTCTTATTATTATATACTAACCACTAGTGCTCTACACTGCCACCTAGTGACACCTAACGGTACCCTCATCTCATCCAGCTGTGCATTACTAGTGCTACTGTGCACACGTCTCTTATTATTTTGTACTAACCAGTAGTGCTCTACACAGCCACCTAGTGACACCTAACGGTAATCTCATCTCATCCAGCTGTGCATTACTAGTGCTACTGTGCACACATCTCTTATTATTATGTACTAACCACTAGTGCTCTACACTGCCACCTAGTGACACCTAACGGTACCCTCATCTCATCCAGCTGTGTATTACTAGTGCTACTGTGCACACGTCTCTTATTATTATGTACTAACCACTAGTACTCTACACTGCCACCTAGTGACACCTAACGGTAACCTCATCTCATCCAGCTGTGTATTACTAGTGCTACTGTGCACACGTCTCTTATTATTATATACTAAACACTAGTGCTCAACACAGCCACCTAGTGACCCCTAACTGTAACCTCATCTCATCCAGCTGTGCATTACTAGTGCTACTGTGCACACGTCTCTTATTATTATGTACTAACCACTAGTGCTTTACACTGCCACCTAGTGACACCTAACTGTAACCTCATCTCATCCAGCTGTGCATTACTAGTGCTACTGTGCACACGTCTCTTATTATTATGTACTAACAACTAGTGTTCTACACAGCCACCTAGTGACACCTAACGGTACCCTCATCTCACCCAGCTGTTTATTACTAGTGCTACTGTGCACACATCTCTTATTATTATGTACTAACCACTAGTACTCTACACTGCCACCTAGTGACACCTAACTGTAACCTCATTTCATCCAGCTGTGCATTACTAGTGCTACTGTGCACACGTCTATTATTATTATGTACTAACCACTAGTGCTCTACACTGCCACCTAGTGACACCTAACAGTACCCTCATCTCACCCAGCTGTGCATTACTAGTGCTCTACACAGCCACCTAGTGACAGCTAACTGTAACCTCATCTCATCCAGTTGTGCATTACTAGTGCTACTTTGCACACTTCTCTTATTATTATATACTACCCTGTAGTGCTCTACACAGCCACCTAGTCACACCTAATGGTAACCTCATCTCATCCAGCTGTGCATTACTAGTGCTACTGTGCACACGTCTCTTATTATTATGTACTAACCACTAGAACTCTACACAGCCACCTAGTGACACCTAACGGTAACCTCATCTCATCCAGCTGTGCATTACTAGTGCTACTGTGCACATGTCTCTTATTATTATGTACTAACCACTAGTGCTCAACACTGCCACCTAGTGACACCTAACTGTAACCTCATCTCATCCAGCTGTGCATTACTAGTGCTACTGTGCACACGTCTCTTATTATTATGTACTAACCACTAGTGCTCTACACAGCCACCTAGTGACCCCTAACGGTAACCTCATCTCATCCAGTTGTGCATTACTAGTGCTACTGTGCACACATCTCTTATTATTATGTACTAACCACTAGTACTCTACACTGCCACCTAGTGACACCTAACTGTAACCTCATTTCATCCAGCTGTGCATTACTAGTGCTACTGTGCACACATCTCTTATTATTATGTACTAACCACTAGTACTCTACACTGCCACCTAGTGACACCTAACTGTAACCTCATTTCATCCAGCTGTGCATTACTAGTGCTACTGTGCAAACGTCTATTATTATTATGTACTAACCACTAGTGCTCTACACTGCCACCCAGTGACACCTAACAGTACCCTCATCTCACCCAGCTGTGCATTACTAGTGCTCTACACAGCCACCTAGTGACAGCTAACGGTAACCTCATCTCATCCAGTTGTGCATTACTAGTGCTACTTTGCACACTTCTCTTATTATTATATACTACCCTGTAGTGCTCTACACAGCCACCTAGTCACACCTAATGGTAACCTCATCTCATCCAGCTGTGCATTACTAGTGCTACTGTGCACACGTCTCTTATTATTATGTACTATCCACTAGTACTCTACACAGCCACCTAGTGACACCTAACGGTAACCTCATCTCATCCAGCTGTGCATTACTAGTGCTACTGTGCACACGTCTCTTACTATTATGTACTAACCACTAGTGCTCTACACTGCCACCTAGTGACACCTAACTGTAACCTCATCTCATCCAGCTGTGCATTACTAGTGCTACTGTGCACATGTCTCTTATTATTATGTACTAACCACTAGTGCTCTACACTGCCACCTAGTGACACCTAACTGTAACCTCATCTCATCCAGCTGTGCATTACTAGTGCTACTGTGCACACGTCTCTTACTATTATGTACTAACCACTAGTGCTCTACACTGCCACCTAGTGACCCCTAACGGTAACCTCATCTCATCCAGTTGTGCATTACTAGTGCTACTTTGCACACTTCTCTTATTATTATATACTAACCACTAGTACTCTACACTGCCACCTAGTGACAGCTAACGGTAACCTCATCTCATCCAGTTGTGCATTACTAGTGCTACTGTGCACACATCTCTTATTATTATGTACTAACCACTAGTGCTCTACACAGCTACCTAGTGACACCTAACGGTAACCTCATGTCATCCAGCTGTGCATTACTAGTGCTACTGTGCACATGTCTCTTATTATTATGTACTAACCACTAGTGCTCTACACTGCCACCTAGTGACACCTAACGGTAACCTCATCTCATCCAGCTGTGCATTACTAGTGCTACTGTGCACACGTCTCTTATTATGATGTACTAACCCCTAGTGCTCTACACTGCCACCTAGTGACTCCTAACGGTAACCTCATCTCATCTAGATGTGCATTACTAGTGCTACTGTGCACACGTCTCTTATTATTATGTACTAACCCCTAGTGCTCTACACTGCCACCTAGTGACTCCTAAAGGTAACCTCATCTCATCCAGCTGTGCATTACTAGTGCTACTGTGCACACGTCTCTTATTATTATGTACTAACCCCTAGTGCTCTACACTGCCACCTAGTGACTCCTAACGGTAACCTCATCTCATCTAGCTGTGCATTACTAGTGCTACTGTGCATACGTCTCTTATTATTATGTACTAACCACTAGTGCTCTACACAGCCACCTAGTGACACCTAACGGTAACCTCATCTCATCCAGCTGTGCATTACTAGTGCTACTGTGCATACGTCTCTTATTATTATGTACTAACCACTAGTGCTCTACACTGCCACCTAGTGACACCTAACGGTAACCTCATCTCATCCAGCTGTGCATTACTAGTGCTCTACACTGCCACCTAGTGACCCCTATCGGTAACCTCATCTCATCCAGCTGTGCATTACTATTGCTACTGTGCACACGTCTCTTATTATTATGTACTAACCACTAGTGCTCTACACAGCCACCTAGTGACACCTAACGGTAACCTCATCTCATCCAGCTGTGCATTACTAGTGCTACTGTGCACACGTCTCTTACTATTATGTACTAACCACTAGTGCTCTACACAGCCACCTAGTGACACCTAACTGTAACCTCATCTCATCCAGCTGTGCATTACTAGTGCTACTGTGCACATGTCTCTTATTATTATGTACTAACCACTAGTGCTCTACACTGCCACCTAGTGACACCTAACTGTAACCTCATCTCATCCAGCTGTGCATTACTAGTGCTACTGTGCACACGTCTCTTACTATTATGTACTAACCACTAGTGCTCTACACTGCCACCTAGTGACCCCTAACGGTAACCTCATCTCATCCAGTTGTGCATTACTAGTGCTACTTTGCACACTTCTCTTATTATTATATACTAACCACTAGTACTCTACACTGCCACCTAGTGACAGCTAACGGTAACCTCATCTCATCCAGTTGTGCATTACTAGTGCTACTGTGCACACATCTCTTATTATTATGTACTAACCACTAGTGCTCTACACAGCTACCTAGTGACACCTAACGGTAACCTCATGTCATCCAGCTGTGCATTACTAGTGCTACTGTGCACATGTCTCTTATTATTATGTACTAACCACTAGTGCTCTACACTGCCACCTAGTGACACATAACGGTAACCTCATCTCATCCAGCTGTGCATTACTAGTGCTACTGTGCACACGTCTCTTATTATGATGTACTAACCCCTAGTGCTCTACACTGCCACCTAGTGACTCCTAACGGTAACCTCATCTCATCTAGATGTGCATTACTAGTGCTACTGTGCACACGTCTCTTATTATTATGTACTAACCCCTAGTGCTCTACACTGCCACCTAGTGACTCCTAAAGGTAACCTCATCTCATCCAGCTGTGCATTACTAGTGCTACTGTGCACACGTCTCTTATTATTATGTACTAACCCCTAGTGCTCTACACTGCCACCTAGTGACTCCTAACGGTAACCTCATCTCATCTAGCTGTGCATTTCTAGTGCTACTGTGCATACGTCTCTTATTATTATGTACTAACCACTAGTGCTCTACACAGCCACCTAGTGACACCTAACGGTAACCTCATCTCATCCAGCTGTGCATTACTAGTGCTACTGTGCATACGTCTCTTATTATTATGTACTAACCACTAGTGCTCTACACTGCCACCTAGTGACACCTAACGGTAACCTCATCTCATCCAGCTGTGCATTACTAGTGCTCTACACTGCCACCTAGTGACCCCTATCGGTAACCTCATCTCATCCAGCTGTGCATTACTATTGCTACTGTGCACACGTCTCTTATTATTATGTACTAACCACTAGTGCTCTACACAGCCACCTAGTGACACCTAACGGTAACCTCATCTCATCCAGCTGTGCATTACTAGTGCTCTACACTGCCACCTAGTGACCCCTATCGGTAACCTCATCTCATCCAGCTGTGCATTACTATTGCTACTGTGCACACGTCTCTTATTATTATGTACTAACCACTAGTGCTCTACACAGCCACCTAGTGACCCCTAACTGTAACCTCATCTCATCCAGCTGTGCATTACTAGTGCTCTACACTGCCACCTAGTGACCCCTATCGGTAACCTCATCTCATCCAGCTGTGCATTACTAGTGCTACTGTGCACACATCTCTTATTATTATGTACTAACCACTAGTGCTCTACACAGCCACCTAGTGACACCTAACTGTAACCTAATCACATCCAGCTGTGCATTACTAGTGCTACTGTGCACACGTCTCTTATTATTATGTACTAACCACAAGTGCTCTACACAGCCACCTAGTGACACCTAACGGTAACCTCATCTCATCCAGCTGTGTATTACTAGTGCTACTGTGCACATGTCTCTTATTATTATGTACTAACCACTAGTGCTCTACACTGCCACCTAGTGACACCTAACGGTAACCTCATGTCATCCAGCTGTACATTACTAGTGCTACTGTGCACATGTCTCTTATTATTATGTACTAACCACTAGTACTCTACACTGCCACCTAGTGACACTAACGGTAACCTCATCTCATCCAGCTGTGTATTACTAGTGCTACTGTGCACACGTCTCTTATTATTATGTACTATCCCCTAGTGCTCTACACTGCCACCTAGTGACCCCTAACTGTAACCTCATCTCATCCAGCTGTACATTACTAGTGCTACTGTGCACATGTCTCTTATTATTATGTACTAACCACTAGTACTCTACACAGCCACCTAGTGACACCTAACGGTACCCTCATCTCACCCAGCTGCTTATTACTAGTGCTACTGTGCACACATCTCTTATTATTATGTACTAACCACTAGTACTCTACACTGCCACCTAGTGACACCTAACGGTAACCTCATCTCATCCAGCTGTACATTACTAGTGCTACTGTGCACATGTCTCTTATTATTATGTACTAACCACTAGTACTCTACACTGCCACCTAGTGACACTAACGGTAACCTCATCTCATCCAGCTGTGTATTACTAGTGCTACTGTGCACACGTCTCTTATTATTATATGTACTATCCCCTAGTGCTCTACACTGCCACCTAGTGACCCCTAACTGTAACCTCATCTCATCCAGCTGTACATTACTAGTGCTACTGTGCACATGTCTCTTATTATTATGTACTAACCACTAGTACTCTACACAGCCACCTAGTGACACCTAACGGTAACCTCATCTCATCCAGCTGTGCATTACTAGTGCTACTGTGCACAAATCTCTTATTATTATGTACTAACCACTAGTGCTCTACACTGCCACCTAGTGACACCTAACGGTACCCTCATCTCATCCAGCTGTGCATTACTAGTGCTACTGTGCACACGTCTCTTATTATTTTGTACTAACCAGTAGTGCTCTACACAGCCACCTAGTGACACCTAACGGTAATCTCATCTCATCCAGCTGTGCATTACTAGTGCTACTGTGCACACATCTCTTATTATTATGTACTAACCACTAGTGCTCTACACTGCCACCTAGTGACACCTAACGGTACCCTCATCTCATCCAGCTGTGTATTACTAGTGCTACTGTGCACACGTCTCTTATTATTATGTACTAACCACTAGTGCTCTACACTGCCACCTAGTGACACCTAACGGTAACCTCATCTCATCCAGCTGTGCATTACTAGTGTTACTGTGCACACGTCTCTTATTATTATATACTAAACACTAGTGCTCAACACAGCCACCTAGTGACCCCTAACTGTAACCTCATCTCATCCAGCTGTGCATTACTAGTGCTACTGTGTACACGTCTCTTATTATTATGTACTAACCACTAGTGCTTTACACTGCCACCTAGTGACACCTAACTGTAACCTCATCTCATCCAGCTGTGCATTACTAGTGCTACTGTGCACACGTCTCTTATTATTATGTACTAACAACTAGTGTTCTACACAGCCACCTAGTGACACCTAACGGTACCCTCATCTCATCTAGCTGTGCATTACTAGTGCTACTGTGCACACGTCTCTTATTATTATGTACTAACCACAAGTGCTCTACACTGCCACCTAGTGACACCTAACTGTAACCTCATTTCATCCAGCTGTGCATTACTAGTGCTACTGTGCACACATCTCTTATTATTATGTACTAACCACTAGTACTCTACACTGCCACCTAGTGACACCTAACGGTAACCTCATCTCATCCAGCTGTGCATTACTAGTGCTACTGTGCACACGTCTCTTATTATTATGTACTAACCACTAGTACTCTACACTGCCACCTAGTGACACCTAACGGTAACCTCATCTCATCCAGCTGTGTATTACTAGTGCTACTGTGCATACGTCTCTTATTATTATATACTAACCACTAGTGCTCTACACTGCAACCTAGTGACACCTAACGGTAACCTCATTTCATCCAGCTGTGCATTACTAGTGCTACTGTGCACACGTCTATTATTATTATGTACTAACCACTAGTGCTCTACACTGCCACCTAGTGACACCTAACAGTACCCTCATCTCACCCAGCTGTGCATTACTAGTGCTCTACACAGCCACCTAGTGACAGCTAACTGTAACCTCATCTCATCCAGTTGTGCATTACTAGTGCTACTTTGCACACTTCTCTTATTATCATATACTACTCTGTAGTGCTCTACACAGCCACCTAGTCACACCTAATGGTAACCTCATCTCATCCAGCTGTGCATTACTAGTGCTACTGTGCACACGTCTCTTATTATTATGTACTAACCACTAGTACTCTACACAGCCACCTAGTGACACCTAACGGTAACCTCATCTCATCCAGCTGTGCATTACTAGTGCTCTACACAGCCACCTAGTGACAGCTAACTGTAACCTCATCTCATCCAGTTGTGCATTACTAGTGCTACTTTGCACACTTCTCTTATTATTATATACTACTCTGTAGTGCTCTACACAGCCACCTAGTCACACCTAATGGTAACCTCATCTCATCCAGCTGTGCATTACTAGTGCTACTGTGCACACGTCTCTTATTATTATGTACTAACCACTAGTACTCTACACAGCCACCTAGTGACACCTAACGGTAACCTCATCTCATCCAGCTGTGCATTACTAGTGCTACTGTGCACATGTCTCTTATTATTATGTACTAACCACTAGTGCTCTACACTGCCACCTAGTGACACCTAACTGTAACCTCATCTCATCCAGCTGTGCATTACTAGTGCTACTGTGCACACGTCTCTTATTATTATGTACTAACCACTAGTGCTCTACACAGCCACCTAGTGACCCCTAACGGTAACCTCATCTCATCCAGTTGTGCATTACTAGTGCTACTGTGCACACATCTCTTATTATTATGTACTAACCACTAGTACTCTACACTGCCACCTAGTGACACCTAACTGTAACCTCATTTCATCCAGCTGTGCATTACTAGTGCTACTGTGCACACATCTCTTATTATTATGTACTAACCACTAGTACTCTACACTGCCACCTAGTGACACCTAACTGTAACCTCATTTCATCCAGCTGTGCATTACTAGTGCTACTGTGCACACGTCTATTATTATTATGTACTAACCACTAGTGCTCTACACTGCCACCTAGTGACACCTAACAGTACCCTCATCTCACCCAGCTGTGCATTACTAGTGCTCTACACAGCCACCTAGTGACAGCTAACTGTAACCTCATCTCATCCAGTTGTGCATTACTAGTGCTACTTTGCACACTTCTCTTATTATTATGGACTAACCACTAGTGCTCTACACAGCTACCTAGTGACACCTAACGGTAACCTCATGTCATCCAGCTGTGCATTACTAGTGCTACTGTGCACATGTCTCTTATTATTATGTACTAACCACTAGTGCTCTACACTGCCACCTAGTGACACCTAACGGTAACCTCATCTCATCCAGCTGTGCATTACTAGTGCTACTGTGCACACGTCTCTTATTATGATGTACTAACCCCTAGTGCTCTACACTGCCACCTAGTGACTCCTAACGGTAACCTCATCTCATCTAGCTGTGCATTACTAGTGCTACTGTGCACACGTCTCTTATTATTATGTACTAACCCCTAGTGCTCTACACTGCCACCTAGTGACTCCTAAAGGTAACCTCATCTCATCCAGCTGTGCATTACTAGTGCTACTGTGCACACGTCTCTTATTATTATGTACTAACCCCTAGTGCTCTACACTGCCACCTAGTGACTCCTAACGGTAACCTCATCTCATCTAGCTGTGCATTTCTAGTGCTACTGTGCATACGTCTCTTATTATTATGTACTAACCACTAGTGCTCTACACAGCCACCTAGTGACACCTAACGGTAACCTCATCTCATCCAGCTGTGCATTACTAGTGCTACTGTGCATACGTCTCTTATTATTATGTACTAACCACTAGTGCTCTACACTGCCACCTAGTGACACCTAACGGTAACCTCATCTCATCCAGCTGTGCATTACTAGTGCTCTACACTGCCACCTAGTGACCCCTATCGGTAACCTCATCTCATCCAGCTGTGCATTACTATTGCTACTGTGCACACGTCTCTTATTATTATGTACTAACCACTAGTGCTCTACACAGCCACCTAGTGACACCTAACGGTAACCTCATCTCATCCAGCTGTGCATTACTAGTGCTCTACACTGCCACCTAGTGACCCCTATCGGTAACCTCATCTCATCCAGCTGTGCATTACTATTGCTACTGTGCACACGTCTCTTATTATTATGTACTAACCACTAGTGCTCTACACAGCCACCTAGTGACCCCTAACTGTAACCTCATCTCATCCAGCTGTGCATTACTAGTGCTCTACACTGCCACCTAGTGACCCCTAT
Organism: Taudactylus pleione; assembly: GCA_031769625.1. Classification (NCBI taxonomy): domain Eukaryota; kingdom Metazoa; phylum Chordata; class Amphibia; order Anura; family Myobatrachidae; genus Taudactylus; species Taudactylus pleione. The sequence goes on from JAUIMM010000976.1 coordinate 1,609,137, forward strand.
CGGTAACCTCATCTCATCCAGCTGTGCATTACTAGTGCTACTGTGCACACATCTCTTATTATTATGTACTAACCACTAGTGCTCTACACAGCCACCTAGTGACACCTAACTGTAACCTAATCACATCCAGCTGTGCATTACTAGTGCTACTGTGCACACGTCTCTTATTATTATGTACTAACCACAAGTGCTCTACACAGCCACCTAGTGACACCTAACGGTAACCTCATCTCATCCAGCTGTGTATTACTAGTGCTACTGTGCACATGTCTCTTATTATTATGTACTAACCACTAGTGCTCTACACTGCCACCTAGTGACACCTAACGGTAACCTCATGTCATCCAGCTGTACATTACTAGTGCTACTGTGCACATGTCTCTTATTATTATGTACTAACCACTAGTACTCTACACTGCCACCTAGTGACACTAACGGTAACCTCATCTCATCCAGCTGTGTATTACTAGTGCTACTGTGCACACGTCTCTTATTATTATGTACTATCCCCTAGTGCTCTACACTGCCACCTAGTGACCCCTAACTGTAACCTCATCTCATCCAGCTGTACATTACTAGTGCTACTGTGCACATGTCTCTTATTATTATGTACTAACCACTAGTACTCTACACAGCCACCTAGTGACACCTAACGGTACCCTCATCTCACCCAGCTGCTTATTACTAGTGCTACTGTGCACACATCTCTTATTATTATGTACTAACCACTAGTACTCTACACTGCCACCTAGTGACACCTAACGGTAACCTCATCTCATCCAGCTGTACATTACTAGTGCTACTGTGCACATGTCTCTTATTATTATGTACTAACCACTAGTACTCTACACTGCCACCTAGTGACACTAACGGTAACCTCATCTCATCCAGCTGTGTATTACTAGTGCTACTGTGCACACGTCTCTTATTATTATATGTACTATCCCCTAGTGCTCTACACTGCCACCTAGTGACCCCTAACTGTAACCTCATCTCATCCAGCTGTACATTACTAGTGCTACTGTGCACATGTCTCTTATTATTATGTACTAACCACTAGTACTCTACACAGCCACCTAGTGACACCTAACGGTAACCTCATCTCATCCAGCTGTGCATTACTAGTGCTACTGTGCACAAATCTCTTATTATTATGTACTAACCACTAGTGCTCTACACTGCCACCTAGTGACACCTAACGGTACCCTCATCTCATCCAGCTGTGCATTACTAGTGCTACTGTGCACACGTCTCTTATTATTTTGTACTAACCAGTAGTGCTCTACACAGCCACCTAGTGACACCTAACGGTAATCTCATCTCATCCAGCTGTGCATTACTAGTGCTACTGTGCACACATCTCTTATTATTATGTACTAACCACTAGTGCTCTACACTGCCACCTAGTGACACCTAACGGTACCCTCATCTCATCCAGCTGTGTATTACTAGTGCTACTGTGCACACGTCTCTTATTATTATGTACTAACCACTAGTGCTCTACACTGCCACCTAGTGACACCTAACGGTAACCTCATCTCATCCAGCTGTGCATTACTAGTGTTACTGTGCACACGTCTCTTATTATTATATACTAAACACTAGTGCTCAACACAGCCACCTAGTGACCCCTAACTGTAACCTCATCTCATCCAGCTGTGCATTACTAGTGCTACTGTGTACACGTCTCTTATTATTATGTACTAACCACTAGTGCTTTACACTGCCACCTAGTGACACCTAACTGTAACCTCATCTCATCCAGCTGTGCATTACTAGTGCTACTGTGCACACGTCTCTTATTATTATGTACTAACAACTAGTGTTCTACACAGCCACCTAGTGACACCTAACGGTACCCTCATCTCATCTAGCTGTGCATTACTAGTGCTACTGTGCACACGTCTCTTATTATTATGTACTAACCACAAGTGCTCTACACTGCCACCTAGTGACACCTAACTGTAACCTCATTTCATCCAGCTGTGCATTACTAGTGCTACTGTGCACACATCTCTTATTATTATGTACTAACCACTAGTACTCTACACTGCCACCTAGTGACACCTAACGGTAACCTCATCTCATCCAGCTGTGCATTACTAGTGCTACTGTGCACACGTCTCTTATTATTATGTACTAACCACTAGTACTCTACACTGCCACCTAGTGACACCTAACGGTAACCTCATCTCATCCAGCTGTGTATTACTAGTGCTACTGTGCATACGTCTCTTATTATTATATACTAACCACTAGTGCTCTACACTGCAACCTAGTGACACCTAACGGTAACCTCATTTCATCCAGCTGTGCATTACTAGTGCTACTGTGCACACGTCTATTATTATTATGTACTAACCACTAGTGCTCTACACTGCCACCTAGTGACACCTAACAGTACCCTCATCTCACCCAGCTGTGCATTACTAGTGCTCTACACAGCCACCTAGTGACAGCTAACTGTAACCTCATCTCATCCAGTTGTGCATTACTAGTGCTACTTTGCACACTTCTCTTATTATCATATACTACTCTGTAGTGCTCTACACAGCCACCTAGTCACACCTAATGGTAACCTCATCTCATCCAGCTGTGCATTACTAGTGCTACTGTGCACACGTCTCTTATTATTATGTACTAACCACTAGTACTCTACACAGCCACCTAGTGACACCTAACGGTAACCTCATCTCATCCAGCTGTGCATTACTAGTGCTCTACACAGCCACCTAGTGACAGCTAACTGTAACCTCATCTCATCCAGTTGTGCATTACTAGTGCTACTTTGCACACTTCTCTTATTATTATATACTACTCTGTAGTGCTCTACACAGCCACCTAGTCACACCTAATGGTAACCTCATCTCATCCAGCTGTGCATTACTAGTGCTACTGTGCACACGTCTCTTATTATTATGTACTAACCACTAGTACTCTACACAGCCACCTAGTGACACCTAACGGTAACCTCATCTCATCCAGCTGTGCATTACTAGTGCTACTGTGCACATGTCTCTTATTATTATGTACTAACCACTAGTGCTCTACACTGCCACCTAGTGACACCTAACTGTAACCTCATCTCATCCAGCTGTGCATTACTAGTGCTACTGTGCACACGTCTCTTATTATTATGTACTAACCACTAGTGCTCTACACAGCCACCTAGTGACCCCTAACGGTAACCTCATCTCATCCAGTTGTGCATTACTAGTGCTACTGTGCACACATCTCTTATTATTATGTACTAACCACTAGTACTCTACACTGCCACCTAGTGACACCTAACTGTAACCTCATTTCATCCAGCTGTGCATTACTAGTGCTACTGTGCACACATCTCTTATTATTATGTACTAACCACTAGTACTCTACACTGCCACCTAGTGACACCTAACTGTAACCTCATTTCATCCAGCTGTGCATTACTAGTGCTACTGTGCACACGTCTATTATTATTATGTACTAACCACTAGTGCTCTACACTGCCACCTAGTGACACCTAACAGTACCCTCATCTCACCCAGCTGTGCATTACTAGTGCTCTACACAGCCACCTAGTGACAGCTAACTGTAACCTCATCTCATCCAGTTGTGCATTACTAGTGCTACTTTGCACACTTCTCTTATTATTATGGACTAACCACTAGTGCTCTACACAGCTACCTAGTGACACCTAACGGTAACCTCATGTCATCCAGCTGTGCATTACTAGTGCTACTGTGCACATGTCTCTTATTATTATGTACTAACCACTAGTGCTCTACACTGCCACCTAGTGACACCTAACGGTAACCTCATCTCATCCAGCTGTGCATTACTAGTGCTACTGTGCACACGTCTCTTATTATGATGTACTAACCCCTAGTGCTCTACACTGCCACCTAGTGACTCCTAACGGTAACCTCATCTCATCTAGCTGTGCATTACTAGTGCTACTGTGCACACGTCTCTTATTATTATGTACTAACCCCTAGTGCTCTACACTGCCACCTAGTGACTCCTAAAGGTAACCTCATCTCATCCAGCTGTGCATTACTAGTGCTACTGTGCACACGTCTCTTATTATTATGTACTAACCCCTAGTGCTCTACACTGCCACCTAGTGACTCCTAACGGTAACCTCATCTCATCTAGCTGTGCATTACTAGTGCTACTGTGCATACGTCTCTTATTATTATGTACTAACCACTAGTGCTCTACACAGCCACCTAGTGACACCTAACGGTAACCTCATCTCATCCAGCTGTGCATTACTAGTGCTCTACACTGCCACCTAGTGACCCCTATCGGTAACCTCATCTCATCCAGCTGTGCATTACTATTGCTACTGTGCACACGTCTCTTATTATTATGTACTAACCACTAGTGCTCTACACAGCCACCTAGTGACCCCTAACTGTAACCTCATCTCACCCAGCTGTGCATTACTAGTGCTACTGTGCACACATCTCTTATTATTATGTACTAACCACTAGTGCTCTACACAGCCACCTAGTGACACCTAACGGTAACCTAATCTCATCCAGCTGTGCATTACTAGTGCTACTGTGCACACGTCTCTTATTATTATGTACTAACCACTAGTGCTCTACACAGCCACCTAGTGACACCTAACGGTAACCTCATCTCATCCAGCTGTACATTACTAGTGCTACTGTGCACACGTCTCTTATTATTATGTACTAACCACTAGTACTCTACACTGCCACCTAGTGACACTAACGGTAACCTCATCTCATCCAGCTGTGCATTACTAGTGCTACTGTGCACACATCTCTTATTATTATGTACTAACCACTAGTACTCTACACTGCCACCTAGTGACACCTAACTGTAACCTCATTTCATCCAGCTGTGCATTACTAGTGCTACTGTGCACACGTCTATTATTATTATGTACTAACCACTAGTGCTCTACACTGCCACCTAGTGACACCTAACAGTACCCTCATCTCACCCAGCTGTGCATTACTAGTGCTCTACACAGCCACCTAGTGACAGCTAACGGTAACCTCATCTCATCCAGTTGTGCATTACTAGTGCTACTTTGCACACTTCTCTTATTATTATATACTACCCTGTAGTGCTCTACACAGCCACCTAGTCACACCTAATGGTAACCTCATCTCATCCAGCTGTGCATTACTAGTGCTACTGTGCACACGTCTCTTATTATTATGTACTAACCACTAGTACTCTACACAGCCTTCTAGTGACACCTAACTGTAACCTCATCTCATCAAGCTGTGTCTTACTAGTGCTACTGTGCAAACGTCTCTTATTATTATGTACTAACCACTAGTGCTCTACACTGCCACCTAGTGACACCTAACGGTAACCTCATCTCATCCAGCTGTGCATTACTAGTGCTACTGTGCACACGTCTCTTATTATTATGTACTAACCACTAGTGCTCTACACTGCCACCTAGTGACCCCTAACGGTAACCTCATCTCATCCAGTTGTGCATTACTAGTGCTACTTTGCACACTTCTCTTATTATTATGTACTAACCCCTAGTGCTCTACACTGCCACCTAGTGACTCCTAACGGTAACCTCATCTCATCTAGCTGTGCATTACTAGTGCTACTGTGCACACGTCTCTTATTATTATGTACTAACCCCTAGTGCTCTACACTGCCACCTAGTGACTCCTAACGGTAACCTCATCTCATCCAGCTGTGCATTACTAGTGCTACTGTGCACACGACTCTTATTATTATGTACTAACCCCTAGTGCTCTACACTGCCACCTAGTGACTCCTAACGGTAACCTCATCTCATCTAGCTGTGCATTACTAGTGCTACTGTGCATACGTCTCTTATTATTATGTACTAACCACTAGTGCTCTACACAGCCACCTAGTGACACCTAACGGTAACCTCATCTCATCCAGCTGTGCATTACTAGTGCTACTGTGCACACGTCTCTTATTATTATGTACTAACCACTAGTGCTCTACACAGCCACCTAGTGACCCCTAACTGTAACCTCATCTCATCCAGCTGTGCATTACTAGTGCTACTGTGCACACATCTCTTATTATTATGTACTAACCACTAGTGCTCTACACAGCCACCTAGTGACCCCTAACGGTAACCTCATCTCATCCAGCTGTGCATTACTAGTGCTACTGTGCACACGTCTCTTATTATTATATACTAACCACTAGTACTCTCCACTGCCACCTAGTGACACCTAACTGTTACCTCATCTCACCCAGCTTTGTATTACTAGTGCTACTGTGCACATGTCTCTTATTATTATGTACTAACCGCTTGTGCTCTACACTGCCACCTAGTGACACTAACGGTAACCTCATCTCATCCAGCTGTGCATTACTAGTGCTTCTGTGCACACGTCTCTTATTATTATGTACTAACCACTAGTGCTCTTCACAGCCACCTAGTGACCCCAAATGGTGACCTCATCTCATCCAGCTGTGCATTACTAGTGCTACTGTGCACACGTCTCTTATTATTATGTACTAACCACTAGTGCTCTACACTGCCACCTAGTGACACCTAAAGGTAATCTCATCTCATCCAGCTGTGCATTACTAGTGCTACTGTGCACATGTCTCTTATTATTATGTACTAACCACTAGTGCTCTACACTGCCACCTAATGACCCCTAACGGTATCTCATCTCATCCAGCTGTGCATTACTAGTGCAACTGTGCACACGTCTCTTATTATTATGTACTAACCACTAGTGCTCTACACAGCCACCTAGTGACACCTAACGGTAACCTCATCTCATCCAGTTGTGCATTACTAGTGCTACTGTGCACACGTCTCTTATTATTATATACTAACCACTAGTGCTCTACACAGCCACCTAGTGACACCTAACTGTAACCTCATCTCATACCAGCTGTGCATTACTAGTGCTACTGTGCACACGTCTCTTATTATTATATGTACTAACCCCTAGTACTCTACACAGCCACCTAGTGACACCTAACGGTAACCTCATCTCATCCAGCTGTGCATTACTAGTGCTACTGTGCACACGTCTCTTATTATTATGTACTAACCACTAGTGCTCTACACTGCCACCTAGTGACACCTAACGGTAACCTCATCTCATCCAGCTGTTGATTACTAGTGCTACGGTGCACATGTCTCTTATTGTTATGTACTAACCACTAGTGCTCTACACAGCCACGTAGTGACACCTAACGGTACCCTCATCTCACCCAGCTGTGTATTACTAGTGCTACTGTGCACACGTCTCTTATTATTATGTACTAACCACTAGTGCTCTACACAGCCACCTAGTGACCCCTAACGGTAACCTCAGCTCATCCAGCTGTGCATTACTAGTGCTACTGTGCACACGTCTCTTATTATTATGTACTAACCACTAGTGCTCTACACAGCCACCTAGTGACCCCTAACGGTAACCTCATATCATCCAGCTGTGCATTACTAGTGCTACTGTGCACACGTCTCTTATTATTATATACTAACCACTAGTGCTCTACACTGCCACCTAGTGACACCTAACGGTAACCTCATCTCATCCAGCTGTGCAATACTAGTGCTACTGTGCACTCGTCTCTTATTATTATGTACTAACCACTAGTACTCTACACAGTCACCTAGTGACACCTAACGGTAATCTCATCTCATCCAGCTGTGCATTACTAGTGCTACTGTGCACACGTCTCTTATTATGTACTAACCACTAGTGCTCTACACTGCCACCTAGTGACTCCTAACTGTAACCTCATCTCATACCAGCTGTGCATTACTAGTGCTACTGTGCACACATCTCTTATTATTATATGTACTAACCCCTAGTACTCTACACAACCACCTAGTGACACCTAACGGTAACCTCATCTCATCCAGCTGTGCATTACTAGTGCTACTGTGCACACGTCTCTTATTATTATGTACTAACCACTAGTGCTCTACACTGCCACCTAGTGACACCTAACTGTAACCTAATCTCATCCAGCTGTGCATTACTAGTGCTACTGTGCACACGTCTCTTATTATTATGTACTAAACACTAGTGCTCTACACTGCCACCTAGTGACACCTAACGGTAACCTCATCTCATCCAGCTGTACATTACTAGTGCTACTGTGCACACGTCTCTTATTATTATGTACTAACCACTAGTGCTCTACACTGCCACCTAGTCACACCTAAAGGTAATCTCATCTCATCCAGCTGTACTTTACTAGTGCTACTGTGCACACATCTCTTATTATTATATACTAACGACTAGTGCTCTACACTGGCACCTAGTGACACCTAACGGTAACCTCATCTCATCCAGCTGTGTATTACTAGTGCTACTGTGCATACGTCTCTTATTATTATATACTAACCACTAGTACTCTACACAGCCACCTAGTGACCCCTAACTGTAACCTCATCTCATCCAGCTGTGCATTACTAGTGCTACTGTGCACACGTCTCTTATTATTATGTACTAACCACTAGTGCTCTACACTGCCACCTAGTGACACCTAACGGTAACCTCATCTCATCCATCTGTGCATTACTAGTGCTACTGTGCACTTGTCTCTTATTATTATGTACTAACCACTAGTGCTCTACACTGCCACCTAGTGACACCTAACGGTAACCTCATCTCATCCAGCTGTACATTACTAGTGCTACTGTGCACACCTCTCTTATTATTATGTAGTGTACTAACCACTAGTGCTCTACACTGCCACCTAGTGACACCTAACGGTAACCTCATCTCATCCAGCTGTACATTACTAGTGCTACTGTGCACACGTTTCTTATTATTATGTACTAACCACTAGTGCTCTACACTGCAACCTAGTGACACCTAACTGTAACCTCACCTCATCCAGCTGTGCATTACTAGTGCTACTGTGCACACGTCTCTTATTATTATGTACTAACCACTAATGCTCTACACTGCCACCTAGTGACACCTAACGGTAACCTCATCTCATCCAGCTGTGCATTACTAGTGCTACTGTGCACATGTCTCTTATTATTATGTACTAACCCCTAGTGCTCTACACTGCCACCTAGTGACACCTAACGGTAACCTCATCTCATCCAGCTGTACATTACTAGTGCTACTGTGCATATGTCTCTTATTATTATGTACTAACCCCTAGTGCTCTACACAGCCACCTAGTGACACCTAACGGTAACCTCATCTCATCCAGCTGTGCATTACTAGTGCTCTACACTGCCACCTAGTGACCCCTATCGGTAACCTCATCTCATCCAGCTGTGCATTACTATTGCTACTGTGCACACGTCTCTTATTATTATGTACTAACCCCTAGTGCTCTACACTGCCACCTAGTGACACCTAACGGTAACCTCATCTCCTCCAGCTGTGCATTACTAGTGCTACTGTGCACATGTCTCTTATTATTATGTACTAACCCCTAGTGCTCTACACTGCCACCTAGTGACACCTAACGGTAACTTCATCTCTTCCAGCTGTGCATTACTAGTGCTACTGTGCACACATCTCTTATTATTATGTACTAACCACTAGTGCTCTACACAGCCACCTAGTGACACCTAACGGTAACCTCATCTCATCCAGCTGTGTATTACTAGTGCTACTGTGCACACATCTCCTATTATTATGTACTAACCACTAGTTCTCTACACTGCCACCTAGTGACACCTAACTGTTACCTCATCTCACCCAGCTGTGTATTACTAGTGCTACTGTGCACACGTCTCTTATAATTATGTACTAACCACTAGTGCTCTACACTGCCACCTAATGACCCCTAACGGTATCTCATCTCATCCAGCTGTGCATTACTAGTGCTACTGTGCACACGTCTCTTATTATTATGTACTAACCACTAGTGCTCTACACTGCCACCTAGTAACCCCTAACGGTAACTTCATCTCATCCAGCTGTGCATTACTAGCGCTACTGTGCACATTTCTTATTATTATGTACTAACCGCTTGTGCTCTACACTGCCACCTAGTGACACTAACGGTAACCTCATCTCATCCAGCTGTGCATTACTAGTGCTACTGTGCACATGTCTCTTATTATTATGTACTAACCACTAGTGCTCTACACTGCCACCTAATGACCCCTAACGGTATCTCATCTCATCTAGCTGTGCATTACTAGTGCTACTGTGCACACGTCTCTTATTATTATGTACTAACCCCTAGTGCTCTACACTGCCAGCTAGTGACACCTAACGGTAACTTCATCTCTTCCAGCTGTGCATTACTAGTGCTACTGTGCACACATCTCTTAATATTATGTACTATCCGCTTGTGCTCTTCACTGCCACCTAGTGACACCTAACTGTAACCTCATCTCATCCAGCTGTGCATTACTAGTGCTACTGTGCACACGTCTCTTATTATTATGTACTATCCACTAGTGCTCTACACAGCCACGTAGTGACACCTAACGGTACCCTCATCTCATCCAGCTGTTGATTACTAGTGCTGCGGTGCACATGTCTCTTATTGTTATGTACTAATCACTAGTGCTCTACACAGCCACGTAGTGACACCTAACGGTACCCTCATCTCACCCAGCTGTGTATTACTAGTGCTACTGTGCACACGTCTCTTATTATTATGTACTAACCACTAGTGCTCTACACAGCCACCTAGTGACCCCTAACGGTAACCTCAGCTCATCCAGCTGTGCATTACTAGTGCTACTGTGCACACGTCTCTTATTATTATGTACTAACCACTAGTGCTCTACACAGCCACCTAGTGACCCCTAACGGTAAACTCATATCATCCAGCTGTGCATTACTAGTGCTACTGTGCACACGTCTCTTATTATTATATACTAACCACTAGTGCTCTACACTGCCACCTAGTGACACCTAACGGTAACCTCATCTCATCCAGCTGTGCATTACTAGTGCTACTGTGCACTCGTCTCTTATTATTATGTACTAACCACTAGTACTCTACACAGTCACCTAGTGACACCTAACGGTAACCTCATCTCATCCAGCTGTGCATTACTAGTGCTACTGTGCACACGTCTCTTATTATGTACTAACCACTAGTGCTCTACACTGCCACCTAGTGACTCCTAACTGTAACCTCATCTCATACCAGCTGTGCATTACTAGTGCTACTGTGCACACATCTCTTATTATTATATGTACTAACCCCTAGTACTCTACACAGCCACCTAGTGACACCTAATGGTAATCTCATCTCATCCAGCTGTGCATTACTAGTGCTACTGTGCACACGTCTCTTATTATTATGTACTAACCGATAGTACTCTACACTGCCACCTAGTGACACCAAACGGTAACCTCATCTCTTCCAGCTGTGCATTACTAGTGCTACTGTGCACACGTCTCTTATTATTATATGTACTAACCCCTAGTACTCTACACAGCCACCTAGTGACACCTAACGGTAACCTCATCTCATCCAGCTGTGCATTACTAGTGCTACTGTGCACACGTCTCTTATTATTATGTACTAACCACTAGTGCTCTACACTGCCACCTAGTGACACCTAATTGTAACCTAATCTCATCCAGCTGTGCATTACTAGTGCTACTGTGCACACGTCTCTTATTATTATGTACTAAACACTAGTGCTCTACACTGCCACCTAGTGACATCTAACGGTAACCTCATCTCATCCAGCTGTACATTACTAGTGCTACTGTGCACTTGTCTCTTATTATTATGTACTAACCACTAGTGCTCTACACTGCCACCTAGTGACACCTAAAGGTAATCTCATCTCATCCAGCTGTACTTTACTAGTGCTACTGTGCACACATCTCTTATTATTATATACTAACCACTAGTGCTCTACACTGGCACCTAGTGACACTAACGGTAACCTCATCTCATCCAGCTGTGCATTACTAGTGCTACTGTGCACATGTCTCTTATTATTATGTACTAACCACTAGTGCTCTACACTGCCACCTAATGACCCCTAACGGTATCTCATCTCATCTAGCTGTGCATTACTAGTGCTACTGTGCACACGTCTCTTATTATTATGTACTAACCACTAGTGCTCTACACAGCCACCTAGTGACACCTAACGGTAACCTCATCTCATCCAGCTGTGCATTACTAGTGCTACTGTGCACTTGTCTCTTATTATTATGTACTAACCATTAGTGCTCTACACTGCCACCTAGTGACACCTAACGGTAACCTCATCTCATCCAGCTGTACATTACTAGTGCTACTGTGCACACCTCTCTTATTATTATGTACTAACCACTAGTGCTCTACACTGCCACCTAGTGACACCTAACGGTAACCTCATCTCATCCAGCTGTACATTACTAATGCTACTGTGCACACGTTTCTTATTATTGTGTACTAACCACTAGTGCTCTACACTGCAACCTAGTGACACCTAACTGTAACCTCACCTCATCCAGCTGTGCATTACTAGTGCTACTGTGCACACGTCTCTTATTATTATGTACTAAACACTAATGCTCTACACTGCCACCTAGTGACACCTAACGGTAACCTCATCTCATCCAGCTGTGCATTACTAGTGCTACTGTGCACATGTCTCTTATTATTATGTACTAACCCCTAGTGCTCTACACTGCCACCTAGTGACACCTAACGGTAACCTCATCTCATCCAGCTGTACATTACTAGTGCTACTGTGCATATGTCTCTTATTATTATGTACTAACCCCTAGTGCTCTACACAGCCACCTAGTGACACCTAACGGTAACCTCATCTCATCCAGCTGTGCATTACTAGTGCTCTACACTGCCACCTAGTGACCCCTATCGGTAACCTCATCTCATCCAGCTGTGCATTACTATTGCTACTGTGCACACGTCTCTTATTATTATGTACTAACCCCTAGTACTCTACACAGCCACCTAGTGACACCTAACGGTAACCTCATCTCCTCCAGCTGTGCATTACTAGTGCTACTGTGCACACGTCTCTTATTATTATGTACTAACCCCTAGTGCTCTACACTGCCACCTAGTGACACCTAACGGTAACTTCATCTCTTCCAGCTGTGCATTACTAGTGCTACTGTGCACACATCTCTTATTATTATGTACTAACCACTAGTGCTCTACACAGCCACCTAGTGACCCCTAACGGTAACCTCATCTCATCCAGCTGTGCATTACTAGTGCTACTGTGCACACATCTCTTATTATTATGTACTAACCACTAGTGCTCTACACTGCCAACTAGTGACCCCTAACTGTTACCTCATCTCACCCAGCTGTGTATTACTAGTGCTACTGTGCACACGTCTCTTATTATTATGTACTAACCACTAGTGCTCTACACAGCCACCTAGTGACACCTAACGGTAACCTCATCTCATCCAGCTGTGTATTACTAGTGCTAATGTGCACACATCTCTTATTATTATGTACTAACCAGTAGTACTCTACACTGCCACCTAGTGACACCTAACTGTTACCTCATCTCACCCAGCTGTGTATTACTAGTGCTACTGTGCACACGTCTCTTATAATTATGTACTAATCACTAGTGCTCTACACAGCCACCTAGTGACACCTAACGGTAACCTCATCTCATCCAGCTGTGCATTACTAGTGCTACTGTGCACACATCTCTTATTATTATGTACTAACCACTAGTGCTCTACACTGCCACCTAATGACCCCTAACGGTATCTCATCTCATCCAGCTGTGCATTACTAGTGCTACTGTGCACACGTCTCTTATTATTATGTACTAACCACTAGTGCTCTACACTGCCACCTAATGACCCCTAACGGTATCTCATCTCATCCAGCTGTGCATTACTAGTGCTACTGTGCACACGTCTCTTATTATTATGTACTAACCACTAGTGCTCTACACTGCCACCTAGTAACCCCTAACGGTAACCTCATCTCATCCAGCTGTGCATTACTAGCGCTACTGTGCACATTTCTTATTATTATGTACTAACCGCTTGTGCTCTACACTGCCACCTAGTGACACCTAACTGTAACCTAATCTCATCCAGCTGTGCATTACTAGTGCTACTGTGCACATGTCTCTTATTATTATGTACTAACCACTAGTGCTCTACACTGCCACCTAATGACCCCTAACGGTATCTCATCTCATCTAGCAGTGCATTACTAGTGCTACTGTGCACACGTCTCTTATTATTATGTACTAACCCCTAGTGCTCTACACTGCCACCTAGTGACACCTAACGGTAACTTCATCTCTTCCAGCTGTGCATTACTAGTGCTACTGTGCACACATCTCTTAATATTATATACTATCCGCTTGTGCTCTTCACTGCCACCTAGTGACACCTAACTGTAACCTCATCTCATCCAGCTGTGCATTACTAGTGCTACTGTGCACACCTCTCTTATTATTATGTACTATCCACTAGTGCTCTACACAGCCACGTAGTGACACCTAACGGTACCCTCATCTCACCCAGCTGTGCATTACTAGTGCTACGGTGCACATGTCTCTTATTGTTATGTACTAACCACTAGTGCTCTACACAGCCACCTAGTGACACCTAACTGTAACCTCATCTCATCCCAGCTGTGCATTACTAGTGCTACTGTGCACACGTCTCTTATTATTATGTACTAACCACTAGTGCTCTACACTGCCACCTAGTGACCCCTAACTGTAACCTCATCTCATCCAGCTGTACATTACTAGTGCTACTGTGCCCACGTCTCTTATTATTATGTACTAACCACTAGTGCTCTACACTGCCACCTAGTGACACCTAACGGTAACCTCATCTCATCCAGCTGTGCATTACTAGTGCTACTGTGCACACGTCTCTTATTATTATATACTAACCACTAGTGCTCTACACAGCCACCTAGTGACACCTAACTGTAACCTCATCTCATCCCAGCTGTGCATTACTAGTGCTACTGTGCACACGTCTCTTATTATTATATGTACTAACCCCTAGTACTCTACACAGCCACCTAGTGACACCTAACGGTAACCTCATCTCATCCAGCTGTGCATTACTAGTGCTACTGTGCACACGTCTCTTATTATTATGTACTAACCACTAGTGCTCTACACTGCCACCTAGTGACACCTAAAGGTAATCTCATCTCATCCAGCTGTGCATTACTAGTGCTACTGTGCACACGTCTGTTATTATTATGTACTAACCACTAGTGCTCAACACAGCCACCTAGTGACACCTAACGGTAACCTCATCTCATCCAGCTGTGCATTACTAGTGCTACTGTGCACACGTCTCTTATTATTATGTACTAACCAATTGTGCTCTACACTGCCACCTAGTGACACCTAACGGTAACCTCATCTCATCCAGCTGTTGATTACTAGTGCTACGGTGCACATGTCTCTTATTGTTATGTATTAACCACTAGTGCTCTACACAGCCACCTAGTGACCCCTAACGGTAACCTCAGCTCATCCAGCTGTGCATTACTAGTGCTACTGTGCACACGTCTCTTATTATTATGTACTAACCACTAGTGCTCTACACAGCCACCTAGTGACCCCTAACGGTAACCTCATATCATCCAGCTGTGCATTACTAGTGCTACTGTGCACACGTCTCTTATTATTATATACTAACCACTAGTGCTCTACACTGCCACCTAGTGACACCTAACAGTAGCCTCATCTCATCCAGCTGTGCATTACTAGTGCTACTGTGCACTCATCTCTTATTATTATGTACTAACCAGTAGTACTCTACACAGTCACCTAGTGACACCTAACGGTAATCTCATCTCATCCAGCTGTGCATTACTAGTGCTACTGTGCACACATCTCTTATTATGTACTAACCACTAGTGCTCTACACTGCCACCTAGAGACTCCTAACTGTAACCTCATCTCATACCAGCTGTGCATTACTAGTGCTACTGTGCACACATCTCTTATTATTATATGTACTAACCCCTAGTACTCTACACAGCCACCTAGTGACACTTAATGGTAATCTCAAATCATCCAACTGTGCATTACTAGTGCTACTGTGCACACGTCTCTTATTATTATGTACTAACCGATAGTACTCTACACTGCCACCTAGTGACACCTAACGGTAACCTCATCTCTTCCAGCTGTGCATTACTAGTGCTACTGTGCACACGTCTCTTATTATTATATGTACTAACCCCTAGTACTCTACACAGCCACCTAGTGACACCTAACGGTAACCTCATCTCATCCAGTTGTGCATTACTAGTGCTACTGTGCACACGTCTCTTATTATTATGTACTAACCACTAGTGCTCTACACTGCCACCTAGTGACACCTAACGGTAACCTCATCTCTTCCAGCTGTGCATTACTAGTGCTACTGTGCACACGTCTCTTATTATTATATGTACTAACCCCTAGTACTCTACACAGCCACCTAGTGACACCTAACGGTAACCTCATCTCATCCAGCTGTGCATTACTAGTGCTACTGTGCACACATCTCTTATTATTATGTACTAACCACTAGTGCTCTACACTGCCACCTAGTGACACCTAACTGTAACCTAATCTCATCCAGCTGTGCATTACTAGTGCTACTGTGCACACGTCTCTTATTATTATGTACTAAACACTAGTGCTCTACACTGCCACCTAGTGACACCTAACGGTAACCTCATCTCATCCAGCTGTATATTACTAGTGCTACTGTGCACACGTCTCTTATTATTATATGTACTAACCCCTAGTACTCTACACAGCCACCTAGTGACACCTAACGGTAACCTCATCTCATCCAGTTGTGCATTACTAGTGCTACTGTGCACACGTCTCTTATTATTATGTACTAACCACTAGTGCTCTACACTGCCACCTAGTGACACCTAACGGTAACCTTATCTCATCCAGCTGTGTATTACTAGTGCTACTGTGCATACGTCTCTTATTATTATATACTAACCACTAGTGCTCTACACTGCCACCTAGTGACACCTAAAGGTAATCTCATCTCATCCAGCTGTGCATTACTAGTGCTACTGTGCACACGTCTGTTATTATTATGTACTAACCACTAGTGCTCAACACAGCCACCTAGTGACACCTAACGGTAACCTCATCTCATCCAGCTGTGCATTACTAGTGCTACTGTGCACACGTCTCTTATTATTATGTACTAACCAATTGTGCTCTACACTGCCACCTAGTGACATCTAACGGTAACCTCATCTCATCCAGCTGTTGATTACTAGTGCTACGGTGCACATGTCTCTTATTGTTATGTATTAACCACTAGTGCTCTACACAGCCACGTAGTGACACCTAACGGTACCCTCATCTCACCCAGCTGTGTATTACTAGTGCTACTGTGCACACATCTCTTATTATTATGTACTAACCACTAGTGCTCTACACAGCCACCTAGTGACCCCTAACGGTAACCTCATATCATCCAGCTGTGCATTACTAGTGCTACTGTGCACACGTCTCTTATTATTATATACTAACCACTAGTGCTCTACACTGCCACCTAGTGACACCTAACAGTAGCCTCATCTCATCCAGCTGTGCATTACTAGTGCTACTGTGCACTCATCTCTTATTATTATGTACTAACCAGTAGTACTCTACACAGTCACCTAGTGACACCTAACGGTAATCTCATCTCATCCAGCTGTGCATTACTAGTGCTACTGTGCACACATCTCTTATTATGTACTAACCACTAGTGCTCTACACTGCCACCTAGAGACTCCTAACTGTAACCTCATCTCATACCAGCTGTGCATTACTAGTGCTACTGTGCACACATCTCTTATTATTATATGTACTAACCCCTAGTACTCTACACAGCCACCTAGTGACACTTAATGGTAATCTCAAATCATCCAACTGTGCATTACTAGTGCTACTGTGCACACGTCTCTTATTATTATGTACTAACCGATAGTACTCTACACTGCCACCTAGTGACACCTAACGGTAACCTCATCTCTTCCAGCTGTGCATTACTAGTGCTACTGTGCACACGTCTCTTATTATTATATGTACTAACCCCTAGTACTCTACACAGCCACCTAGTGACACCTAACGGTAACCTCATCTCATCCAGTTGTGCATTACTAGTGCTACTGTGCACACGTCTCTTATTATTATGTACTAACCACTAGTGCTCTACACTGCCACCTAGTGACACCTAACGGTAACCTCATCTCTTCCAGCTGTGCATTACTAGTGCTACTGTGCACACGTCTCTTATTATTATATGTACTAACCCCTAGTACTCTACACAGCCACCTAGTGACACCTAACGGTAACCTCATCTCATCCAGCTGTGCATTACTAGTGCTACTGTGCACACGTCTCTTATTATTATGTACTAACCACTAGTGCTCTACACTGCCACCTAGTGACACCTAACTGTAACCTAATCTCATCCAGCTGTGCATTACTAGTGCTACTGTGCACACGTCTCTTATTATTATGTACTAAACACTAGTGCTCTACACTGCCACCTAGTGACACCTAACGGTAACCTCATCTCATCCAGCTGTATATTACTAGTGCTACTGTGCACACGTCTCTTATTATTATGTACTAACCACTAGTGCTCTACACTGCCACCTAGTGACACCTAAAGGTAATCTCATCTCATCCAGCTGTACTTTACTAGTGCTACTGTGCACACCTCTCTTATTATTATATACTAACCACTAGTGCTCTACACTGCCACCTAGTGACACCTAACGGTAACCTTATCTCATCCAGCTGTGTATTACTAGTGCTACTGTGCATACGTCTCTTATTATTATATACTAACCACTAGTGCTCTACACTGCCACCTAGTGACACCTAACTGTAACCTCATCTCATCCAGCTGTGCATTACTAGTGCTACTGTGCACACGTCTCTTATTATTATATACTAACCACTAGTACTCTACACTGCCACCTAGTGACACCTAACTGTAACCTCATCTCATCCAGCTGTGCATTACTAGTGCTACTGTGCACACGTCTCTTATTATTATGTACTAACCACTAGTACTCTACACTGCCACCTAGTGACACCTAACTGTAACCTCATCTCATCCAGCTGTGCATTACTAATGCTACTGTGCACACGTCTCTTATTATTATATACTAACCACTCGTGCTCTACACAGCCACCTAGTGACCCCTAACTGTAACCTCTTCTCATCCAGCTGTGCATTACTAGTGCTACTGTGCACACGTCTCTTATTATTATGTACTAACCACTAGTGCTCTACACAGCCACCTAGTGACCCCTAACGGTAACCTCAGCTCATCCAGCTGTGCATTACTAGTGCTACTGTGCACACGTCTCTTATTATTATGTACTAACCACTAGTGCTCTACACAGCCACCTAGTGACCCCTAACGGTAACCTCATATCATCCAGCTGTGCATTACTAGTGCTACTGTGCACACGTCTCTTATTATTATATACTAACCACTAGTGCTCTACACTGCCACCTTGTGACACCTAACGGTAACCTCATCTCATCCAGCTGTGCATTACTAGTGCTACTGTGCACTCGTCTCTTATTATTATGTTCTAACCACTAGTACTCTACACTGCCACCTAGTGACACCTAACTGTAACCTCATCTCATCCAGCTGTGCATTACTAGTGCTACTGTGCACACGTCTCTTATTATTATATGTACTAACCCCGAGTACTCTACACAGCCACCTAGTGACACCTAACGGTACCCTCATCTCACCCAGCTGTTTATTACTAGTGCTACTGTGCACACGTCTCTTATTATTATGTACTAACCGATAGTACTCTAGACTGCCACCTAGTGACACCTAACGGTAACCTCATCTCTTCCAGCTGTGCATTACTAGTGCTACTGTGCACACGTCTCTTATTATTATATGTACTAACCCCTAGTACTCTACACAGCCACCTAGTGACACCTAACGGTAACCTCATCTCATCCAGCTGTGCATTACTAGTGCTACTGTGCACACGTCTCTTATTATTATGTACTAACCACTAGTGCTCTACACAGCCACCTAGTGACACCTAACGGTAACCTCATCTCATCCAGCTGTGTATTACTAGTGCTACTGTGCACATGTCTCTTATTATTATGTACTAACCGCTTGTGCTCTACACTGCCACCTAGTGACACTAACGGTAACCTCATCTCATCCAGCTGTGCATTACTAGTGCTACTGTGCACACTTCTCTTATTATTATGTACTAACCACTAGTGCTCTACACAGCCACCTAGTGACCCCTAACGGTGACCTCATCTCATCCAGCTGTGCATTACTAGTGCTTCTGTGTACACGTCTCTTATTATTATGTACTAACCACTAGTGCTCTACACAGCCGCCTAGTGACCCCAAACAGTGACCTCATCTCATCCAGCTGTGCATTACTAGTGCTACTGTGGACACGTCTCTTATTATTATGTACTAACCACTAGTGCTCTACACAGCCACCTAGTGACCCCTAACGGTAACCTCATCTCATCCAGCTGTGCATTACTAGTGCTACTGTGCACACGTCTCTTATTATTATGTACTAACCACTAGTGCTCTACACAGCCACCTAGTGACACCTAACGGTATCTCATCTCATCCAGCTGTGCATTACTAGTGCTTCTGTGCACACGTCTCTTATTATTATGTACTAACCACTAGTGCTCTACACTGCCACCTAGTAACCCCTAACGGTAACCTCATCTCATCCAGCTGTGCATTACTAGCGCTACTGTGCACATTTCTTATTATTATGTACTAACCGCTTGTGCTCTACACTGCCACCTAGTGACACTAACGGTAACCTCATCTCATCCAGCTGTGCATTACTAGTGCTACTGTGCACATGTCTCTTTTTATTATGTACTAACCACTAGTGCTCTACACTGCCACCTAATGACCCCTAACGGTATCTCATCTCATCTAGCTGTGCATTACTAGTGCTACTGTGCACACGTCTCTTATTATTATGTACTAACCCCTAGTGCTCTACACTGCTACCTAGTGACACCTAACGGTAACTTCATCTCTTCCAGCTGTGCATTACTAGTGCTACTGTGCACACATCTCTTATTATTATGTACTAACCACTAGTGCTCTTCACTGCCACCTAGTGACACCTAACTGTAACCTCATCTCATCCAGCTGTGCATTACTAGTGCTACTGTGCACACGTCTCTTATTATTATGTACTAACCACTAGTGCTCTACACTGCCACCTAGTGACCTCTAACGGTACCCTCATCTCATCCAGCTGTGCTTTACTAGTGCTACTGTGCACACGTCTCTTATTATTATATACTAACCACTAGTGCTCTACACTGCCACCTAGTGACACCTAACTGTAACCTCATCTCATCCAGCTGTGCATTACTAGTGTTACTGTGCACACGTCTGTTATTATTATGTACTAACCACTAGTGCTCTACACTGCCACCTAGTGACCCCTAACTTTAACCTCATCTCATCCAGCTGTGCATTACTAGTGCTACTGTGCCCACGTCTCTTATTATTATATACTAACCACTAGTGCTCTACACTGCCACCTAGTGACACCTAACGGTAACTTCATCTCATCCAGCTGTGCATTACTAGTGCTACTGTGCACACGTCTCTTATTATTATATACTAACCACTAGTGCTCTACACAGCCACCTAGTGACACCTAACTGTAACCTCATCTCATCCAGCTGTGCATTACTAGTGCTACTGTGCACACGTCTCTTATTATTATATGTACTAACCCCTAGTACTCTACACAGCCACCTAGTGACACCTAACGGTAACCTCATCTCATCCAGCTGTGCATTACTAGTGCTAATGTGCACACGTCTCTTATTATTATGTACTAACCACTAGTGCTCTACACTGCCACCTAGTGACACTTAAAGGTAATCTCATCTCATCCAGCTGTGCATTACTAGTGCTACTGTGCACACGTCTGTTATTATTATGTACTAACCACTAGTGCTCAACACAGCCACCTAGTGACACCTAACGGTAACCTCATCTCATCCAGCTGTGCATTACTAGTGCTACTGTGCACACGTCTCTTATTATTATGTACTAACCAATTGTGCTCTACACTGCCACCTAGTGACACCTAACGGTAACCTCATCTCATCCAGCTGTTGATTACTAGTGCTACGGTGCACATGTCTCTTATTGTTATGTACTAACCACTAGTGCTCTACACAGCCACCTAGTGACACCTAACGGTAACCTCATCTCATCCAGCTGTGCATTACTATTGCTACTGTGCACATGTCTCTTATTATTATGTACTAACCCCTAGTGCTCTACACTGCCACCTAGTAACACCTAACGGTAACCTCATCTCATCCAGCTGTGTATTACTAGTGCTACTGTGCACATGTCTCATATTATTATGTACTAACCGCTTGTGCTCTACACTGCCACCTAGTGACACTAACGGTAACCTCATCTCATCTAGCTGTGCATTACTAGTGCTTCTGTGCACACGTCTCTTATTATTATGTACTAACCACTAGTGCTCTACACAGCCACCTAGTGACCCCAAACGGTGACCTCATCTCATCCAGCTGTGTATTACTAGTGCTACTGTGCACACATCTCTTATTATTATGTACTAACCACTAGTGCTCTACACTGCCACCTAGTAACCCCTAACGGTAACCTCATCTCATCCAGCTGTGCATTACTAGTGCTACTGTGCACATTTCTTATTATTATGTACTAACCACTAGTACTCTACACTGCCACCTAGTGACACTAACGGTAACCTCATCTCATCCAGCTGTGCATTACTAGTGCTACTGTGCACACGTCTCTTATTATTATGTACTATCCACTAGTGCTCTACACAGCCACGTAGTGACACCTAACGGTACTCTCATCTCACCCAGCTGTACATTACTAGTGCTACTGTGCACACGTATCTTATTATTATGTACTAACCGCTAGTGCTCTACACTGCCACCTAGTGACACCTAACTGTAACCTCATCTCACCCAGCTGTACATTACTAGTGTTACTGTGCACACGTCTGTTATTATTATGTACTAACCACTAGTGCTCTACACTGCCACCTAGTGACCCCTAACTGTAACCTCATCTCATCCAGCTGTACATTACTAGTGCTACTGTGCACACGTCTCTTATTATTATGTACTAACCACTAGTGCTCTACACTGCCACCTAGTGACACCTAAAGGTAATCTCATCTCATCCAGCTGTGCATTACTAGTGCTACTGTGCACACGTCTCTTATTATTATGTACTAACCACTAGTGCTCTACACTGCCACCTAGTGACACCTAAAGGTAATCTCATCTCATCCAGCTGTGCATTACTAGTGCTACTGTGCACACGTCTGTTATTATTATGTACTAACCACTAGTGCTCAACACAGCCACCTAGTGACACTTAACGGTAACCTCATCTCATCCAGCTGTGTATTACTAGTGCTACTGTGCACACGTCTCTTATTATTATGTACTAACCACTAGTGCTCTACACTGCCACCTAGTGACACCTAACGGTAACCTCATCTCATCCAGCTGTGCATTACTAGTGCTACTGTGCACACGTCTCTTATTATTATATACTAACCACTAGTGCTCTACACAGCCACCTAGTGACACCTAACTGTAACCTCATCTCATCCCAGCTGTGCATTACTAGTGCTACTGTGCACACGTCTCTTATTATTATATGTACTAACCCCTAGTACTCTACACAGCCACCTAGTGACACCTAACGGTAACCTCATCTCATCCAGCTGTGCATTACTAGTGCTACTGTGCACACGTCTCTTATTATTATGTACTAACCACTAGTGCTCTACACTGCCACCTAGTGACACCTAAAGGTAATCTCATCTCATCCAGCTGTGCATTACTAGTGCTACTGTGCACACGTCTGTTATTATTATGTACTAACCACTAGTGCTCAACACAGCCACCTAGTGACACCTAACGGTAACCTCATCTCATCCAGCTGTGCATTACTAGTGCTACTGTGCACACGTCTCTTATTATTATGTACTAACCAATTGTGCTCTACACTGCCACCTAGTGACACCTAACGGTAACCTCATCTCATCCAGCTGTTGATTACTAGTGCTACGGTGCACATGTCTCTTATTGTTATGTATTAACCACTAGTGCTCTACACAGCCACCTAGTGACCCCTAACGGTAACCTCAGCTCATCCAGCTGTGCATTACTAGTGGTACTGTGCACACGTCTCTTATTATTATGTACTAACCACTAGTGCTCTACACAGCCACCTAGTGACCCCTAACGGTAACCTCATATCATCCAGCTGTGCATTACTAGTGCTACTGTGCACACGTCTCTTATTATTATATACTAACCACTAGTGCTCTACACTGCCACCTAGTGACACCTAACAGTAGCCTCATCTCATCCAGCTGTGCATTACTAGTGCTACTGTGCACTCATCTCTTATTATTATGTACTAACCAGTAGTACTCTACACAGTCACCTAGTGACACCTAACGGTAATCTCATCTCATCCAGCTGTGCATTACTAGTGCTACTGTGCACACATCTCTTATTATGTACTAACCACTAGTGCTCTACACTGCCACCTAGAGACTCCTAACTGTAACCTCATCTCATACCAGCTGTGCATTACTAGTGCTACTGTGCACACATCTCTTATTATTATATGTACTAACCCCTAGTACTCTACACAGCCACCTAGTGACACTTAATGGTAATCTCAAATCATCCAACTGTGCATTACTAGTGCTACTGTGCACACGTCTCTTTTTATTATGTACTAACCGATAGTACTCTACACTGCCACCTAGTGACACCTAACGGTAACCTCATCTCTTCCAGCTGTGCATTACTAGTGCTACTGTGCACACGTCTCTTATTATTATATGTACTAACCCCTAGTACTCTACACAGCCACCTAGTGACACCTAACGGTAACCTCATCTCATCCAGTTGTGCATTACTAGTGCTACTGTGCACACGTCTCTTATTATTATGTACTAACCACTAGTGCTCTACACTGCCACCTAGTGACACCTAACGGTAACCTCATCTCTTCCAGCTGTGCATTACTAGTGCTACTGTGCACACGTCTCTTATTATTATATGTACTAACCCCTAGTACTCTACACAGCCACCTAGTGACACCTAACGGTAACCTCATCTCATCCAGCTGTGCATTACTAGTGCTACTGTGCACACATCTCTTATTATTATGTACTAACCACTAGTGCTCTACACTGCCACCTAGTGACACCTAACTGTAACCTAATCTCATCCAGCTGTGCATTACTAGTGCTACTGTGCACACGTCTCTTATTATTATGTACTAAACACTAGTGCTCTACACTGCCACCTAGTGACACCTAACGGTAACCTCATCTCATCCAGCTGTATATTACTAGTGCTACTGTGCACACGTCTCTTATTATTATATGTACTAACCCCTAGTACTCTACACAGCCACCTAGTGACACCTAACGGTAACCTCATCTCATCCAGTTGTGCATTACTAGTGCTACTGTGCACACGTCTCTTATTATTATGTACTAACCACTAGTGCTCTACACTGCCACCTAGTGACACCTAACGGTAACCTTATCTCATCCAGCTGTGTATTACTAGTGCTACTGTGCATACGTCTCTTATTATTATATACTAACCACTAGTGCTCTACACTGCCACCTAGTGACACCTAAAGGTAATCTCATCTCATCCAGCTGTGCATTACTAGTGCTACTGTGCACACGTCTGTTATTATTATGTACTAACCACTAGTGCTCAACACAGCCACCTAGTGACACCTAACGGTAACCTCATCTCATCCAGCTGTGCATTACTAGTGCTACTGTGCACACGTCTCTTATTATTATGTACTAACCAATTGTGCTCTACACTGCCACCTAGTGACATCTAACGGTAACCTCATCTCATCCAGCTGTTGATTACTAGTGCTACGGTGCACATGTCTCTTATTGTTATGTATTAACCACTAGTGCTCTACACAGCCACGTAGTGACACCTAACGGTACCCTCATCTCACCCAGCTGTGTATTACTAGTGCTACTGTGCACACATCTCTTATTATTATGTACTAACCACTAGTGCTCTACACAGCCACCTAGTGACCCCTAACGGTAACCTCATATCATCCAGCTGTGCATTACTAGTGCTACTGTGCACACGTCTCTTATTATTATATACTAACCACTAGTGCTCTACACTGCCACCTAGTGACACCTAACAGTAGCCTCATCTCATCCAGCTGTGCATTACTAGTGCTACTGTGCACTCATCTCTTATTATTATGTACTAACCAGTAGTACTCTACACAGTCACCTAGTGACACCTAACGGTAATCTCATCTCATCCAGCTGTGCATTACTAGTGCTACTGTGCACACATCTCTTATTATGTACTAACCACTAGTGCTCTACACTGCCACCTAGAGACTCCTAACTGTAACCTCATCTCATACCAGCTGTGCATTACTAGTGCTACTGTGCACACATCTCTTATTATTATATGTACTAACCCCTAGTACTCTACACAGCCACCTAGTGACACTTAATGGTAATCTCAAATCATCCAACTGTGCATTACTAGTGCTACTGTGCACACGTCTCTTATTATTATGTACTAACCGATAGTACTCTACACTGCCACCTAGTGACACCTAACGGTAACCTCATCTCTTCCAGCTGTGCATTACTAGTGCTACTGTGCACACGTCTCTTATTATTATATGTACTAACCCCTAGTACTCTACACAGCCACCTAGTGACACCTAACGGTAACCTCATCTCATCCAGTTGTGCATTACTAGTGCTACTGTGCACACGTCTCTTATTATTATGTACTAACCACTAGTGCTCTACACTGCCACCTAGTGACACCTAACGGTAACCTCATCTCTTCCAGCTGTGCATTACTAGTGCTACTGTGCACACGTCTCTTATTATTATATGTACTAACCCCTAGTACTCTACACAGCCACCTAGTGACACCTAACGGTAACCTCATCTCATCCAGCTGTGCATTACTAGTGCTACTGTGCACACATCTCTTATTATTATGTACTAACCACTAGTGCTCTACACTGCCACCTAGTGACACCTAACTGTAACCTAATCTCATCCAGCTGTGCATTACTAGTGCTACTGTGCACACGTCTCTTATTATTATGTACTAAACACTAGTGCTCTACACTGCCACCTAGTGACACCTAACGGTAACCTCATCTCATCCAGCTGTATATTACTAGTGCTACTGTGCACACGTCTCTTATTATTATATGTACTAACCCCTAGTACTCTACACAGCCACCTAGTGACACCTAACGGTAACCTCATCTCATCCAGTTGTGCATTACTAGTGCTACTGTGCACACGTCTCTTATTATTATGTACTAACCACTAGTGCTCTACACTGCCACCTAGTGACACCTAACGGTAACCTTATCTCATCCAGCTGTGTATTACTAGTGCTACTGTGCATACGTCTCTTATTATTATATACTAACCACTAGTGCTCTACACTGCCACCTAGTGACACCTAAAGGTAATCTCATCTCATCCAGCTGTGCATTACTAGTGCTACTGTGCACACGTCTGTTATTATTATGTACTAACCACTAGTGCTCAACACAGCCACCTAGTGACACCTAACGGTAACCTCATCTCATCCAGCTGTGCATTACTAGTGCTACTGTGCACACGTCTCTTATTATTATGTACTAACCAATTGTGCTCTACACTGCCACCTAGTGACATCTAACGGTAACCTCATCTCATCCAGCTGTTGATTACTAGTGCTACGGTGCACATGTCTCTTATTGTTATGTATTAACCACTAGTGCTCTACACAGCCACGTAGTGACACCTAACGGTACCCTCATCTCACCCAGCTGTGTATTACTAGTGCTACTGTGCACACATCTCTTATTATTATGTACTAACCACTAGTGCTCTACACAGCCACCTAGTGACCCCTAACGGTAACCTCATATCATCCAGCTGTGCATTACTAGTGCTACTGTGCACACGTCTCTTATTATTATATACTAACCACTAGTGCTCTACACTGCCACCTAGTGACACCTAACAGTAGCCTCATCTCATCCAGCTGTGCATTACTAGTGCTACTGTGCACTCATCTCTTATTATTATGTACTAACCAGTAGTACTCTACACAGTCACCTAGTGACACCTAACGGTAATCTCATCTCATCCAGCTGTGCATTACTAGTGCTACTGTGCACACATCTCTTATTATGTACTAACCACTAGTGCTCTACACTGCCACCTAGAGACTCCTAACTGTAACCTCATCTCATACCAGCTGTGCATTACTAGTGCTACTGTGCACACATCTCTTATTATTATATGTACTAACCCCTAGTACTCTACACAGCCACCTAGTGACACTTAATGGTAATCTCAAATCATCCAACTGTGCATTACTAGTGCTACTGTGCACACGTCTCTTATTATTATGTACTAACCGATAGTACTCTACACTGCCACCTAGTGACACCTAACGGTAACCTCATCTCTTCCAGCTGTGCATTACTAGTGCTACTGTGCACACGTCTCTTATTATTATATGTACTAACCCCTAGTACTCTACACAGCCACCTAGTGACACCTAACGGTAACCTCATCTCATCCAGTTGTGCATTACTAGTGCTACTGTGCACACGTCTCTTATTATTATGTACTAACCACTAGTGCTCTACACTGCCACCTAGTGACACCTAACGGTAACCTCATCTCTTCCAGCTGTGCATTACTAGTGCTACTGTGCACACGTCTCTTATTATTATATGTACTAACCCCTAGTACTCTACACAGCCACCTAGTGACACCTAACGGTAACCTCATCTCATCCAGCTGTGCATTACTAGTGCTACTGTGCACACGTCTCTTATTATTATGTACTAACCACTAGTGCTCTACACTGCCACCTAGTGACACCTAACTGTAACCTAATCTCATCCAGCTGTGCATTACTAGTGCTACTGTGCACACGTCTCTTATTATTATGTACTAAACACTAGTGCTCTACACTGCCACCTAGTGACACCTAACGGTAACCTCATCTCATCCAGCTGTATATTACTAGTGCTACTGTGCACACGTCTCTTATTATTATGTACTAACCACTAGTGCTCTACACTGCCACCTAGTGACACCTAAAGGTAATCTCATCTCATCCAGCTGTACTTTACTAGTGCTACTGTGCACACCTCTCTTATTATTATATACTAACCACTAGTGCTCTACACTGCCACCTAGTGACACCTAACGGTAACCTTATCTCATCCAGCTGTGTATTACTAGTGCTACTGTGCATACGTCTCTTATTATTATATACTAACCACTAGTGCTCTACACTGCCACCTAGTGACACCTAACTGTAACCTCATCTCATCCAGCTGTGCATTACTAGTGCTACTGTGCACACGTCTCTTATTATTATATACTAACCACTAGTACTCTACACTGCCACCTAGTGACACCTAACTGTAACCTCATCTCATCCAGCTGTGCATTACTAGTGCTACTGTGCACACGTCTCTTATTATTATGTACTAACCACTAGTACTCTACACTGCCACCTAGTGACACCTAACTGTAACCTCATCTCATCCAGCTGTGCATTACTAATGCTACTGTGCACACGTCTCTTATTATTATATACTAACCACTCGTGCTCTACACAGCCACCTAGTGACCCCTAACTGTAACCTCTTCTCATCCAGCTGTGCATTACTAGTGCTACTGTGCACACGTCTCTTATTATTATGTACTAACCACTAGTGCTCTACACAGCCACCTAGTGACCCCTAACGGTAACCTCAGCTCATCCAGCTGTGCATTACTAGTGCTACTGTGCACACGTCTCTTATTATTATGTACTAACCACTAGTGCTCTACACAGCCACCTAGTGACCCCTAACGGTAACCTCATATCATCCAGCTGTGCATTACTAGTGCTACTGTGCACACGTCTCTTATTATTATATACTAACCACTAGTGCTCTACACTGCCACCTTGTGACACCTAACGGTAACCTCATCTCATCCAGCTGTGCATTACTAGTGCTACTGTGCACTCGTCTCTTATTATTATGTTCTAACCACTAGTACTCTACACTGCCACCTAGTGACACCTAACTGTAACCTCATCTCATCCAGCTGTGCATTACTAGTGCTACTGTGCACACGTCTCTTATTATTATATGTACTAACCCCGAGTACTCTACACAGCCACCTAGTGACACCTAACGGTACCCTCATCTCACCCAGCTGTTTATTACTAGTGCTACTGTGCACACGTCTCTTATTATTATGTACTAACCGATAGTACTCTAGACTGCCACCTAGTGACACCTAACGGTAACCTCATCTCTTCCAGCTGTGCATTACTAGTGCTACTGTGCACACGTCTCTTATTATTATATGTACTAACCCCTAGTACTCTACACAGCCACCTAGTGACACCTAACGGTAACCTCATCTCATCCAGCTGTGCATTACTAGTGCTACTGTGCACACGTCTCTTATTATTATGTACTAACCACTAGTGCTCTACACAGCCACCTAGTGACACCTAACGGTAACCTCATCTCATCCAGCTGTGTATTACTAGTGCTACTGTGCACATGTCTCTTATTATTATGTACTAACCGCTTGTGCTCTACACTGCCACCTAGTGACACTAACGGTAACCTCATCTCATCCAGCTGTGCATTACTAGTGCTACTGTGCACACTTCTCTTATTATTATGTACTAACCACTAGTGCTCTACACAGCCACCTAGTGACCCCTAACGGTGACCTCATCTCATCCAGCTGTGCATTACTAGTGCTTCTGTGTACACGTCTCTTATTATTATGTACTAACCACTAGTGCTCTACACAGCCGCCTAGTGACCCCAAACAGTGACCTCATCTCATCCAGCTGTGCATTACTAGTGCTACTGTGGACACGTCTCTTATTATTATGTACTAACCACTAGTGCTCTACACAGCCACCTAGTGACCCCTAACGGTAACCTCATCTCATCCAGCTGTGCATTACTAGTGCTACTGTGCACACGTCTCTTATTATTATGTACTAACCACTAGTGCTCTACACAGCCACCTAGTGACACCTAACGGTATCTCATCTCATCCAGCTGTGCATTACTAGTGCTTCTGTGCACACGTCTCTTATTATTATGTACTAACCACTAGTGCTCTACACTGCCACCTAGTAACCCCTAACGGTAACCTCATCTCATCCAGCTGTGCATTACTAGCGCTACTGTGCACATTTCTTATTATTATGTACTAACCGCTTGTGCTCTACACTGCCACCTAGTGACACTAACGGTAACCTCATCTCATCCAGCTGTGCATTACTAGTGCTACTGTGCACATGTCTCTTTTTATTATGTACTAACCACTAGTGCTCTACACTGCCACCTAATGACCCCTAACGGTATCTCATCTCATCTAGCTGTGCATTACTAGTGCTACTGTGCACACGTCTCTTATTATTATGTACTAACCCCTAGTGCTCTACACTGCTACCTAGTGACACCTAACGGTAACTTCATCTCTTCCAGCTGTGCATTACTAGTGCTACTGTGCACACATCTCTTATTATTATGTACTAACCACTAGTGCTCTTCACTGCCACCTAGTGACACCTAACTGTAACCTCATCTCATCCAGCTGTGCATTACTAGTGCTACTGTGCACACGTCTCTTATTATTATGTACTAACCACTAGTGCTCTACACTGCCACCTAGTGACCTCTAACGGTACCCTCATCTCATCCAGCTGTGCTTTACTAGTGCTACTGTGCACACGTCTCTTATTATTATATACTAACCACTAGTGCTCTACACTGCCACCTAGTGACACCTAACTGTAACCTCATCTCATCCAGCTGTGCATTACTAGTGTTACTGTGCACACGTCTGTTATTATTATGTACTAACCACTAGTGCTCTACACTGCCACCTAGTGACCCCTAACTTTAACCTCATCTCATCCAGCTGTGCATTACTAGTGCTACTGTGCCCACGTCTCTTATTATTATATACTAACCACTAGTGCTCTACACTGCCACCTAGTGACACCTAACGGTAACTTCATCTCATCCAGCTGTGCATTACTAGTGCTACTGTGCACACGTCTCTTATTATTATATACTAACCACTAGTGCTCTACACAGCCACCTAGTGACACCTAACTGTAACCTCATCTCATCCAGCTGTGCATTACTAGTGCTACTGTGCACACGTCTCTTATTATTATATGTACTAACCCCTAGTACTCTACACAGCCACCTAGTGACACCTAACGGTAACCTCATCTCATCCAGCTGTGCATTACTAGTGCTAATGTGCACACGTCTCTTATTATTATGTACTAACCACTAGTGCTCTACACTGCCACCTAGTGACACTTAAAGGTAATCTCATCTCATCCAGCTGTGCATTACTAGTGCTACTGTGCACACGTCTGTTATTATTATGTACTAACCACTAGTGCTCAACACAGCCACCTAGTGACACCTAACGGTAACCTCATCTCATCCAGCTGTGCATTACTAGTGCTACTGTGCACACGTCTCTTATTATTATGTACTAACCAATTGTGCTCTACACTGCCACCTAGTGACACCTAACGGTAACCTCATCTCATCCAGCTGTTGATTACTAGTGCTACGGTGCACATGTCTCTTATTGTTATGTACTAACCACTAGTGCTCTACACAGCCACCTAGTGACACCTAACGGTAACCTCATCTCATCCAGCTGTGCATTACTATTGCTACTGTGCACATGTCTCTTATTATTATGTACTAACCCCTAGTGCTCTACACTGCCACCTAGTAACACCTAACGGTAACCTCATCTCATCCAGCTGTGTATTACTAGTGCTACTGTGCACATGTCTCATATTATTATGTACTAACCGCTTGTGCTCTACACTGCCACCTAGTGACACTAACGGTAACCTCATCTCATCTAGCTGTGCATTACTAGTGCTTCTGTGCACACGTCTCTTATTATTATGTACTAACCACTAGTGCTCTACACAGCCACCTAGTGACCCCAAACGGTGACCTCATCTCATCCAGCTGTGTATTACTAGTGCTACTGTGCACACATCTCTTATTATTATGTACTAACCACTAGTGCTCTACACTGCCACCTAGTAACCCCTAACGGTAACCTCATCTCATCCAGCTGTGCATTACTAGTGCTACTGTGCACATTTCTTATTATTATGTACTAACCACTAGTACTCTACACTGCCACCTAGTGACACTAACGGTAACCTCATCTCATCCAGCGGTGCATTACTAGTGCTACTGTGCACACGTCTCTTATTATTATGTACTATCCACTAGTGCTCTACACAGACACGTAGTGACACCTAACGGTACTCTCATCTCACCCAGCTGTACATTACTAGTGCTACTGTGCACACGTATCTTATTATTATGTACTAACCGCTAGTGCTCTACACTGCCACCTAGTGACACCTAACTGTAACCTCATCTCACCCAGCTGTACATTACTAGTGTTACTGTGCACACGTCTGTTATTATTATGTACTAACCACTAGTGCTCTACACTGCCACCTAGTGACCCCTAACTGTAACCTCATCTCATCCAGCTGTACATTACTAGTGCTACTGTGCACACGTCTCTTATTATTATGTACTAACCACTAGTGCTCTACACTGCCACCTAGTGACACCTAAAGGTAATCTCATCTCATCCAGCTGTGCATTACTAGTGCTACTGTGCACACGTCTCTTATTATTATGTACTAACCACTAGTGCTCTACACTGCCACCTAGTGACACCTAAAGGTAATCTCATCTCATCCAGCTGTGCATTACTAGTGCTACTGTGCACACGTCTGTTATTATTATGTACTAACCACTAGTGCTCAACACAGCCACCTAGTGACACTTAACGGTAACCTCATCTCATCCAGCTGTGTATTACTAGTGCTACTGTGCACACGTCTCTTATTATTATGTACTAACCACTAGTGCTCTACACTGCCACCTAGTGACACCTAACGGTAACCTCATCTCATCCAGCTGTTGATTACTAGTGCTACGGTGCACATGTCTCTTATTGTTATGTACTAACCACTAGTGCTCTACACAGCCACGTAGTGACACCTAACGGTACCCTCATCTCACCCAGCTGTGTATTACTAGTGCTACTGTGCACACGTCTCTTAATATTATGTACTAACCACTAGTGCTCTACACAGCCACCTAGTGACCCCTAACGGTAACCTCAGCTCATCCAGCTGTGCATTACTAGTGCTACTGTGCACACGTCTCTTATTATTATGTACTAACCACTAGTGCTCTACACAGCCACCTAGTGACCCCTAACGGTAACCTCATATCATCCAGCTGTGCATTACTAGTGCTACTGTGCACACGTCTCTTATTATTATATACTAACCACTAGTGCTCTACACTGCCACCTAGTGACACCTAACGGTAACCTCATCTCATCCAGCTGTGCATTACTAGTGCTACTGTGCACTCGTCTCTTATTATTATGTACTAACCACTAGTACTCTACACAGTCACCTAGTGACACCTAACGGTAATCTCATCTCATCCAGCTGTGCATTACTAGTGCTACTGTGCACACGTCTCTTATTATGTACTAACCATTAGTGCTCTACACTGCCACCTAGTGACTCCTAACTGTAACCTCATCTCATACCAGCTGTGCATTACTAGTGCTACTGTGCACACATCTCTTATTATTATATGTACTAACCCCTAGTACTCTACACAGCCACCTAGTGACACCTAATGGTAATCTCATCTCATCCAGCTGTGCATTACTAGTGCTACTGTGCACACGTCTCTTATTATTATGTACTAACCGATAGTACTCTACACTGCCACCTAGTGACACCTAACGGTAACCTCATCTCTTCCAGCTGTGCATTACTAGTGCTACTGTGCACACGTCTCTTATTATTATATGTACTAACCCCTAGTACTCTACACAGCCACCTAGTGACACCTAACGGTAACCTCATCTCATCCAGCTGTGCATTACTAGTGCTACTGTGCACACGTCTCTTATTATTATGTACTAACCACTAGTGCTCTACACTGCCACCTAGTAACCCCTAACGGTAACCTCATCTCATCCAGCTGTGCATTACTAGTGCTACTGTGCACACGTTTCTTATTATTATGTACTAAACACTAGTGCTCTACACTGCCACCTAGTGACACCTAACGGTAACCTCTTCTCATCCAGCTGTACATTACTAGTGCTACTGTGCACACGTCTCTTATTATTATGTACTAACCACTAGTGCTCTACACAGCCACCTAGTGACACCTAAAGGTAATCTCATCTCATCCAACTGTACTTTACTAGTTCTACTGTGCACACATCTCTTATTATTATATACTAACCACTAGTGCTCTACACTGCCACCTAGTGACACCTAACGGTAACCTCATCTCATCCAGCTGTGTATTACTAGTGCTACTGTGCATACGTCTCTTATTATTATATACTAACCACTAGTGCTCTACACTGCCACCTAGTGACACCTAACTGTAACCTCATCTCATCCAGCTGTGCATTACTAGTGCTACTGTGCACACGTCTCTTATTATTATATACTAACCACTAGTACTCTACACTGCCACCTAGTGACACCTAACTGTAACCTCATCTCATCCAGCTGTGCATTACTAGTGCTACTGTGCACACGTCTCTTATTATTATGTACTAACCACTAGTACTCTACACTGCCACCTAGTGACACCTAACTGTAACCTCATCTCATCCAGCTGTGCATTACTAGTGCTACTGTGCACACGTCTCTTATTATTATGTACTAACCACTAGTGCTCTACACAGCCACCTAGTGACACCTAACGGTAACCTCATCTCATCCAGCTGTGCATTACTAGTGCTACTGTGCACATGTCTCTTATTATTATGTACTAACCACTAGTGCTCTACACAGCCACCTAGTGACACCTAACGGTAACCTCATCTCATCCAGCTGTGCATTACTAATGCTACTGTGCACACGTCTCTTATTATTATATACTAACCACTAGTGCTCTACACAGCCACCTAGTGACACCTAACGGTAACCTCATCTCATCCAGCTGTACATTACTAATGCTACTGTGCACACGTCTCTTATTATTATATACTAACCACTAGTGCTCTACACTGCCACCTAGTGACACCTAACGGTAACCTCATCTCATCCAGCGGTACATTACTAGTGCTACTGTGCACACGTCTGTTATTATTATATACTAACCACTAGTGCTCTACACTGCCACCTAGTGACACCTAACGGTAACCTCATCTCATCCAGCTGTACATTACTAGTGCTACTGTGCACACCTCTCTTATTATTATGTACTAACCACTAGTGCTCTACACTGCCACCTAGTGACACCTAACAGTAACCTTATCTCATCCAGCTGTGCATTACTAGTGCTACTGTGCACACCTCTTTTATTATTATGTACTAACCACTAGTGCTCTACACTGCCACCTAGTGACACCTAACGGTAACCTCATCTCATCCAGCTGTACATTACTAGTGCTACTGTGCACACGTCTCTTATTATTATATACTAACCACTAGTGCTCTACACTGCCACCTAATGACCCCTAACGGTATCTCATCTCATCCAGCTGTGCATTACTAGTGCTACTGTGCTCACGTCTCTTATTATTATATGTACTAACCACTAGTACTCTACACTGCCACCTAGTGACCCCTAACGGTAACCTCATGTCACCCAGCTGTGCATTACTAGTGCTACTGTGCACACCTCTCTTATTATTATGTACTAACCACTAGTGCTCTACACTGCCACCTAGTGACACCTAACTGTAACCTCATCTCATCCAGCTGTGCATTACTAGTGCTACTGTGCACATGTCTCTTATTATTATGTACTAACCCCTAGTGCTCTAAACTGCCACCTAGTGACACCTAACGGTAACCTCATCTCATCCAGCTGTACATTACTAGTGCTACTGTGCACATGTCTCTTATTATTATGTACTAACCACTAGTGCTCTACACTGCCACCTAGTGACACCTAACGGTAACCTCATCTCATCCAGCTGTGCATTACTAGTGCTACTGTGCACATGTCTCTTATTATTATGTACTAACCACTAGTACTCTACACAGCCACCTAGTGACCCCTAACGGTAACCTCATCTCATCCAGCTGTGCATTACTAGTGCTACTGTGCACACGTTTCTTATTATTATGTACTAACAACTAGTGCTCTACACTGCCACCTAGTGACCCCTAACGGTAACCTCATCTCATCCAGCTGTGTATTACTAGTGCTACTGTGCACACGTCTCTTATTATTATGTACTAACCACTAGTGCTCTACACTGCCACCTAGTGACACCTAACGGTAATCTCATCTCATCCAGCTGTGTATTACTAGTGCTACTGTGCACACGTCTCTTATTATTATATACTAACCACTAGTGCTCTACACTGCCACCTAGTGACACCTAACGGTAACCTCATCTCATCCAGCTGTGCATTACTAGTGTTACTGTGCACACGTCTCTTATTATTATGTACTAACCACTAGTGCTCTACACAGCCACCTAGTGACACCTAACGGTAATCTCATCTCATCCAGCTGTGCATTACTAGTGCTACTGTGCACACGTCTCTTATTATTATATACTAACCACTAGTGCTCTACACTGCCACCTAGTGACACCTAACGGTAACCTCATCTCATCCAGCTGTGTATTACTAGTGCTACTGTGCATACGTCTCTTATTATTATATACTAACCACTAGTGCTCTACACTGCAACCTAGTGACACCTAACGGTAACCTCATCTCATCCAGCTGTGCATTACTAGTGCTACTGTGCACACGTCTCTTATTATTATATGTACTAACCACTAGTGCTCTACACTGCCACCTAGTGACACCTAACTGTAACCTCATCTCATCCAGCTGTGTATTACTAGTGCTACTGTGCACACGTCTCTTATTATTATATACTAACCACTAGTGCTCTACACAGCCACCTAGTGACACCTAACGGTAACCTCATCTCATCCAGCTGTGCATTACTAGTGCTACTGTGCACACATCTCTTATTATTATATACTAAACACTAGTGCTCTACACTGCCACCTAGTGACACCTAATGGTAACCTCATCTCATCCAGCTGTACATTACTAGTGCTACTGTGCACACGTCTCTTATTATTATATGTACTAACCACTAGTGCTCTACACTGCCACCTAGTAACCCCTAACGGTAAACTCATCTCATCCAGCTGTGCATTACTAGTGCTACTGTGCACATGTCTCTTATTATTATGTACTAACCACTAGTGCTCTACACTGCCACCTAGTAACCCCTAACGGTAACCTCATCTCATCCAGCTGTGCATTACTAGTGCTACGGTGCACATGTCTCTTATTATTATGTACTAACCACTAGTGCTCTACACTGCCACCTAGTAACCCCTAACGGTAACCTCATCTCATCCAGCTGTGCATTACTAGTGCTTCTGTGCACACGTCTCTTATTATTATGTACTAACCACTAGTGCTCTACACTGCCACTTAGTGACACCTAACGGTAACTTCATCTCTTCCAGCTGTGCATTACTAGTGCTACTGTGCACACGTCTCTTATTATTATGTACTAACCACTAGTACTCTACACTGCCACTTAGTGACACCTAACGGTACCCTCATCTCATCCAGCTGTGCATTACTAGTGCTACTGTGCACACGTCTCTTATTATTATATGTACTAACCACTAGTACTCTACACTGCCACTTAGTGACACCTAACGGTAACCTCATATCATCCAGCTGTGCATTACTAGTGCTACTGTGCACACATTTCTTATTATTATGTACTAACCACTAGTGCTCTACACAGTCACCTAGTGACACCTAATGGTAACCTCATCTCAAACAGCTGTGCATTACTAGTGCTACTGTGCACACGTCTCTTATTATTATGTACTAACCACTAGTACTCTACACTGCCACCTAGTGACACCTAACGGTAACCTCATCTCACCCAGCTGTGCATTACTAGTGCTACTGTGCACACATCTCTTATTATGTACTAACCACTAGAGCTCTACACTGCCACCTAGTGACACCTAACGGTAACCTCATCTCATCCAGCTGTGCATTACTAGTGTTACTGTGCACACGTCTGTTATTAGTATGTACTAACCACTAGTGCTCTACACTGCCACCTAGTAACACCTAACGGTAATCTCATGTCATCCAGCTGTGCATTACTAGTGTTACTGTGCACACGTCTCTTATTATTATGTACTAACCGCTAGTACTCTACACTGCCACCTAGTCACACCTAACGGTAACCTCATCTCATCCAGCTGTGCATTACTAGTGCTACTGTGCACACGTCTCTTATTATTATATGTACTAACCCCTAGTGCTCTACACTGCCACTTAGTGACCCCTAACGGTAACCTCATCTCATCCAGTTGTGCATTACTAGTGCTACTGTGCACACGTCTCTTCTTATTATGTACTAACCACTTGTGGTCTACACTGCCACCTAGTGACACCTAATGGTAACCTCATCTCATCCAGCTGTAGATTACTAGTTCTACTGTGCACATGTCTCTTATTGTTATGTACTAACCACTAGTGCTCTACACAGCCACGTAGTGACACCTAACGGTAACCTTATCTCACCCAGCTGTGTATTAGTAGTGCTACTGTGCACACGTCTCTTATTATTATGTACTAACCACTAGTGCTCTACACAGCCACCTAGTGACCCCTAACGGTAACCTCAGCTCATCCAGCTGTGCATTACTAGTGCTACTGTGCACACGTCTCTTATTATTATGTACTAACCGCTAGTGCTCTACACTGCCACCTAGTGACACCTAACGGTAACCTCATCTCATCCAGCTGTGTATTACTAGTGCTACTGTGCACACGTCTCTTATTATTATGTACTAACCGCTAGTGCTCTACACTGCCACCTAGTGACACCTAACTGTAACCTCATCTCATCTAGCTGTGCATTACTAGTGCTACTGTGCACACGTCTCTTATTATTATATACTAACCACTAGTGCTCTACACAGCCACCTAGTGACACCTAACGGTAACCTCATCTCATCCAGCTGTGCATTACTAGTGCTACTGTGCACACGTCTCTTATTATTATATACTAACCACTAGTGCTCTACACTGCCACCTAGTGACACCTAACGGTAACCTCATCTCATCTAGCTGTGCATTACTAGTGCTACTGTGCACACGTCTCTTATTATTATATACTA
This sequence comes from Taudactylus pleione, assembly GCA_031769625.1. NCBI lineage: Eukaryota > Metazoa > Chordata > Amphibia > Anura > Myobatrachidae > Taudactylus > Taudactylus pleione. The sequence continues at coordinate 1,649,476 of JAUIMM010000976.1, forward strand.
ACCACTAGTGCTCTACACTGCCACCTAGTGACACCTAACGGTAACCTCATCTCATCCAGCTGTGAATTACTAGTGCTACTGTGCACACGTCTCTTATTATTATATGTACTAACCACTAGTACTCTACACTGCCACCTAGTGACCCCTAACGGTAACCTCATGTCACCCAGCTGTGCATTACTAGTGCTACTGTGCACACATCTCTTATTATTATATACTAAACACTAGTGCTCTACACTGCCACCTAGTGACACATAACGGTAACCTCATCTCATCCAGCTGTACATTACTAGTGCTACTGTGCACACGTCTCTTATTATTATATACTAACCACTAGTGCTCTACACTGCCACCTAGTGACTCCTAACTGTAACCTCATCTCATCCAGCTGTGCATTACTAGTGCTACTGTGCACACGTCTCTTATTATTATATACTAACCACTAGTGCTCTACACAGCCACCTAGTGACACCTAACGGTAACCTCATCTCATCCAGCTGTACATTACTAGTGCTACTGTGCACACGTCTCTTATTATTATGTACTAACCACTAGTGCTCTACACTGCCACCTAGTGACACCTAACGGTAACCTCATCTCATCCAGCTGTGCATTACTAGTGCTACTGTGCACATGTCTCTTATTATTATATACTAACCACTAGTGCTCTACACTGCCACCTAGTGACACATAACTGTAATCTCATCTCATCCAGCTGTGCATTACTAGTGCTACTGTGCACACGTCTCTTATTATTATATACTAACCTCTAGTGCTCTACACAGCCACCTAGTGACACCTAACGGTAACCTCATCTCATCCAGCTGTGCATTACTAGTGCTACTGTGCACACGTCTCTTATTATTATGTACTAACCACTAGTGCTCTACACTGGCACTTAGTGACCCCTAACGGTAACCTCATCTCATCCAGCTGTGCATTACTAGTGCTACTGTGCACACGTCTGTTATTATTATGTACTAACCACTAGTGCTCTACACAGCCACCTAGTGACCCCTAACGGTAACCTCATCTCATCCAGCTGTGCATTACTAGTGCTCTACACAGCCACCTAGTGACACCTAACGGTAACCTCATCTCATCCAGCTGTGCATTACTAGTGCTACTGTGCACACGTCTGTTATTATTATGTACTAACCACTAGTGCTCTACACTGCCACCTAGTGACCCCTAACGGTAACCTCATCTCATCCAGCTGTGCATTACTAGTGCTCTACACAGCCACCTAGTGACACCTAACGGTAACCTCATCTCATCCAGCTGTGCATTTCTAGTGCTACTGTGCACACGTCTCTTATTATTATTTTAGATTATGGCGCTCACATACAGTATACCGCAGTGCTTTACAGGAAATATTTCTCCATCCACAACTGTCCCAATGGGCTTACACTCTATATCCCTACTACGTGGACACACACTTGGGTTAATTTTCCGAATTCAATTACCCTGCCTGTACCTGTTAGGATTGTGAGAGGAAACCCAGGCAAGCTGAATGATCTGGAAATAATAATCGTTATAGCGTTATAGAAACTATTATTTCCAGATCACTCCACTTAACACAGGCATTCAATGGATTGATCGGCGATGGGATAATCATTAATCAGGGTAAAGGCAGCCACTACAGTATTTAGAGAATTAGATTCCTGTCTGGAATTATTATATATACCTCAGTTATCCGCCTGTTTATTCACCATGACTTGTGTAAAACGTATAAATAAGTAAATCCAGTATTAGTTCCCCACTTATAGAGCATAGCTGCATTATAGCAGTCACCTGTGTTCCTCATTCTTTTCATATAGGTTTAACCACCGCTCCCCTGCACTACTCCCCATCCCCTGGCAATGTCCATCTGCTCCCTGGGCATATTGGAGAACCTGGAATATATCATCCAGCCCAACCAACTGGAGATCCAGGGATACTGAGCACAACACCTGGGCAGAGACTCACTCCAGGCCCGGTTACAGCTCAACCAGGCATTCAGGAAAAGTACCACGTCAGCGGGAAACCCGGAGTGAGGCTACCAGAAAGACCAGAGCACAGAGTGGAATATGCATCCCAGGGCCCAGAACGTGGAGCAATCTCCTCTGGCTCTCCTGGACATGTGGTGACTCTTCCTACACCTTCAGTGACCACATCCAGCAACACTCCACTGGATGCCACCATGTCCCGGAGAGAGGGGGTACCAGGAGGTCCTGGCCTTCACACCAGCGAATACCAGACAGGCATTCCCGGGCTAGCCACTCCTTTTGCTGGTAAGGACAAATGGACACCATATAAAGATGGCCGCTCGCCACACACAGGTTTCCCTGCTCTGAGTGTAATAACAGGAGTGACAGGGATGGGAACAAGAGCAACGGAAGTTGCTGCAGCAGTTTCATATCGCACTACATCACCCAAACACCATGGTGAACCTGTAACATCTCCTCCAGCTTGGGTAAGGACAGACCACCCTGTTCTGTCCTTGGAAAGCTGGAGTCTACCAGAACAAACATTGCTACAGGGTAGGTCCACCACCCCCTATAATTATAAAGAGCTAATAACCAAAGAATCTCCAACTGGGAACCCAGGATTAGCCTCTAGAGCAAGTCTTGGAGAAAATTTGTCTACAGCAAAGCAAGCATGGCCATCCTCCTATTATCATACAGGTCCACCACTTTCCCCTGACCTCCATACATCTCAGAGTACCCCTATCCCTACACTGAGAACAGCTTCTCGGGGCTCTGGAGACTCCAGTTTAAAGCCTGTTGAGCCTGAGCTTTTTTATGTACCAGATGGACATCCTGCCAGCATGAAACCTGGTTCTGGTACAGTCCTTATTTTAAAGGAGCCCATTGAGGTTCCACCAGAAATGGTCCCAGATAAAGAGAGCAACGTTAGACCAGGGGGCAGAGAAGAACATCAAGCTACTCATAAATATGAAGGTTTGTACATGTCCTGTTTATACTAAATTGTAATCTGTAAGAGCCAGAGACATCTGATCAGTCAGTAGCAGGGCCTCCCAAACAGGCAAATCTATGGCTTGGTCATCGTAGAGTCGCCACAGATTTCTGTTAAAGACTCAGTAATATGGGCTGTCACAGAACCCCAGGGTATTCGTCTGACCTAGGGTAAACTAAGGACAGCAGTCATGGCAATAGGTAAAATACCATATAGGGCCTGATTCAGACAAGTCAGATTCCTAGAGATTTGCGCAGGTCTCTGTGTGAGTACGTTCGCAGTGTCCCTAAGCATGTCAGTCAGTTTAGGGGCGGCAATTGGGGGGGACAAACCAGCATGCCGGAATATGCAGTCTCTGGCCTTGGCACTCAAAAAAAACAGAGGCGACACGTCCCCCATTTTCCAACACATATTTCCTGGCCCCGGCTGAGTAGTTCCGGCGGTCATCCAGAGTAAACTTAAGCGACCGATGGTTGCAATGGTAATTCAATGCTGCCTCTTCCGTCGCAGCACTCAGATCTGCAATGCTGTCGGGGGGCATCTTTTCTCCTCAGACGCCTCCTGCAGCATTACAATATCTTCTCATCATTGCTGCATCCAAAGACTCTACATCAGGCTATTATATCACTATAACTAATACACACTATACTGTAACAGCTAATGCTCACTATACTGTAACAACTAATGTTCACTATAACTAATGCTCACTATACTGTAACAACTAATGCTCACTATAACTAATGCTCACTATACTGTAACAACTAATGCTCACTATAACTTATGCTCACTATACTGTAACAACTAATGCTCACTATAACTAATGCTCACTATACTGTAACAACTAATGTTCACTATAACTAATGCTCACTATACTGTAACAACTAATGCTCACTATAACTAATGCTCACTATACTGTAACAACTAATGCTCACTATAACTTATGCTCACTATACTGTAACAACTAATGTTCACTATAACTAATGCTCACTATACTGTAACAACTAATGCTCACTATAACTAATGATCACTATACTGTAACAACTAATGCACACTATAACTAATGCGCTCAATATACAGTAACTAATGCTCACTATAACTAATGCTCAATATACAGTAACTAGTGCTCACTATAACTAATGCTCACTATACTGTAACTAATGCTCACTATAACAACTAATGCTCACTATTACTAATGCTCAATATACATTAACTAATGCTCACTATAACTAATGCTCAATATACAGTTACTAATGCTCACTATAACAACTAATGCTCAATATACGGTAACTAATGCTCACTATAAATAATGCTCAATATACAGTTACTAATGCTCAATATACAGTAACTAATGCTCACTATAACAACTAATGCTCATTATACTGTAACAACTAATGCTCACTATCACTAATGCTCAATATACAGTAACTAATGCTCACTAGAACCAATGCTCAATATACAGTAACTAATGCTCAATATACAGTAACTAATGCTCACTATAACAACTAATGCTCAATATACAGTAAATAATGCTCCCTAGAACCAATGCTTAATGTAAAGTAACTGATGCTCAATATACAGTAACTAATGCTCACTAGAACTAATGCTCAATATACAGTAGCTAATGCTCACTATAGCTAAAGCTCACTATAACAACTAATGCTCAATATAACTAATGCTCAATATACAGTATCTAATGCTCACTATAGCTAATGCTCAATATACAGTATCTAATGCTCACTATAGCTAATGCTCAATATACAGTATCTAATGCTCACTATAACTAATGCTCAGTATACAGTAACTAATGCTCAATATACAGTATCTAATGCTCACTATAACTAATGCTCACTATAACTAATGCTCAATATACAGTAACTAATGCTCGCTAGAACCAATGCTCAATGTACAGTAACTAATGCTCAATGTACAGTAACTAATGCTCAATATACAGTAACTAATGCTCACTATAACTAATGCTCACTATAACTAATGCTCAATATACAGTAACTAATGCTCACTATAACTAATGCTCACTATAACTAATGCTCAATATACAGTAACTAATGCTCGCTAGAACCAATGCTCAATGTACAGTAACTAATGCTCAATATACAGTAACTAATGCTCAATATACAGTAACTAATGCTCGCTAGAACCAATGCTCAATGTACAGTAACTAATGCTCAATATACAGTAACTAATGCTCAATATACAGTAACTAATGCTCACTATAACTAATGCTCACTATAACTAATGCTCACTATAACTAATGCTTTTATTCTAAACATTAACCTTATAGATTCACCATGTTATAATAATTACAAGCACTGAAGAAACCATCATACACATGTTATAGAATAGACGTTACTTGGGTAGTAGAGACTCTTTTCCACAGTGGGTCTAGTTGGGAACCAGGTACCTAGGACAGGGTCATGATTCGGTGAGTCCACAGCTGAAATTTGGATACCAACTCCTAATCATCCAAATGAAGACAGATGTGAATGTACAGACTGGCAGAAGTCTCCAGCAATCAGCCCTATCCGGTCCCCTCATCTGTTACTGCCTTCCTCACGCTGTGTGTAGTTGGGTATTAATGTCCTTTTTCCATCCAGGACCCTTTCACCCACTGCTTGTGCCCTCGCTCTGTGCCATGTTTGTCATAGAATGGCTTAGCTGCGCTCCTGGCAGGCTTCATGGTACAGCCTTTGCCATTACACTGGTATTGGGATAAAGCCTCCACCAGGCCAGCAGCTGGCATCACTCTAGGACTTTCCGCCAGGACATTCTCCTGACCTCTCAGCAAGTCTGTACTGTGAGTATAATCTGAGCTAGGACACATTGCTTTAGGCAGAGTAAGGCTACAATACTCTCATCCATTCGCCATTGGTAAGCAATCAATAAATCCTAACGGTCAGCGCTCACAGGATTGGGTGTAAATACCAATTGCTGCTACCTCGGGGGGTGTCCTCACCTCCTAAATGCAATACAGTAAGGGGGGAGAAAGCTCTCTGCGGTATTCGGATGTGTCGATAAATTCAGTGGACAGGTACTTGAGAGGTACTTTATCAGCACCTGTATAGCACCTGGTGCCTACACTGTGGTTCCTCAGTGTGATCCTATTGGAGAGGTACTTTATCAGCACCTGTATAGCACCTGGTGCCTACACTGTGGTTCCTCAGTGTGATCCTGTTGGAGAGATACTTTATCAGCACCTGTATAGTACCTGGTGCCTACACTGTGGTTCCTCAGTGTGATCCTATTGGAGAGGTACTTTATCAGCACCTGTATAGCACCTGGTGCCTACACTGTGCTCCTCAGTGTGATCCTATTGGAGAGATACTTTATCAGCACCTGTATAGTACCTGGTGCCTACACTGTGGTTCCTCAGTGTGATCCTATTGGAGAGGTACTTTATCAGCACCTGTATAGCACCTGGTGCCTACACTGTGGTTCCTCAGTGTGATCCTATTGGAGAGATACTTTATCAGCACCTGTATAGTACCTGGTGCCTACACTGTGGTTCCTCAGTGTGATCCTATTGGAGAGGTACTTTATCAGCACCTGTATAGCACCTGGTGCCTACACTGTGGTTCCTCAGTGTGATCCTATTGGAGAGGTACTTTATCAGCACCTGTATAGCACCTGGTGCCTACACTGTGGTTCCTCGGTGTGATCCTATTGTAGAGATTCTTTATCAGCACCTGTATAGCACCTGGTGCCTACACTGTGGTTCCTCGGTGTGATCCTATTGTAGAGATTCTTTATCAGCACCTGTATAGCACCTGGTGCCTACACTGTGGTTCCTCGGTGTGATCCTATTGGAGAGGTACTTTATCAGCACCTGTATAGTACCTGGTGCCTACACTGTGGTTCCTCGGTGTGATCCTATTGGATAGGTACTTTATCAGCACCTGTATAGTACCTGGTTCCTACACTGTGGTTCCTCAGTGTGATCCTATTGGAGAGGTACTTTATCAGCACCTGTATAGCACCTGGTGCCTACACTGTGGTTTCTCGGTGTGATCCTATTGGATAGGTACTTTATCAGCACCTGTATAGTACCTGGTGCTTACACTGTGGTTTCTCGGTGTGATCCTATTGGATAGGTACTTTATCAGCACCTGTATAGCACCTGGTGCCTACACTGTGGTTCCTCGGTGTGATCCTATTGGAGAGATACTTTATCAGCACCTGTATAGCACCTGGTGCCTACACTGTGGTTCCTCAGTGTGATCCTATTGGAGAGATACTTTATCAGCACCTGTATAGTACCTGGTGCCTACACTGTGGTTCCTTACTGTGATCCTATTGGAGAGATACTTTATCAGCACCTGTATAGCACCTGGTGCCTACACTGTGGTTCCTCAGTGTGATCCTATTGGAGAGTTACATTATCAGCACCTGTATAGCACCTGGTGCCTACACTGTGGTTCCTCAGTGTGATCCTATTGGAGAGGTACTTTATCAGCACCTGTATAGCACCTGGTGCCTACACTGTGGTTCCTCAGTGTGATCCTATTGGAGAGTTACTTTATCAGCACCTGTATAGCACCTGGTGCCTACACTGTGGTTTCTCAGTGTGATCCTATTGCATAGGTACTTTATCAGCACCTGTATAGCACCTGGTGCCTACACTGTGGTTTCTCAGTGTGATCCTATTGGATAGGTACTTTATCAGCACCTGTATATCACCTGGTGCCTACACTGTGGTTCCTCAGTGTGATCCTATTGGAGAGGTACTTTATCAGCACCTGTATAGTACCTGGTGCCTACACTGTGGTTCCTCAGTGTGATCCTATTGGATAGGTACTTTATCAGCACTTGTATAGTACCTGGTGCCTACACTGTGGTTCCTTAGTGTGATCCTATTGGAGAGGTACTTTATCAGCTCCTGTATAGCACCTGGTGCCTACACTGTGGTTCCTCGGTGTGATCCTATTGGAGAGGTACTTTATCAGCACCTGTATAGTACCTGGTGCCTACACTGTGGTTCCTCGGTGTGATCCTATTGGTGAGGTACATTATCAGCACCTGTATAGCACCTGGTGCCTACACTGTGGTTCCTCGGTGTGATCCTATTGGAGAGGTACTTTATCAGCACCTGTATAGTACCTGATGCCTACACTGTGGTTCCTCGGTGTGATCCTATTGGAGAGGTACTTTATCAGCACCTGTATAGTACCTGGTGCCTACACTGTGGTTCCTCAGTGTGATCCTATTGGAGATACTTTATCAGCACCTGTATAGCACCTGGTGCCTACACTGTGGTTTCTCAGTGTGATCCTATTGGAGAGATACTTTATCAGCACCTGTATAGCACCTGGTTCCTACACTGTGGTTCCTCAGTGTGATCCTATTGGAGAGATACTTTATCAGCACCTGTATAGTACCTGGTGCTTACACTGTGGTTCCTCAGTGTGATCCTATTGGAGAGTTACTTTATCAGCACCTGTATAGTACCTGGTGCCTACACTGTGGTTCCTCAGTGTGATCCTATTGGAGAGGTACTTTATCAGCACCTGTATAGCACCTGGTGCCTACACTGTGGTTCCTCAGTGTGATCCTATTGGAGAGTTACTTTATCAGCACCTGTATAGCACCTGGTGCCTACACTGTGGTTCCTCAGTGTGATCCTATTGGAGAGGTACTTTATCAGCACCTGTATAGCACCTGGTGCCTACACTGTGGTTCCTCAGTGTGATCCTATAGGAGAGTTACTTTATCAGCACCTGTATAGCACCTGGTGCCTACACTGTGGTTTCTCAGTGTGATCCTATTGCATAGGTACTTTATCAGCACCTGTATAGTACCTGGTGCCTACACTGTGGTTTCTCAGTGTGATCCTATTGGATAGGTACTTTATCAGCACCTGTATATCACCTGGTGCCTACACTGTGGTTCCTCAGTGTGATCCTATTGGATAGGTACTTTATCAGCACTTGTATAGCACCTGGTGCCTACACTGTGGTTCCTCTGTGTGATCCTATTGGAGAGATACTTTATCAGCACTTGTATAGCACCTGGTGCCTACACTGTGGTTCCTCGGTGTGATCCTATTGGAGAGGTAATTTATCAGCACCTGTATAGCACCTGGTGCCTACACTGTGGTTCCTCAGTTTGATCCTATTGGAGAGGTAATTTATCAGCTCCTGTATAGCACCTGGTGCCTACACTGTGGTTCCTCGGTGTGATCCTATTGGAGAGATACTTTATCAGCACCTGTATAGCACCTGGTGCCTACACTGTGGTTCCTCGGTGTGATCCTATTGGAGAGGTACTTTATCAGCACCTGTATAGTACCTGGTGCCTACACTGTGGTTCCTCGGTGTGATCCTATTGGAGAGGTACTTTATCAGCACCTGTATAGTACCTGGTGCCTACACTGTGGTTCCTCAGTGTGATCCTATTGGAGAGATACTTTATCAGCACCTGTATAGTACCTGGTGCCTACACTGTGGTTCCTCAGTGTGATCCTAGTGGAGAGATACTTTATCAGCACCTGTATAGTACCTGGTGCCTACACTGTGGTTCCTCAGTGTGATCCTATTGGAGAGATACTTTATCAGCACCTGTATAGCACCTGGTGCCTACAGTGTGGTTCCTCAGTGTGATCCTATTGGATAGGTACTTTATCAGCACCTGTATAGCACCTGGTGCCTACACTGTGGTTCCTCTGTGTGATCCTATTGGAGAGATACTTTACCAGCACCTATAGTACCTGGTGCCTACACTGTGGTTCCTCAGTGTGATCCTATTGGAGAGGTACTTTATCAGCACCTGTATAACACCTGGTGCCTACACTGTGGTTCCTCGGTGTGATCCTATTGGAGAGGTACTTTATCAGCACCTGTATAGTACCTGGTGCCTACACTGTGGTTCCTCAGTGTGATCCTATTGGAGAGATACTTTATCAGCACCTGTATAGCACCTGGTGCCTACACTGTGGTTTCTCAGTGTGATCCTATTGGAGAGATACTTTATCAGCACCTGTATAGCACCTGGTTCCTACACTGTGGTTCCACGGTGTGATCCTATTGGAGAGATACTTTATCAGCACCTGTATAGCACCTGGTGCCTACACTGTGGTTCCTCGGTGTGATCCTATTGGAGAGGTACTTTATCAGCACCTGTATAGCACCTGGTGCCTACACTGTAGTTCCTCTGTGTGATCCTATTGGAGAGGTACTTTACCAGCACCTGTATAGCACCTGGTGCCTACACTGTGGTTCCTCAGTGTGATCCTATTGGAGAGTTACTTTATCAGCACCTGTATAGCACCTGGTGCCTACACTGTGGTTCCTCAGTGTGATCCTATTGGAGAGGTACTTTATCAGCACCTGTATAGCACCTGGTGCCTACACTGTGGTTTCTCAGTGTGATCCTATTGGATAGGTACTTTATCAGCACCTGTATAGCACCTGGTGCCTACACTGTGGTTTCTCAGTGTGATCCTATTGGAGAGGTACTTTACCAGCACCTGTATAGCACCTGGTGCCTACACTGTGGTTCCTCAGTGTGATCCTATTGGAGAGTTACTTTATCAGCACCTGTATAGCACCTGGTGCCTACACTGTGGTTCCTCAGTGTGATCCTATTGGAGAGGTACTTTATCAGCACCTGTATAGCACCTGGTGCCTACACTGTGGTTTCTCAGTGTGATCCTATTGGATAGGTACTTTATCAGCACCTGTATAGCACCTGGTGCCTACACTGTGGTTTCTCAGTGTGATCCTATTGGATAGGTACTTTATCAGCACCTGTATAGCACCTGGTGCCTACACTGTGGTTCCTCAGTGTGATCCTATTGGAGAGGTACTTTATCAGCACCTGTATAGTACCTGGTGCCTACACTGTGGTTCCTCGGTGTGATCCTATTGGAGAGATACTTTATCTGCACCTGTATAGTACCTGGTTCCTACACTGTGGTTTCTCAGTGTGATCCTATTGGATAGGTACTTTATCAGCATCTGTATAGTACCTGGTGCCTACACTGTGGTTCCTTAGTGTGATCCTATTGGAGAGATACTTTATCAGAACCTGTATAGCACCTGGTGCCTACACTGTGGTTCCTCTCTGTGATCCTATTGGAGAGGTACTTTATCAGCACCTGTATAGCACCTGGTGCCTACACTGTAGTTCCTCTGTGTGATCCTATTGGAGAGGTACTTTACCAGCACCTGTATAGCACCTGGTGCCTACACTGTGGTTCCTCAGTGTGATCCTATTGGAGAGGTACTTTACCAGCACCTGTATAGCACCTGGTGCCTACACTGTGGTTCCTCAGTGTGATCCTATTGGAGAGATACTTTATCAGCACCTGTATAGCACCTGGTGCCTACACTGTGGTTCCTCAGTGTGATCCTATTGGAGAGATACTTTATCAGCACCTGTATAGCACCTGGTGCCTACACTGTGGTTCCTCAGTGTGATCCTATTGGAGAGATACTTTATCAGCACCTGTATAGCACCTGGTGCCTACACTGTGGTTCCTCAGTGTTTTTGTCTCTTGGTGCCGGTTTAGTGTAAGTCTATTTGCCTATAATCTAACACAACTGTACAAACAGACCCAGGGACTCCTATGCCAGGAAACCCAGCTAATGAACAGATGTTCCCTGTATAAATGTGTTTGTGTGTTAAACCACCGGTCACTCTGATGCTTTTTGTAGGTACGAGCAACACTCCACTGATGGTTCTACCAAGCGAGCTTCCCAGAAGCCTCTGCAGTATGGGTCAGTTTTCCTGCTTGGCATATGGCTGCGTGGATGGAACCGACGTGTGTAACGGGCATGAGGACTGCGCTGATGGATCGGATGAGCAGCTCTGTGGTGAGTGGGCTCTCGTCTGCTGAGTGACCCCTGAATGTCCCTCTTCTCCTGAATCTCAGAACCTATGTGTATGTTCCTCTAGGTACTTATTCTCCTACCAGCAGGGTCTCTACACTTCCACCCACCCTGTACGTCCACACACCCAGGCCCAACCTGTGCTCCACCAAGCAGTTTACATGTGACAGCGGAGAGTGTGTGTCCATGGACAGGCGCTGTGACCTTCAGAGACACTGTGCAGACGGCTCCGACGAAGACAACTGTGGTAAGTACACAGCACGCAGGGTCAGGGTGGTGCTTCCATTGCCACCACTTATGGTCTAAGGAAGAGCATAGAGGAGTCATGCATGAGAGATGGCTTTACAAGTAGGTGATAATTATCAGTCAGATAAATTCCATCATAAAGGCAAAATGTCTGTAACACAGTACAGAATACCCAAATCCAATAATAGTGACAAAATAAGTATATACCCAATATGGCCAAAGGTATATGGACACCCCATCTAATTAGTGCTTGGCCACCTCACCCCTGCCTATTGCTAGCTGGTTCTGTATATAACATCCAGCCGGGCAATCTCTATAATCTCACACTAGCAGTAGGATGGGTCTTGCTGAGGAGCTCCGTGATTGTCCCCCAGGCACTGCCATAGAATGCCAACTAGTCTGTCCATCAGATTTCTGCCCTCGTAGAGCTGACTGCTCACCTCTAAGTGTGGTTACTGTGATATGGAGGAAAAACATCTCATAGAGAGGAACTGCTGAGTGCTTAATATTGTACTGCCATATGTAGACTTGTGGAGGGGGATAATTCTCTGGAGATGTACCGGGCTCCCCCAGTGAAGAGAAATCTTATATTGCTACAGAATGCAATGGTATCATTATAGAGAACATCCTAGTGATGACAATACGCACAGAGAGCATCTTCGTTATGGCGTACAATACAGAGAGCCACACTATAAAGAGAGCATCTTTTGGTTCGCCATACAATGCAGAGATCATCAGAATAACCTCCATACAATACAGGTAGCATCTTAGTGAATGCCACACAATATAGAGAGCATCCCTAATGTCATCATACAATACAGAAAGTACCATATTGACCCCCATAGAGAGCATCAGTGACCTTTATACAATACAGGGGACATCAGTGACCTTTATACAATACAAGGTGCATACCAGTCACAACTATAATAGAACATTTTTGTGGCTACCACACATTTTCATCTCCTGAACTTTAAGCGACTCCTCCTCAAAAATATTTAACACCTTAATCATAATCTTAACAGCCACATTCAATATAATTATCCCCTTTCAGTCATCACCTTCCTCATTATTATTTCCAGCATCATCAACTAATTCTATTCATATTTCTTAAACCTTTGTTACCTCATCAAAGAACCCCTTCATATTAATCAACTCCATTAAAAGAACTATCACCTTAATAATCAAAACCAATTATCCTAATGAGCCTCCTTCATCTTAATAATAATTATCCTCAACTATATCCATTCCCCCCTCCAGCCCCACTCACCTGATGCAGATCGGGTCTTTCTGTCTGTGCTGCCCCCATGCAGAGCAGCCACAATGTAGGGCAGCCATGTCTAACATGCAAACCGGCAACTCTGTCCAGCCCAGCCCACCACACTATAGACCTCAGAGCGTCCAACCAATCACTGCCGAGAACACAGCCCCTCCGCTCTCGTCTTCCAACTCTGCCTATGTGACATTTCCCTCCACCGTGGTATTTCCCAGGAGGTGTTAGATAGTGGGTGTAGTCAAATGAGAGGTGGTTTATTACTATTGGTTATGACTCCCACCAAATACTTTATTCCTTCCAAAACCATGAACAATTACCCCCACCGTTTTGCGGCACAGCAGCATCTGCTCTCTATGATTTACTCCTCATGCTAGAACCGCTTGGACGGAAATCCTCCTCTTCTCTCTGGTCCTCTCCTCTACCAGCTGCTGCTCTCTATGATTTACTCCTCATGCTAGAACAGATTGGGCGGAAATCCTCCTCTTCTCTCTGGTCCTCTCCTCTACCAGCTGCTGCTCTCTATGATTTACTCCTCATGCTAGAACCGATTGGATGGAAATCCTCCTCTTCTCTCTGAGCCTCTCCTCCACCATCTGCTGCTCTCTATGATTTACTCCTCATGCTAGAACCGCTTGGACGGAAATCCTCCTCTTCTCTCTGGTCCTCTCCTCTACCAGCTGCTGCTCTCTATGATTTACTCCTCATGCTAGAACAGATTGGGCGGAAATCCTCCTCTTCTCTCTGGTCCTCTCCTCTACTAGCTGCTGCTCTCTATGATTTACTCCTCATGCTAGAACCGATTGGATGGAAATCCTCCTCTTCTCTCTGAGCCTCTCCTCTACCAGCTGCTGCTCTCTATGATTTACTCCTCATGCTAGAACCGATTGGGCGGAAATCCTCCTCTTCTCTCTGTGTCAGTAAACAGGGATTGCATCAATTATTCTGGCAAAACCGGGTAATACGTATCAATCTCTACATGGTATATAATAAAATCCATCTATCCATTGAGTTGCTTCACTAAAATATTCACTGCTCATCTCCCTTCTGTCATACACCTAAACCTTCCTCTACAAATGCTCTATAGCAGAGGCTCTGCGGAACACTTGTGGGTCCATATAAATAAGGGATTATATATATATATATAGATACAGTCAGGTGCATAAATATTGGGACATTGACAGAATTTTCATATTTTGGCCTCTAGTCACCACCACAATGGCTTTGAAATGAAACAAACAAGATGTGCTTTACCTGCAGACTTTCTGATTTAATTTGAGGGTAATTACATCCAAATCAGGTGAACGGTGTAGGAATTACAACAGTTTCTATATGTGCCTCCCACTTTTTAAGGGGCCAAAAGTAATGGGACAAACTAAACAATCCTAAATCTAACTTTCACTTTTTAATACTTTGTTGCAAATCCTTTGCAGGCAATTACAGCCTGAAGTCTGGAACGCATAGACATCACCAGACGCTGGGTTTCATCCCTGGTGATGCTCTGCCAGGCCTCTACTGCAAATGTCTTCAGTTCCTGCTTGTTCTTGGGGCATTTTCCCTTCAGTTTTGTCTTCATCAAGTGAAATGCATGCTCAATCGGATTCAGGTCAGGGGATTGACTTGGCCATTGCATAACATTCCACTTTTTAGCCTTAAAAAACTCTTTGGTTGCTTTTGTAGTATGCTTCGGGTCATTGTCCAATGAGTTCTGAAGCATTTGACTGAATATGAGCATATAATATTGCCCGAAACACTTCAGAATTCATTCTGCTGCTTTTGCCAGCAGTCATCATCAATAAATACAAGGGAAACCAGTTCCATTGGCAGCCATACATGCCCACGCCATGACACTACCACCACCATGCTTCACTGATGAGGTGGTATGTTTTGGATCATGAGCAGTTCCTTTCCTTCTCCATACTCTTCTCTTCCCATCACTCTGGTACAAGTTGATCTTTGTCTCATCTGTCCATAGTATGTTGTTCCAGAACTGTAATGGCTTTTTTAGATGTTGTTTGGCAAACTGTAATCTGGTCTTCCTGTTTTTGAGGCTCACCAATGGTTTACATCTTGTGGTGAACCCTCTATATTCGCTCTTGTGAAGTCTTCTCTTGATTGTTGACTTTGACACATGTACACCTACCTCCTGGAGAGTGTTCTTGATTTGGCCAACTGTTGTGAAGGGGTTTTTCTTCACCAGGGAAATAATTCTTCTGTCATCCACCACAGTTGTTTTCCGTGGTCTTCCGGGTCTTTTGGTGTTGCTGAGCTCTCCGATGCGTTTTTTCTTTTTAAGAATGTTCCAAACAGTTGATTTGGCCACACCTAATGTTTTTGCTATCTCTCTGATGGGTTTGTTTTGATTTTTCAGCCTAATGATGGCTTGCTTCACTGATAGTGACAGCTCTTTGGATCTCATATTGAGAGTCGACAGCAACAGATTCCAAATGCAAATGTTACACGTAGAATCAACTCCAGACCTTTTACCTGCTTAATTGATAATGAGATAACGAGGGAATAGCCCACACCTGTCCATGAAATAGCTTTTGAGTTGATAGTCCCATTACTTTTAGCCCCTTAAAAAGTGGAAGGCACATATAGAAACCGTTGTAATTCCTACACCGATCACCTGATTTGGATGTAATTACCCTCAAATTAAATCTGAAAGTCTGCAGGTAAAGCTCATCTTGTTTGTTTCATTTCAAAGCCATTGTGGTGGTGAATAGAGGCCAAAATATGAAAATTCTGTCAATGTCCCAATATTTATGCACCTGACTGTATATGTATATATATATGTGTGTGTGTGTGTGGAAATAGGCTATGGAAAGAACATGCGCCTGATAGTGTAGTATTTAAAAATGATTTTAGCACGTGCTCGAATATAATGTGCGTACCAGAAAATAAATCTTTAAAGCTTATCTGTAGGTCTTTTACTGGGACCTCATATGGTCGGATGTTTTCACAGCTTCGGGGTGACCAGGAACCAGAACGTTACTTGAATCTCTGCATAAAGTACTAAGTCGCCTCCTCAAACTCACATAGTGGCCCCAGTATTAGCGTGCGCAGGTGGAGTAGGTCAGCTTAGAACAAGCAGAAAATGACCCTTACTCAAAGGAGCTTCATCAACAAGTGTTTTTTTTTTTAATAATACTTAGTACATAGGGAATACAAGGTACACAAAGGGTTAAAAAACATAGAAATAAGATAAAGGGATGCTTATCTGAATAATCAGTAGTGTGGAGAGGAGCTGGAACAGGGGTCCCAACGCGTTTCGTCCAAATAGACTTCCTCAGGGGTATGGGTGAGCTGTTTGAGGTGCCCTATTTATACCATAAATGACAAGGTGCTGATTTGCGCCAAAAACGGCGTCTAGCGCCGTCCTGCGCATGCGTGGCTACCCACGGCCATCTTGTATGGGAAACTACAAGTCCCAAGATGCCGCGCGGCCGAACTCGCGCATGCGCAGATCGCGGCAGCTGATGGAAGATGTCTGCCGCGATCGTGCTCACAAATAAAGTGTTACAGGGATCCGGCATTAGCGGGGCCTTATATTAAATATGACCACCGCTTGTCAATATGAAGGTAAACATGGTGCTGGTTTGCACCAAAAACGGCGTCAAGTGTTGTGCTGCGCATGCGCGGCTGCCCGCAGCCATCTTGTATGGGGAACTACAATTCCCAAGATGCCGCGCGGCCGAACTCGCGCATGTGCAGATCACGGCAACTAATGGAGGATGTCTGCCGCGATCGTGCTCACAGATATAGTGGTGTAGGGATCCAACATTAGTGGGGCTTCATATTAGATGTGACCACCGCTGTGAAAGTGTGCACACGCGGCAGCGGCCATTTTGTAGGTTTCCACAAATACAGTAAATGATAGGTGGCCATTTTGTTGGTGGTAAATGGCCCTATCATGAGACATAAAGCGGCCATTTTGTTAATTTCTCATTGTATATGAGAGTCACCAAGCAGCAGCATATATCAAATAGATATTGTTATAAAATACAATAATAATATAAATTGTAATACAGACTTGATACAGTTAATTGAATAAAAACAACAAGGACTAAATATTAATTGAAAATTAAAAATGGAACTAAAATACGCATCACTTAAAAGAGGATAAATAAGAGTATGGGGTTGAACGATATTTTAAAATCATATAGCTATAAAATCCACAGTATGAATAATTAAAACCATAAAATGCAACAACACCATAAAAAAATCACAGAATGATCAATAATCATAAAAAATCATAAAAAAAGTGCAATTTCATAGCTGTCATTAAGGCCCTGGGGTAGAAGAGTATTCAGCTCAAAGATCCAGAACATCTCTCTTTGAGATAGTCTATTGGCTAGATCACCACCTCTCGGACCCAATTTCACGTGTTCAATACCTCTAAAAAGTAAATTTTCAGGATTGGCATTATGATGTGACTTAGTGTCTGGACACCGAGTGGCTCTCAATTTTATTCTTTATATTTCTGACATGTTCCTGTATTCTGAATTTAAGATTTCTTTTGGTTTTGCCCACATATTTAAGGCCACATGGCCACTCAAGCAAATAAATAACAGAGCAGGTGTTACAATTAATAAAATGCTTCATATTATACATTTTGGAATTGTCAAAATTCGAGAACTGCCTCCTATTGGGATGTAGAAACCTGCACATATTACAGCGTCCACATTTATATGCACCCAGACATTTGTTAAGGTCTTGCCTATTGGATTTTGTTGGTTGAAGCATACTAGGGGCTAAAATATCCTTGAGGTTCCTTGCTTTTTTAAAAACAACAGTAGGTTCATTGGGTAAAATTCCAGATAAATTGGGGTCCATCTTCAAGATTCCACAGTGTTTATTTAAAATCTGTCGAATTCTGCCCTCTTCCCTATTGAACTGGGTGATCAAAGGTACCACGTCTTCTTTTTTGGGTCTGGTTTTGTACTTAAGAAGTTCTTTTCTATCCAGATTATGTGTTCTTAGGATTGCCTCTGTTAATAGTGTTTCTGGATAGCCACGTTCTTTAAATCTCTCTGCATATAGATTGATTTGTTGAGAACAGATCTCTTTATCATTACAATTGCGTTTGATACGATGAAATTGTGAATACGGGATGTTGTTTTTCCAACTCATAGTGTGTCCACTTCTATAGTGCACGTAGCTGTTAGTATCGACAGGTTTGATATACGTTCTTGTGGAGATGTTGGTAGTTTTTCCTTCTAAGATGACGTCTAAAATCTCAATTTCTGTCTTTTGTAGGTTGGATGTGAACTTCAAATTAAAATCATTAGTATTGATAAAATCCATAAAATTACTAAAATCCCGTTCATTGCCTTTCCAAATAATAATAATGTCATCAATGTACCGTTTGTATAGGTGTATCATTGGTTTGTATGGGTTGTTATTATATATGTGCCCTGCTTCCCAGTTACCCATAAACAGATTGGCGTAACTGGCTGCAAATATAGTACCCATCGCCGTACCTCAAATTTGTAAATAAAACTGATCTAAAAATGTAAAATAATTGTGTTAAGATAAATAAAACCAGATCGCAAATAAATTGTTTATGTTCAACATTAATGGAAGTATCCTCATCTAAAAAATGTTTGCAGGCTTCAATGCCTCTGAAATGCTGTATACAGGTATATAGGGATTGGACGTCTACAGTGGCCCACATGTAGCTCTCATCCCAACTGATATCTTCTAAAATATTTAGAAGGTTAGTCGTATCTTTCAAATAGGATGGAAGTTCTTTCACGTATTTGTTTAAAAAAATGTCCAAATACTCAGATACGTGTGATGTCACAGAGCCTATTCCTGCAATAATGGGCCGGCCAGGTGGATTTTTCATATCCTTATGGATTTTTGGTAGATGATAGAATATAGGGATAACCGGGCTCGACAGCTATAAATACTGATATTCATCTTTCGAGATGATATCTTTGTGAAGGCCTTGTACTAATAACGTTCTGGTTTTATTTATTTGAAGTTCACATCCAACCTACAAAAGACAGAAATTGAGATTTTAGACGTCATCTTAGAAGGAAAAACTACCAACATCTCCACAAGAACGTATATCAAACCTGTCGATACTAACAGCTACGTGCACTATAGAAGTGGACACACTATGAGTTGGAAAAACAACATCCCGTATTCACAATTTCATCGTATCAAACGCAATTGTAATGATAAAGAGATCTGTTCTCAACAAATCAATCTATATGCAGAGAGATTTAAAGAACGTGGCTATCCAGAAACACTATTAACAGAGGCAATCCTAAGAACACATAATCTGGATAGAAAAGAACTTCTTAAGTACAAAACCAGACCCAAAAAAGAAGCCGTGGTACCTTTGATCACCCAGTTCAATAGGGAAGAGGGCAGAATTCGACAGATTTTAAATAAACACTGGGGAATCTTGAAGATGGACCCCATTTTATCTGGAATTTTACCCAATAAACCTACTGTTGTTTTTAAAAAAGCAAGGAACCTCAAGGATATTTTAGCCCCTAGTATGCTTCAACCAACAAAATCCAATAGGCAAGACCTTAACAAATGTCTGGGTGCATATAAATGTGGACGCTGTAATATGTGCAGGTTTCTACATCCCAATAGGAGGCAGTTCTCTAATTTTGACAATTCCAAAATGTATAATATGAAGCATTTTATTAATTGTAACACCTGCTCTGTTATTTATTTGCTTGAGTGGCCATGTGGCCTTAAATATGTGGGCAAAACCAAAAGAAATCTTAAATTCAGAATACAGGAACATGTCAGAAATATAAAGAATAAAATTGAGAGCCACTCGGTGTCCAGACACTAAGTCACATCATAATGCCAATCCTGAAAATTTACTTTTTAGAGGTATTGAACACGTGAAATTGGGTCCGAGAGGTGGTGATCTAGCCAATAGACTATCTCAAAGAGAGATGTTCTGGATCTTTGAGCTGAATACTCTTCTACCCCAGGGCCTTAATGACAGCTATGAAATTGCACCTTTTTTATGATTTTTTACGATTATTGATCATTCTGTGATTTTTTATGGTGTTGTTGCATTTTATGGTTTTAATATTCATACTGTGGATTTTATAGCTATATGATTTTAAAATATCGTTCAACCCCATACTCTTATTTATCCTCTTTTAAGTGATGCGTATTTTAGTTCCATTTTTAAATTTCAATTAATATTTAGTTCTTGTTGTTTTTATTCA